>JAXQQM020093217.1:0-600000 GCA_034641835.2 Pinus albicaulis
GAACGCGCTCGATCTATCCCCTTCTACTTGTGTTTATGAAGTTGGTTGTTAGGCACTTATCACACATTTAAACTTTTTTTAGATGGCGGCGATGTATTTGGATATGTTGAAGAAAAATGTAGTCTTACTGAACTTAAAAAAAAAAGATAGTTAAACCTGTAATAAATAGTCTTATTGTATAAAATACAAAATTTTAAATTAAAACTAGAAAATCAATGACACTTAGATAAATATCAAATTATATATTAGAGTTAATCAATTGATTTGAAAAAATATATTAAAAAACAAAAAAAAATGATTTTGTGATTTTAGGAAATTATTTTTTATAAAATTTAAAAAGTAGATTTATCTTCCTCATCTCTAAATATTAGCATATTATATGGAAATTGTATATGGAAATTTTTCTAATAAATTATAAAAAAATATGCTCACTAATATATCAATGGGTGTAATGTTGAGTTAATTCGTGTGGCCATGAACCTTGTGATTTTTAGGATTTAGATGCCATGGTTTCTTTTTATCCAAGTCACATGGCAGCCACAGACTTGAACAACCAGCTGAGCAAAAAAATTAAATTCTAAAAAAAAATATTACTTTAATTTTATATATTCTAAAAAATAAAGTCTTCTTAATTTCAAAATATACTTTGTGAAAGAAATATTGAAAAATATTAAAAAAACATAAAAAAAAATTCCAATTTTATCCTTGCTTATAAATAAAAAACAAACAAAGTGAACAAATCTACCATATTTTTGGATATCCTTGCTTAAAAAACAAAAACAAATGAAGAAATCTGCCATATTTCTGGATTCACAATTGATATGTATAATGAGATGCATGCATTTACCATATTTCTGGATTCACATTTGATTTCCAACCTATGTCTATCTTAACTTCTAATCTAACAAGCATTACAGAGATAAAATCTCTTTCTTCAACAGATTCATGAGACCATATTTCTGGATTATCAAGGTACCATGAAGACAACAAATGTACCATATTCTTTGATAAACTTAAAAACTAAAAACAAATGATAAAATCTGCCATATTTGTGGATTCAAAATTCTGACGAAGATTTGTATAATGAGATGCATGTTCGGTATATATACCACCCTACATCTATCTTAACTTATAATCTACCAAGCATTAGAAGGATCAAATCTCTTTCTTGAAGATATTCAAAAGATTTGAGGCCTTTCGCCATTTACAGTAAATCCAAAGTTAAGATGGATCTAGATTGGTTTAATCCCCCTTTATATAGGCTATATACCACACGAATACCATGAGTTATCACGGTACCATGAATTCAACAAATCTACCATATTTCTGGGTAACCTTGCTTAAAAAATAAAAACAAATAATAAAATCTACCATTTTCACACGGATTCACAATTTCAATAAGATTCGTATAATGAGATGCATGTTCGGTATATATACCAGCCTACATCTATCTTAACTTCTGATCTACCAAGCTTTAGAGGGATCAAATCTCTTTCTTGAAGAGATTTGATGTCTTTCGACACCTAGTAAATCTGAAGTTAAGATGGATCTAGATGGGTTTAATTCCACCTTTATATAGGTTATATTCCACATTAATACCATCTGTCAATACCATGGGTTATCATGATACCATGAGCTCAAATACCATGTGTCAATTCCATGGGTTATCATGATACCATGAGCTCAAATACCATGCGTCAATACCATGGGTTATCATGATACCATGAGCTCAAAAACCACGCGTACTTGACCAAATCAAACTACTTTAACTAATAAAAAAAATTAATAAAAATAAAATTCATATTTAAATGTTTTCATTACATTATGCGTGCAACTAAAATAGTATTTAAATGAGATTAGTTTAATTGTACTTGTTTTCTAGTAGTTTTGTGTATATGGATTTTTCTTGGTATCCTCAAACTTGGTCTTTGAGTCCAATAAATTAAAAAATTATATATTATTTTAAAACAATTAAAATGAATTTTAAATTCAATAACAGTGGTGATTTTCAAGTAGTTTCGTGCTTTGGAATTTGGTCTTAACGAACCATTTTAGTAGGCTTGGATCCTTAAACTTATGGTGACAACACAAATAAAATTTTTATTTTCATAAACTAAATTTAAATTAATATTACACATTGCTTTACAAAGTATAAACCTTTACTCTAATAAATATGTTACTATGGGAAATCAAGGTTGATAGATAGTTAATTGTTAACAAGCATTTTAAAAAGTCACAAAGAGAAAATTTATTAACTCGTGATGTTTAGGCAATAAGTGACATCTATTTTATAATAATCCATGATTTTCAGGCTCATTGTTTGAAATTAACCAAATTAAGTAAAGATATTTTAAATAAAGTTAATATAGTAAAAAAAGAGTCAATAACTAAAATCCATTTTGTTATAGTCTATGTTTAAGGTCCATAATGGTGATCCTCTGGTAACAAATTGAGACTTTTTTTTTTTTAAACCATTCAATTAAATTGTAAATCCACTATGAGTGAATCCACTATGATTTCTAGATACAGAGACATTTATGAAGGAACCACGTAACACCCCGTTTTATTTTCAATTTATTTTAAAAGACTTTTACTGATACATTAGAATTTATTAAGTGAAAGGAATATGGAATTTTATTTCAAAAATAAGAAATTATAATGAGTAATTTATTAATTATACGGTAAAGAATAACAAGATTCCAGAGTAAAAGAAAGATGATGTTTCTGATACTTACCTCCCCAACAGGATAAAAGGAAATCCTGAGAAGGGGAAGGGGTTTTGTTCCAGAAAGGAAAAAGAGTTTCACATCAGTAAGATTGTGAAGAAAATAGAGTTGTTCAGAGTTGGTGGTTTACTAGTGGAACTCTGTACCTGAAGAAGTGTAGACTGAAGTGTAGACTGTACTAGGGTCCTAATGTCTAACTTCAGAAAAAGAAAACCTGCTAGCTAAAATCTAGTGTAGAGCAAGGGGGTAGAAGAGGACATGATTGCCTCTCTCATGGTTGGGCAGTGCAATCAGTTAATCAAGAGACACTGAGATAAGTATATTGAACTTACTAGTTTACCTTGTCAGACATAAAGAGAATTTTTTTTTAAAGTTTTCCGCAGAGGTAACTTTCAATTGATTGTTAATTAGAGATATTATTAAATTCCATCTACTTTGTAAAGAGGTGATAACTCTAAAATTAACACAGATATAAAGAAAAAGATTTTAAAATAAGTGAATACATATTTTTTTATTGCTTAAAACTTTCTATGGTTATTATATTGGTAATATGTGTGGTCTGTACCTATTCTAAAACTTAGTACAATTACAGAATATAGAGCGGAAGAAGATTTGGAAATAACAGTAAATGGACCATGATAAAAAATCTATGCTGAAAAACATACTTGATAAATATTATCGAGCAAAGAAATAATTATATTTTTATGGTAAAAAAAAAAAATACAATTAGGAATCGATATGACCTGGAAATTGTAACGAGTGATCTTATTTTTAAAATAAAACCCTTATAATGTTATGGATAAGGAATATGAGCAGGCCCCGGGGTCAAGAAGCCAATTGTAACGAGTGGTCTTATTTTTAAAATAAAACTCTTATAATTTTATGAGTAAGGAATATCAGTAGGCCCAGGGGTTAAGAACCGAAGCCCCACATCTGTAGGGCAGGGATCATGGTCTCCTCGCCACTAAGATTTATGGTGTAAACCAAAAAAATTATTACAATGTTTAAGTAAATATTGAAAGCTTAAAAGAAAACCAATTGACATGGAAAATTTAACTCATAGCATAGAAAATCAAATGGCCAACACACATAACTAGAACACGGACTGAATTTGAGAAGCATAATGGAACTGTAAAATAAGAAACATGCATGTCATTATATAATGTGACAAAATATTCTGCAATATATAAGTAGTTATTAATCTGGCTAAACAGTAATGATGTCTGTTACAACTGAAATAGAACCATCCTATACAAGTTTAGGTTGCTCCTCACACGCATTAATAAAACAAATTTCAAAATTACTATGCATATTCACCCAACATCACAAATAACAACATATTACCCTATGTTCCAGGAAAGAACATAAAACAGAGAAGTGAATCTTTGTTAACATCAAAAAAAGTGTGTGAAACCCTTCATGCCAAAAAATAACAGAGAGACTCTCGCATGCAATAAGCTCAAGGGGCCGAAGGCCACACCTGTTCACGAAGAGGGTTTATCCTCAGTAAACGATGAATCAAAAATTCCAGAAAAAAAAAAGCAAGAGAACAATGTGAATTAGGGATGAGGTATGTCTTACCCAGAATCATGAATGACACATTGAGGGACTCGAATTGCACCTCCAGTGCCACTAAATTCCAACAGTTTCGTATCTTACCAAAAACATGCCTTGATAGTGAGTAAATATATGTAATTCAAACTCTCTAGTCAAAGGAAAATATTTGTAAGCCAAAAGAAAAATACAAAAAAAAACGGCTAAACTTACCTACTCGGACTGGCATGCATAAGGGACGACATCACAAAACCCATTCAGAAGAAGCAAGGGAGATATCATGGTTACCTGCCCATAAAACCCTGGCCATTTAATTCTAAGTGAACACCATTTAGATAATTTTGAAAATAAATACGGGTAATTTGCATTATCGAGAAATGAGATACCCTAGCTTCAAATGTAAGACTGAACCAAAAAAAAAAAACTAAGTGGTTTTGGAAGCATCCTTACAAGACTGATCCATTGGGAAATCTTTGTAACAATTCTAAGGAAAAAAACTGTCAGGGAAAATAAGTCTACAGGAAGCGCAATCAGCTGAAGGATTTCCATGCCACTATTTAGTAGGATAATAACCCAGAGGAAAGATGCAGTGAATAAAGCCGAAGCCATGAAGAAAAAACTAAGTGATATGGTAGGAAAATAACGGACACACTTAAGGATGGGTCGTAAATAAAGAAAAAAATTCTGAACTTGCATGTTAGGAACGTCATGAAACAAATGAGTTTTTTCTCAGTGCTTCAGGTTGGGGTAGTTACCCTAACCACTACAACCGGAGCCACCACCATCATATCTAGGGTTAACTAGATCTACGATGGGCATGAAGAACCAAGGCATTTAAGATGTTCCAAATTCCATCCACCAGTAAGAGCAGGTGTCCAGGTTTAATGTTGTGGAATTGATTAATGCCACCACAAACCATTTAACCAAATATTTCTGATCATCGATTATGCAATCAATGTATAATTACAATAATAAATCTTTTAAAGGCTTAAAAGTCTAAATGAAATCTAGTACCATAGTATATCGAATTATCATGTGTATCTCTTAACTTTGAGAATGTGTGTAGCATTATCGAATAATAAATGTGAAACAAATAATGTACAATCATATAAAACATGATGGGTCTATAGAATTTTCGTGTCATATAGCATTTAATATTCGATGATGTGATTGGTAAATAATAATTTTTTTGTACAAGCTTAGTAGTGGTGACATATGGTATCAGAGTGTGGTTCATACACTGGGCCTTTTTGGGCCAATTAACTCTAGTGACTATCAATTTTGTTAATTACATGCACTCGGAGTGACATAAGCTATTGAACAAGCCAATGAGGAGAGGATCCAGCCAAAAAACATCAAGAATAACAGGGGATACCCACTCCCAGCCTAATCTGGAACTTAACCTAGAAATCTAGGTACAATTGAGTGTGGATCAGCACCATGAAACCATTAGGTTGCTAGAAGAACAACATCGTCAGACAACCCAACTGTTAGAAATAGTACAAGAACTCCAAACACAAATTATTCGTGTGCGAAGTGACATTGAAAGAATGATGAGGGAAAAACATATAATAATCAAGAGTCTCTTGGATAAGCAGGATCACCCTACGACACATCCTAGTCCAGAAAGGGACACCCATGTAGCAGGAGAACAATAGCAGCAAGTGAATGAAAATCTAGAAGGAAGTTGAACTTATCGAAGTAACAAAAAAAAAATCTACAACAAAGAAGAATGTGGAAATTCTTTTGAGCAATAGGAAATGAATAAACATAAGGCGGAGCTACAAGGTGAATTTCGGAAAATTAAACCTCCTAACTTAGATGGAGATGCTGAGGAAGTAGCTTAAATGTGGATAATTAACATGAATAAATACTTTCAATTCTATGAGTATAAAAACAAGCTCAAAGCTCGTCTTGCTATCTAGTAATTGCAGGAAAAAACCACATTGTGGTGGGAAGAAGTGAAAAACATGTGTGCAATTGAAGACCAGAATGAGACATGGGATGACTTTCAGTAATATTTTAAGGACAAGTATCTAACATAATGATTTTATGATGAAAAATCAAGGGAGTTTCATGATTTGAGATTGGGACAACTATCAGTGGATGAATTCATCACTAAGTTTACCTCTTTGCTAAGATACGTACCATACTTGAAAGATGAAAAAGCAAAGGTACAATGACTGTTGAGCAGCCTGCCTTCTCATATGAAGGAAAGGATCGAATTTGTAAACACGAAAACTATAGATGAGGTGATATGAAAAGCATGAATGTGTTATCAACAATCCAAGGTGAAAGGTGAAATTGGTAGAAGTTGGCTACCAAAGAAAGGAAAAAATGGGTCCTAGAATTCTAAAAACAACACACCAAGAAGTTATAAAAATGCTCCGAGAAATTTAGAAAATAGGAAATTTGGGAGAAACCAGCAAAAGCCCAAATGAGCAGTGGAAGACTGACCTACGGAAGCATCCAACAGGCTAGACCTTGGATCATCCCAAAAACCACCATTACAATGTTGGGGATCCGGTGAGGCACATTACTTCAAAAATTTCCCTCAAGTGGAAGAAAGGAGATTCTGAGTCAATTTCAAGAGGTGTTCATAGTAGGTGATGTTGCAAAACATACCAAGAATTAATGTTGCACTATAGGACCTATTGAGAGATGATTTCTAGCCAATGATGAAAGAGCGGAAGGTAAGAAAGAATCTCAAACACTTTCCATTTTTGGTTGATCCTGGTGCCGGAAGTTTAAGTTATATAAACTCTTGAGTAGTTGAAAATTGTAAAATACAAAGGTCAAAAATTTAAAAGTCCTTGTTTGGTACAATTGGCCGTGGGGACAAGGAGAGATGGATTAATATTACTAAAATGTCGGATTGTATCATGGAAATAGTCGAGCTATATACCCATAGAATTGAATATTTTCGGAAGCATCCTTACCAGATTGATCCATTGGGAAATCTTTGTAACAATTCTAAGAAAACAAACTGTGAGGGAAAATAAGTCTACAGGAAGCGCAATCAGCTGAAGGATTTCCATGCCACCATTTAGTAGGATAATAACCTAGACGAAAGATGCAATGAAAAAGTCGAAGCCATGAAGAAAAAACTAAGTGATATGGTAGGAAAATAACAGACTTTCTGAAGGATGGATCGTAAATAGATGAACTTACGGAAGCTTGCATCAGAGCGACATCATGAAACAAATGAGTTGTGCCTCCATACTTCGGAGTTGGAGTTAGTTACCTAACCACTGAACCAGAGCCGCCACCATCAGATCTAGCGTTAACTAGATCTACAATGGGCATGAAGAACCAAGGCATTTAAGATGTCCCAAATTCCATCCACCAGTAAGGGCAGGTGTCCGGGTTTAATGATGTGGAATTGATTAATGCCACCACAAACCATTTAACCATATATTTGATGTGACTATGCCATCAAAGTATAAGTACAATAATAAATATTTTAAAATGAAAAGTCTAAATGAAATCCCAATACCATATTATGTCGCATTATCATGTGTGTATCTCTTAACTTTGAATTAATGGATACGGAATCTCTCATACCAAGAATTAATGTTGCACTAAAGGACTGGTAAGATGATTTCTAGCCAACCATGAAAGCGCTGGAAGGTAAGTTACAATCTCAAACAATTTCCATTTTGGTTGATCCTGGTGCCAGTTTCAGTTATATAAACCCTCGAGTAGTTGAAAATTGTAAACTACAAAGTCAAAAATTTAAAAGTCCCTATTTGGTACAATTGGCCACGGGGACAAGGATAACAGTTAATACTAAAGTGTCAGATTGTATCCTAGAAATAGTCAGACAATATATACCCATAGAATTGAATATTTTACCTTTGGGTTATTATGACATCCTGTCGGGAATGGATTGGTTAGAGAGACATTGGTCACTAGTAGATTTCAAGGAGAAAATTATATATTTCAAGGCGAAAGATAGTACTTGTCAAGAATTGTTGGGAATTAAGAAACCACTTCAACTGCGCCCCATCATAACAACTCAGCTGGGTAAATGCATCAGGAAAGGGTGTCAACTCTATTCTATCCATGTGGGGATTACTAACTCTAAAGAAAAGATGCTTATGCTGGAAAATATCCGAGTTGTTCAAGATTTCATCGACGTATTTCCTGAAAATATTCCAGGATTACCCCCAGAAAGAGATATTGATTTTACCATTGAATTACTACATGGAGTAGCACCTATATCGCGAGCACCATATAGGGTGAGTGTGCCTCAGTTGACGGAATTAAAAATGCAGCTACAAAAACTCTTCTAAAAAGAGTATATTCGACTGAGTGTGTCCCCCTAGGGAGCACCTATGTTGCTCGTTAAAAATAAATACAGAACGATGTGAATGTATGTGGATTACCAATAGCTTAAAAAGTTGATATTCAAGAAAAAATATCCATTTCCACGTATATACTATCTTTTTAATCAGGTAGAAGGAGAAAAAGTGTTTTCAGAAATTGACCTGAGATCTCGGTATCACCAGATAGAGATTAAAGATGAAGAGATATCCAAAACAATTTTTTGCACCAGGTACAGACACTATGAATTTGTGGTACTCCTGTTTGGATTAACTAATGCACCAACAACATTCATGAGCCTGATGCATGGCATATTCCACACATATCTGGATAGATTTATTTTAATTTTTATTGATGACATATTGATATACTCTAGAAATATGAAGGAACACCGAGAAAATTTATGCTTAGTGTTGAAAATGCTGTAGGAGCATCAGCTCTACACCAAGTTTAGCAAATGAAATTTGTACAAAGAGAAGATCCAACATCTGGGGCTTGTGATATCAGCTGAAGGGATCTCGATATATCTCAAAAAGATAAAAAAATTAATGGAATGGATAGTCCCCAAAAAATGTGCCAGACATACATTCTTTCATGGGCCTAATTGGTTACTACCAGGGATTCATCAAATTCTTTTCTAAGATAGCCTTTCCAACCACCTCCTTGCAGCGGAAGGGATGTATTTTTAAGTGGACTAGTGAATGTCAAGCCAGTTTTGAGTGGTTAAAGGAACTATTAACCACTGCCCCTATGTTACAAGTGGCTGACCCAAACAGAGAATTTGAAGTCTGCCCAGATGCTTTTAATGAAGGGGTGGGAGCAGTATTGACGCAAGATGGTAAGATAATAACGTATGAATCGAGAAATCTAAATGATGATGAGCAGTGATACTTTGCCTATGATTTAGAATTTACTGTGGTAGTACATGCTCTCAAGGTATGGAGACATTACTTGTTGGGAAAAAGGTTTATGCTAAGGACTAACCATAATAGCTTTACGAGTTACTTTAAAAAATCTGACTTGAATGCTCGTCAATCGAGATGGAATGTGCTCCAAAGTGAATTTGATTTGGACATTCAACACGTGAAAAGCAAATAAAACTACGTAAAGGATGATTTGGGCAGGAAAATTCATGGCATCTATGAACTCTACTTTAACCACACAATTTATGTTTCAGGAACAAATAAATGAGGCATCAAAGAGAGATCTTAAATATCAATTCTTATGTCAGCAAGTAAAAGAAACGAAAAAACAAGGAAAGAAATCTAATTATAGAGTTAATGATAAAAAACTCTTAGTCTTTCGAGGAAGATATGTATTCCAAACCAAATATGCTTGAAGGAACTAATTTTGGATTAATATCATTAGAGAGCCTATGTTGGACACCCCGGGTATCAAAAGATACTGACAACCATTAGAAAGGTCTATTTTTGGCATGGAATGCATAAAAACATTATTGAATATTTGACCAAGTGTTTAGAGTGTTAGCAAGTTAAGGTGGAGCACTAACATCCGGTGAGATTTCTTGAGCCCATACCTGTACCAGAATGGAAGTGGGAGGTCACATCTCTTGATTTCATCGCAGGTCTACTGAGAAGAAAAAGACACAATGATTCAATTATGGTTGTGGTGGACAGACTTAACAAGGTATCTCATTTCATACATGTTCGGTCTACTTACAAGACTATAAGATTGTTGATATCTTCATGAGGGAGATATTTAGACTACACAACATTCCCAGAATTTTCATCTCAGATCGAGATGTAAAGTTCACCTCAACTTTCTTGAAAGCATTATTTACTAGATTGGGGACACGTATCCAGTTTAGTACAACTTACCATCCTTAAACATATGGACAAACTGAATGGATGAGTTAGATATTAGAATACATGCTACACATGTATGTGATGCAGCATATTAGAATACATGCTACACATGTATGTGATGTAGCAACCCACAATGTGGAAATAATATTTATATATGGTCGAATTCGCCTAGAACAATGGATACCAGGAATCTCTCATGATGATTCCTTTTGAGGCATTGTATGGTAGACAATGCCATACCCCCATAAAATGGAGTAGTCTGGAAAGAAAACTAATGCTTGGACCAGACATGATGGAGAAATGGAGTGGGAGGTAAGAAAAAATTAGATAGAATATAAAGTACCTTCGGAAGGATAGGTAGAAGGTATGTCTCTTGGAGTAAGAGAAGAAGATTTAGGAATTGATTGGTGTTGGTGACCAAATGTATGTAATAATTAAACCTAGGAAAATCACCTTAAGGTGGAATACTGTGCCAAATTGGCTCCTAGATATTGTGGACCTTTCCAAATTTTGGAAAGGATAGGGCCAATGGCTTATCGACTGCCTTTTCCTACTCATATATTGGTACATAATGTGTTCTAGGTATCTTTACTGAAGTGATACATACATGACCCCAAGCATGTGATACACTGGAAAAACGTACATGTAAGTTATGTTTACATTATGACTTCCAGGAAAGAAGAGTTCTTGATTAAATTAATTAAAAATCTACTGATTTTAGGTAGAACTGGATGGCGAATTTATGGTAGAACCTCAGCGTATTCTCGATGAGAGAGAAATAATGCTCTAGAGACAAGTCATCCCCCAAGTGAAGGTGCAACGGAAGCACTTCACCCTAGAGGAGACTACCTGGGAGGATGAAAACTTTGTTCGAGAGACATATCCTAAAATGTTAAAGTAAGAAAGTAAACATCGGGGATGATGATGGCCTCTAATGGGGGAATATGTAACACCCTATTTTATTTTCAATTTATGTTAAAAGAATTTACTGATATATTTGAATTTATTAAGTGAAAAAAAAACTGGAATTTTATTTCATAAATAATAAATTACATTGAGTAATTTATTAAATGCATGCTAAAGAATTCCCAAATTCCAAAGTAAAAGGAAGAGGCAGTTTCTGATAGTTACCCTCCCAAAGAGCATAGAAGGAAATACTGAGAAGGGGAAGGGGTTCTGTTCTAGAATGGAAAAATGGTTTCACATCAGTAAGACTATGAAAAAAACAGAGTTGTCCAGAGCTGGCAGTTTACCAGTGGAATTTTGTACCCGAAGAAAGGTAGATTGGACTTGGGTCCTGAGGTATAACTTCAGAAAGAAAACCCTGCACTATCTAAACTGCGGTGCGGAGCAGGGAGAAAGAGGACGTCGTTACCTCCCCTCACCCGGTTTGGCTTGGTTTCAGTCTATTGACAAGCAGATAAGTATAGTGAACTTCTTGGTTCTTGGGTAGAATGGTCTCTGCAAACTGTGCCATGTTCCTTTAACGAGTTTGAGGATTCCTTTGACATCATCTCTATCTCATAAAAGATAAATTTACTACAATAACTCATATTTTCAGAAAAATAGGATCTCTATTCCCTATTCCGAGGATACTCTTTCTGTGTTACCTTTGGTAACTTAAAATGTTGAGAAATACCCTGTAGTTCTCATCGAATGTTGGAGCTTATACCATAAAATAATCCCCAAAATAGATAAATGCCTCTCCACTAAATAAAACAAGGAATGTCATACATTGATTCTTGGGTATATAACCCATAGCCCTTCACAAACTTCAAGGGTTTCTCCCCCCACGCACTCAAACCGAAGCATTTCTCGAACTTAATTCTCTACTTTTTTCATAGTACATAAGGTGCACTTACCTGAGCATACAAGTCTACCCATACAATAATGAGAGGAAACATTTACCTTTTTCATGTATGCATCTCCAAAACAATTTAGAGAATTTACATCCGCAAATAGACAACCTTGCCCTAGAATCCAATTAAGATGTATACTAATGATAACTGAAGTTGATAGAAACTCTATTAAAAAAGTTTCATTGATTCTATCAACATAACAAAATCACTTAAAGAGTCAGAGACTTTATTTTGTGTTAGCAAATCCTATGATATAGATTTGTGATTTCCGATTCATTAAGGAAATATAGGAATCTTGGGCTACGATAAGTACATCTGGTCTTTCTTCTTGGTTGCATGTCAAGCATTGCTGAATGAAATTATTCAATTCATCAAAAACTTTAGGATGTGTTGGTATGTCCACTCTATGTGCATTTATGATTGTTCCTTCCCTTAGAACACTCTATTGTGTTTGATCCTGTCCAAAAGGTAATTTTCCAAAAATCGTCTGATAGAATAATACCTCAATGGACCGAACATCAACCTTTGATGATATGAGTGTTGTCTTGTTAATTTAAAAGAATTCAGGAGGCATATACCAATATGTCCCTGCACCCTGAGACATAAGTTCAATTTCTCGTGAACCAACATCATCCAAAACTATTTTACTGAGACAAAATCAATAAATTTTTCCACACTGTCCTCATCAAAGAGGACATTTCCGGGCTTCAAATCATAATGAATTACACTTTGTGGTCTTTTGTTTCAATAAAAAAGGGTTGAAAGTATTTGAATTATTATGGTCCTTGCCTCTTGCTAAGATAAACATGGTGTTATGTGCAAGAATACATGAGATATTTCCCTCAGTGCAATGTACTATGTTGGATTATTGCAGTAATGGAAATAAAATAAAATATATAATCCAACATAGTACATTAGAGTGAGGGAAATATCTGGATGCAGTCTTGCAGGTAACACCATGTCTATCTGAGCAAGAGGAAAGGACCATAATAATTCAAATACTTTCAGCCCTTCTTTATCTAAACAAAAGACCACAAAGTGTAATTCATTATGATTTGAAGACACTGCTCATATCATCAAAGATTGATGTTTGGTCAGTTGGGGTATTATTCTGTTAGATGATTTTTGGAAAGCTACCTTTTAGACATGATCAAACACAAGAGAGTTCTCTAATGGAAGGAAAAATCAGGAATGAACATAGAATGGACATACCAACTTATCCTAAAGTTTCTAATGAAGCAAAAGACCTCATTCAGCGATGGCTGGCATGCAACCAAGCAGAGAGAACAGATGTACTTAATGTAGCCCAAGATTCCTATCTTTCCTTAACAAAGCAGAACTCACAAATCTATAGCATAGGATTTTCTAACACAAAATAAAGTATTTGACTCTCTAAGTGATTTTGTTCTATTGATAGAACAACATACATTTTTTTGATAGAGTTTCTATCAAATTCAGTTATCATTAAGTATACATCTTAAGTGGATTCATGCATGCATCTCCAAGACAATTTAGATAATTTACATCCTCAAATATACAACCTTGCCCTAGAATCCAATTAAGATGTATACTAATGATAACTGAAGTTGATAGAAACTCATAAAAATTTTCATTGATTCTATCAACATAACGATGTCACTTAAAGAGTCGGGTGTTTATTTTGTGTTAGCAAATCCTTATGATATATAGATTTGTGATTTCGATTCATTAAGGAAATATAGAATCTTGGGTTACAAGAAGTACATCCGTCCTTCTCGGCCGCATGTCACATCAAATGAATGAATTTATTCATTTCATCAAAAACTTTAGATGTGTTGGTATGTCCACTCTATGTGCATTTATGATTGTTCCTTCCCCTTAGAATATTTCTATTGTGCTTCGATATGTGCATTTATGATTGTTCCTTCCCTTAGAACACTCTATTGTGCATGATCATGTCCAAAAGGTAGTTTTCCAAAAATCGTCTGATAGAATAATAACCCAATGGACCGAACATCAACCTTTGATGATAGAGGTTTTGTTAATATAAAATAATTCAAAGTAGGACATACCAATATGTCCATACACCATATAAGTTCAATTTCTTTGAACCAACATCATCCAAATCATTTTATCGAGACAAAAATCAATAAATTTTACAAGCATTGTCCTCATCAAAGAGGATATTTCCAAGCTTCAAATCATAATTAATTACACTCTGTGGTCTTTTGTTTCCATAAAAAAGGATTGAAAGTATTTGAATTATTATGGTCCTTGCCTCTTTCTTAGATAAACATGGTGTTATGTGCAAGACTACATTGAGATATTTCCCTCACTGCAATGTACTATGTTGGATTATTGCAGTAATGGAAATAAAATAAAATATATAATCCAACATAGTACATTAGAGTGAGGGAAACACCTCGATGTAGTCTTGCAGGTAACACCATGTCTATCTGAGCAAGAGGCAAGGACCATAATAATTCAAATACTTTCAGCCCTTGTTTATCTAAACAAAAGACCACAAAGTGTAATTCATTATGATATGAAGACACTGCTCATATCATCAAAGGTTGATGTTTGGTCAGTTGGGGTATTATTTTGTTAGATGATTTTTGGAAAGCTACCTTTTAGACATGATCAAACACAAGAGAGTTCTCTAATGGAAGGAAAAATCATGAATGAACATAGAATGGACATACCAGCTTATCCTAAAGTTTCTAATGAAGCGAAAGACCTCATTCAGTGATGCCTGACATGCAACCAAGCAGAGAGAAGAGATGTACTTAATGTAGCCCAAGATTCCTAGCTTTCCTTAACAAAGCATAACTCACAAATATATAGCATAGGATTTGCTAACACAGAATAAAGTCTTTGACTCTCTAAGTGATTTTTTTCTATTGATAGAACAACATACCTTTTTTGGATAGAGTTTCTATCAAATTCAGTTATCATTAAGTATACATCTTAAGTGGATTCTAGCGGAAGGCTTTCTGTTTGCGGATGTAAATGCTCTAAATTATTTTGGAGATGCAGACATGAAAAAGGCCATGTTTCCTCTCATTCTTGTATGGGTAGCCATGTATGCTCAGGGAAGTTCACCTTATGCACCACGAAGGAAGTGAGATAAAGATCTCAATGCAATCCTGGAAAATGAACTTACACACCCTGAGACGTAAGTTCAATTTCTCATGAACCAACATCATCCAAAACTATTTTACTAAGACTAAAATAAGTAATTTTTGCCACGCCATCCTCATCAAAGAGTATATTTCCAGGCTTCAAATCATAATGAATTACATTGTGTGGTCTTTTGTTTAGATAACCAAGGGCTGAGAGTATTTGAATTATCTTTAAAAGTTTATGTTTTGTTTATTTACCGATTTAGAGTAAAAAGAATAGTGACCCCTCTTAAATCTTAGTAGATCTATAGTTAAGATAGAACTAACTTGGTTTAATTATTATTTATAATTACTACTATTATTTTTATGTAATATTCACAAATAAAAACGTTTTATTTACTTGATATATAAATCCATTCTATTAGTTGGGGTTTCTTCTTTGTTAGTTTTTAAACATTCTACTTAATAATGAGGTTCTCACTATTTAGTCTATTGATTTATTAATGTTATTTTCAATTACATAATTTACTTAGCACTTATTTGAATACCCTAGATCCATCTCAACTTCTTATCTAACAAGTACAAAGAGAAATCAAATTTCTTTGAATTACACAATTTACTTAGCACTTATTTGACTACCCTAGATCCATCTCAACTCCTTATCTATCAAGTACAGAGAGAAATCAAATTTCTTTTCACTCTAAAAGAGGTTTTCATATCAAGGGATTTGATCCCTCTGGACACTTGGATCCGAAGTTAAGATGAATCTATGTTGGTTTATTCTCTCCTTTAAAAAGACTATATTCCACATGAATACCATGGGTTTTGGATACCATAACTCTTTTTTTTTTTAGTGTTATTTATTTTTTAGTTTTTAATTATATTTTGACGGTTATTTTTATTTTGTTAATTTACTTTTATTTTGAGTGAGCTAAAATGTTTACATTAGACTATTTTGTATTTATTCTTTTAATTTAATTTAATTTTTGTTTTTATCTAAATTTGACTTAGTTAAAATGTTAAAAATTACATTACTACATCTCTACCATACTTGGCTCTATAGGTCCTCTTGGACCAATAAATAAGTTAAATTTAACATGAAACCAATCAAATTATTTTTTGAAGAAAGGGACAATGTACTAGTTTGATTCATCATTGAGTCTTCTATTCTATTGGCATGAGTAACAACCTTCCTTTTAAAAGTGGACGGAAAAAAGTTAAAAAAACTCATATTTAGTTCAAATATCTCATTATGTAATGGGATGGCTCAACATTATTATGAAATATCTTATAAGTTGAAAAATCGTTAAAGAAATACAACAAAGAAAGTTTTGAGTTGAAATACCTTGTTATGTAATGCAATAGTTAAGACCCTTGGAAGTTGGTGCAACATCACTATGAAATAACTTATAAATTGAAAAATGGTTAACACAAGACAACGAAAAAAAGTCTTCCACTTCAGTGGTTAACTTTGTAGGAATCTAGATCTCTTAACCAAAAAAGAAAAATAAACTAATATTAATCCCAAATACACCATAAAAAAACCATGAATTAAAAATACATTAAGAAAACTATAATTTATCAAAATTATTTTTATTTATTATTATTGTTATGTTTCTACTCCCGAGAACACATCTCATCCCAAAAAAAATTCATGTGGATCCTGCTAGCCTAACGCTTGTGGAAGAAGATCGAGCAAAAGAAGATGGGTTGTGCTCCTAGGCTTACGAAGAGACTGTCCAGAAAGAAATGGCTGCTGCGGATAGACGGGGAGGAAGTCATTCATTGGAACGCGTTCGATCTATCACCTTGTACTTGTGTTTATGAAGTTGATTGTTAGGTGGTGATGTATTTGGACATGTTGAAGAAAAATGTAGTCTTACCAAACTTAAAAAAAAAAGAAAAATAGTTAAACCAGTAATAAATAATCTTATTATATAAAATACAAAATTTTAAATTAAAACTAGAAAATCAATGACACTTAGATAAATATCAAATTATATATTAGATTTAATCAATTAATTTGAAAAAATATATTAAAAAACAAAAAAAATGATTTTGTGATTTTAGGAAATTATTTTTTATAAAATTTAAAGAAATAGATTTATCTTTTTCATCTCTAAATATTGTAGCATATTATAAAATAAGCATAAAAAATTGTATATGGAAATTTTTCCTAATAAATTATAAAAAAAAATTATGCTCACTAATATATCAATGGGTGTAATGTTAAGTTAATTCCTGTGGCCATGAACCTCGTGATTTTCAGAGTTTAGATGCCATGGGTTTTTGTTTATCAAGTCACAAGTCAAGCCTGAACTTAGACAACTTGACAAACAAAAAAATTAAATTCTAAAAAAATATATTATTTTAATTTTATATATTCTAAAAAATAAAGTCTTCTTAATTTCAAAATATACTTTGTGAAAGGAAATATTGAAAAATATTAAAAAAACATAAAAAAAATTCCAATTTTAACCTTGCTTATAAATAAAAAACAAACAAAGTGAACAAATCTACCATATTTTTGGATATCCTTGCTTAAAAAACAAAAACAAATGAAGAAATCTGCCATATTTATGGATTCACAATTGATTTGTATAATGAGATGCATGCATTTACCATATTTCTGGATTCACATTTGATTTCCAACCTATGTCTATCTTAACTTCTAATCTAACAAGCATTACAGAGATAAAATCTCTTTCTTCAACAGATTCATGAGACCATATTTCTGGATTATCAAGGTACCATGAAGACAACAAATGTACCATATTCTTTGATAAACTTAAAAACTAAAAACAAATGATAAAATCTGCCATATTTCTCGATTCAAAATTCTGAAGAAGATTTGTATAATGAGATGCATGTTCGGTATATATACCACCCTACATCTATCTTAACTTATAATCTACCAAGCATTAGAAGGATCAAATCTCTTTCTTGAAGATATTCAAAAGATTTGATGCCTTTCGCCATTTACAGTAAATCCAAAGTTAAGATGGATCTAGGTTGGTTTAATCCCCCTTTATATAGGCTATATACCACACGAATACCCTGAGTTATCACGGTACCATGAATTCAACAAATCTACCATATTTCTGGGTAACCTTGCTTAAAAAATAAAAACAAATAATAAAATCTACCATATTCCTGGATTCACAATTTTGATAAAGATTCCTATAATGAGATGCATGTTCGGTATATATACCAGCCTACATCTATCTTAACTTCTGATCTACCAAGCTTTAGAGGGATCAAATCTCTTTCTTGAAGAGATTTGATGTCTTTCGACACCTAGTAAATCTGAAGTTAAGATGGATCTAGATTGGTTTAATTCCACCTTTATATAGGTTATATTCCACATTAATACCATGTGTCAATACCATGGGTTATCATGATACCATGAGCTCAAATACCATATGTCAATACCATGGGTTATCATGATACCATGAGCTCAAAAACCACGCGTACTTGACCAAATCAAATTTACTTTAACTAATAAAAAAAATTAATAAAAATAAAATTCATATTTAAATGTTTTCATTACATTATGCGTGCAACTAAGTATTTAAATGAGATTAGGTTAATTGTACTTGTTTTCTAGTAGTTTTGTGTATATGGATTTTTCTTGGTATCCTCAAACTTGGTCTTTGAGTCCAATAAATTAAAAAATTATATATTATTTTAAAACAATTAAAATGAATTTTAAATTCAATAACAGTGGTGATTTTCAAGTAGTTTCGTGCTTTGGATTTTGGTCTTAACGAACCATTTTAGTAGGCTTGGATCCTTAAACTTATGGTGACAACACAACTAAAATTTTTATTTTCATAAACTAAATTTAAATTAATATTACACATTGCTTTACAAAGTATAAACCTTTACTCTAATAAATATGTTACTATGGGAAATCAAGTTTGATAGATAGTTAATTGTTAACAAGCATTTTAAAAAGTCACAAAGAGAAAATTTATTAACTCGTGATGTTTAGGCAATAAGTGACATCTATTTTATAATAATCCATGATTTTCAGGCTCATTGTTTGAAATTAACCAAATTAAGTAAAGATATTTTAAATAAAGTTGATATAGTAAAAAAAGAGTCAATAACTAAAATCCATTTTGTTATAGTCTATGTTTAAGGTCCATAATGGTGATCCTCTGGTAACAAATTGAGACTCTTTTTTTTTTTAAACCATTCAATTAAATTGTAAATCCACTATGAGTGAATCCACTATGATTTCTAGATACAGAGACATTTATGAAGGAACCACGTAACACCCCGTTTTATTTTCAATTTATTTTAAAAGACTTTTACTGATACATTAGAATTTATTAAGTGAAAAGAATATGGAATTTTATTTCATAAATAAGAAATTATAATGAGTAATTTATTAATTATACGGTAAATAATAACAAGATTCCAGAGTAAAAGAAAGAGGATGTTTCTGATACTTACCCTCCCCAACAGGATAAAAGGAAATCCTGAGAAGGGGAAGGGGTTTTGTTCCAGAAAGGAAAAAGAGTTTCACATCAGTAAGATTGTGAAGAAAATAGAGTTGTTCGGAGTTGGTGGTTTACTAGTGGAACTCTGTACCCGAAGAAGTGTAGACTAAAGTGTAGACTGTACTAGGGTCCTAATGTCTAACTTCAGAAAAAGAAAACATGCTAGCTAAAATCTAGTGTAGAGCAAGGGGGCAGAAGAGGACATGATTGCCTCTCTCATGGTTGGGCAGTGCCATCAGTTAATCAAGAGACACTGAGATAAGTATATTGAACTTACTAGTTTACCTTGTCAGACATAAAGAGATTTTTTTTTAAAGTTTTCCGCAGAGGTAACTTTCAATTGATTGTTAATTAGAGATATTATTAAATTCCATCTACTTTGTAAAGAGGTGATAACTCTAAAATTAACACATATATAAAGAAAAAAAATTTAAAATAAGTGAATACATATTTTTTTATTGCTTAAAACTTTCTATGGTTATTATATTGGTAATCTGTGTGGTCTGTACCTATTCTAAAACTTAGTACAATTACAGAATATAGAGCGGAAGAAGATTTGGAAATAACAGTAAATGGACCATGATAAAAAATCTATGCTGAAAAACATACTTGATAAATATTATCAAGCAAAGAAATAATTATATTTTTATGGTAACAAAAAAAAATACAATTAGGAATCGATATGACTTGGAAATTGTAACGAGTGATCTTATTTTTAAAATAAAACCCATATAATGTTATGGATAAGGAATATGAGCAGGCCCCGGGGTCAAGAAGCCAATTGTAACGAGTGGTCTTATTTTTAAAATAAAACCCTTATAATGTTATGAGTAAGGAATATCAGTAGGCCCAGGGGTTAAGAAGCGAAGCCCCACATCTGTAGGGCAGGGATCATGGTCCCCTCGCCACTAAGATTTATGGTGTAAACCAAAAAAATTATTACAATGTTTAAGTAAATATTGAAAGCTTAAAAGAAAACCAATTGACATGGAAAATTTAACTCATAGAATAGAAAATCAAATGGCCAACACACATAACTAGAACGCGGACTGAATTTGAGAAGCATAATGGAACTGTAAAATAAGAAACATGCATGTCATTATATAATGCGACAAAATATTCTGCAATATATAAGTAGTTAGTAATTTGGCTAAACAGTAATGATGTCTGTTACAACTGAAAAAGAACATAAAACAGAGTAGTGAATCTTTGTTAACATCAAAAAAAGTGTGTGAAACCCTTCATGCCAAGAAATAACAGAGAGACTCTCGCATGCAATAAGCTCAAGGGGCCGAAGGCCACACCTGTTCACGAAGAGGGTTTATCCTCAGTAAACGATGAATCAAAAATTCCAAAAAAAAGAGCAAGAGAACAATGTGAATTAGGGATGAGGTATGTCTTACCCAGAATCATGAATGACACATTGAGGGACTCGAATTGCACCTCCAGTGCCACTAAATTCAAAAAGTTTCGTATCTTACCAAAAACATGCTTTGACAGTGAGTAAATATATGTAATTCAAACTCTCTAGTCAAAGGAAAATATTTGTAAGCCAAAAGAAAAATACAAAAAAAGCCGTGCAAACTTACCTACTCGGACTGGCATGCATAAGGGACGACATTGCAAAACCCATTCAGAAGAAGCAAGGGAGATATCATGGTTACCTGCCCATAAAACCCTGGCCATTTAATTCTAAGTGAACACCATTTAGATAATTTTGAAAATAAATACGGGTAATTTGCATTATCGAGCAATGAGATACCCTAGCTTCAAATGTAAAACTGAACCAAAAAAAAAAAAAACTAAGTGGTTTTGGAAGCATCCTTACAAGACTGATCCATTGGGAAATCTTTGTAACAATTCTAAGGAAAAAAAATGTCAGGGAAAATAAGTCTACAGGAAGCGCAATCAGCTGAAGGATTTCCATGCCACTATTTAGTATGATAGTAACCCAGAGGAAAGATGCAATGAATAAAGCCGAAGCCATGAAGAAAAAACTAAGTGATATGGTAGGAAAATAACGGACTTACCTGAAGGATGGGTCGTAAATAGAAAAAATTACAGAGCTTGCATCGTAGGAACATCATGAAACAAATGAGTTGTGCCTCGGTGCTTCAGGTTGGGGTTGTTACCCTAACCACTAGAACCAGAGCTACCACCATCATATCTAGCATTAACTAGATCTACAATGGGCACGAAGAACCAAGGCATTTAAGATGTGCCAAATTCCATCCACCAGTAAGGGCAGGTGTCCAGGTTTAATGATGTGGAATTGATTAATGCCACCACAAACAATTTAACCAAATATTTTTGATCATCAATTATTCAATCAAATTATAAGTACAATAATAAATATTTTAAAGGCTGAAGAGTCTAAATGAAATCCAATACCATATTATATTGCATTATCATGTGTATCTCTTAACTTTGAGAATTTGTGTAACATTATCCAATAATAAAATTTGAAACAAATAATGTACAATCATATAAAACATGATGAGTCTATAGATTTGTCGTGTCATATAGCATTGAATATTCGATGATGTGATTGGTAAATAATAATTTTTTTGTATAAGTTTAGTAGTGGTTACATATGGTATCAGAGTGTGTTTCACACGCTAGGCCAAGTTGGGCTAACTAACTCTAGCGACTATAAATTTTGTTAATTACATGCACAGGGAGTGACATAAGCTATTGAAAAAGTCAATGAGGAGAGGATCCAGTCAAAAACCATCAAGAATAATAGGGTAGACCCAATCCCAGCCTAATTTGGAACTTAACCTACAAATCTAGGTGCAATTGAGTGTGGATCAACACCATCAAACCAGTAGGTTGCTAGAAGAACAACATCGTCAGACAACCCAAATGTTAGACACATTACAAGAACTCCAAACATAAATTATTCATGTGTGAAGCGACAATGAAAGAATGATGATGGAAAAACATAGAATACTCAAGAGTCTCTTGGATAAGTAGAATCACCCTACGACACAGCCTAGTCCAGAAAGGGACACCCATGAAAAAGGAGAACAACAGTAGCAAGTGAATAACAGTCTGGAAGGAAATTGAAATCAGTGAAGTAACAAAAACAAAATCTACAACAAAGAAGAATGTGGAAATGCTTTTGAGCAACATGAAATGAATAAACATAAGGTAGAGTTACAAGGTGAATTTTGGAAAATTAAACCTCCTAACTTAAATGGAGATACTGAGGAAGTAGCTTAAATGTGGATAATTAACATGAATAAATACTTTCAAGTCTATGAGTATAAAAACAAGCTCAAAGCTCACCTTGCTATGTAGTAGTTGCCGGAAAAAGCCACATTGTGGTGCGAAGAAGTGGAAAACATGTGTACAATTGAAGACCAAAATGAGACATGGGATGAATTTCAGTAATATTTTAAGGACAAGTACCTAACATAGCGATTTTATGATGAAAAATCAAGGGAGTTTCATGATTTGAGATTGGGACAACTATCAATGGATGAATTCATCACTAAGTTTACCTATTTTCTAAGATACATACCATACCTGAAAGATGAAAAAGAAAAAGTACAACAACTCTTGAGTAGCCTACCTTCTCATATGAAGGAAAGGATCAAATTTGTAAACATGAAAACTATAGATGAGGTGATACGAAAAGCATGAATTTGCTATCAACAATTTAAGGTGAAAGTTGAAATTGGTAAAATTTGGCCACCAAAGAAAGGAAAAAATGGGTCCTCGAATTCTAAAAACACCACACCAAGAAGTTATAAAAATGATCCGAGAAATTTAGAAAATAGGAAATTTGGGAGAAACTAGAAAAAGCCCAATTGGGCACTGGAAGATTGACCTACGGAAGCATCCAACAGGCCAGACCTTGGACCGTCCTAAAAACCACCATTACAATGTTGGGGATGCGGTGAGGCACATTACTTCAAAAATTTCCCTCACCATGGATGAAAGGAAGTTACAGTCAACTTTCAAGAGGTGTTTATAGTAGGTGATGTTGCACGAAACATACCAAGAATTAATGTTGCACTAAAGGACCGGCAAGATGATTTCTAGCCAACCATGAAAGAACTGGAAGGTAAGTTACAATCTCAAACACTTTCCATTTTGGTTGATCCTGGTGCCAGTTTAAGTTATATAAACTCTTGAGTAGTTGAAAATTGTAAAATACAAAGTCAAAAATTTAAAAGTCCTTGTTTGGTACAATTGGCCATGGGGACAAGGAGATCAGTTAATACTAAAATGTCAGATTGTATCATGGAAATAGTCAGACAATATATACCCATAGAATTGAATATTTTCGGAAGCATCCTTACCAGATTGATCCATTGGGAAATCTTTGTAACAATTCTAAGAAAACAAACTGTGAGGGAAAATAAGTCTACAGGAAGCGCAATCAGCTGAAGGATTTCCATGCCACCGTTTAGTAGGATAATAACCCAGACGAAAGATGCAATGAAAAAGTCGAAGCCATGAAGAAAAAACTAAGTGATATGGTAGGAAAATAACAGACTTTCCTGAAGGATGGATCGTAAATAGAAAAACTTACAGAGCTTGCATCGTAGGAACATCATGAAACAAATGAGTTGTGCCTCCGTGCTTCAGGTTGGGTTAGTTACCCTAACCACTAGAACCAGAGCCGCCACCATCAGATCTAGCGTTAACTAGATCTACAATGGGCATGAAGAACCAAGGCATTTAAGATGTGCCAAATTCCATCCACCAGTAAGGGCAGGTGTCCAGGTTTAATGATGTGGAATTGATTAATGCCACCACAAACCATTTAACCATATATTTCTGATCATCGACTATGCAATCAAAGTATAAGTACAATAATAAATATTTTAAAGGCTGAAAAGTCTAAATGAAATCCAGTACCATATTATATCGCATTATCATGTGTATCTCTTAACTTTGAATTAATGGATACCAGGAATCTCTCATACCAAGAATTAATGTTGCACTAAAGGACTGGTAAGATGATTTCTAGCCAACCATGAAAGCGCTGGAAGGTAAGTTACAATCTCAAACAATTTCCATTTTGGTTGATCCTGGTGCCAGTTTCAGTTATATAAACCCTCGAGTAGTTGAAAATTGTAAACTACAAAGTCAAAAATTTAAAAGTCCCTATTTGGTACAATTGGCCACGGGGACAAGGATAACAGTTAATACTAAAGTGTCAGATTGTATCCTAGAAATAGTCAGACAATATATACCCATAGAATTGAATATTTTACCTTTGGGTTATTATGACATCCTGTTGGGAATGGATTGGTTAGAGAGACATTGGTCACTAGTAGATTTCAAGGAGAAAATTATATATTTCAAGGCGAAAGATAGTACTTGTCAAGAATTGTTGGGAATTAAGAAACCACTTCAACTGCGCCCCATCACAACAACTCAGCTGGGTAAATGCATCAGGAAAGGGTGTCAACTCTATGCTATCCATGTGGGGATTACTAACTCTAAAGAAAAGATGCTTATGCTGGAAAATATCCGAGTTGTTCAAGATTTCATGGACGTATTTCCTGAAAGTATTCCAGGATTACCCCTAGAAAGAGATATTGATTTTACCATTGAATTACTACATGGAGTAGCACCTATATCGCGAGCACCATATAGGATGAGTGTGCCTCAGTTGACGGAATTAAAAATGCAGCTCCAAAACTCTTCTAAAAAGAGTATATTCGACTGGGTGTGTCCCCCTAGGGAGCACCTATGTTGCTCGTTAAAAATAAATATAGAACGATGTGAATGTATGTGGATTACCGATAGCTTAAAAAGTTGATATTCAAGAAAAAATATCCATTTCCACGTATATACTATCTTTTTAATCAGGTAGAAGGAGAAAAAGTGTTTTCAGAAATTGACCTGAGATCTCGGTATCACCAGATAGAGATTAAAGATGAAGAGATATCCAAAACAATTTTTTGCACCAGGTACAGACACTATGAATTTGTGGTACTACCGTTTGGATTAACTAATGCACCAACAACATTCATGAGCCTGATGCATGGCATATTCCACACATATCTGGATAGATTTATTTTAATTTTTATTGATGACATATTGATATACTCTAGAAATATGAAGGAACACCGAGAACATTTACGCTTAGTGTTGAAAATGCTGTAGGAGCATCAGCTCTACACCAAGTTTAGAAAATGAAATTTGTACAAAGAGCAGATCCAACATCTGGGCCTTGTGATATCGGCTGAAGGGATCTCGATATATCTCAAAAAGATAAAAAAATTAATGGAATGGAGAGTCCCCATAAAATGTGCCAGACATACATTCTTTCATGGGCCTAATTGGTTACTACCGGGGATTCATCAAAGGCTTTTCTAAGATAGCCTTTCCCACCACCTCCTTGCAGCGGAAGGGACGTATTTTTAAGTGGACTAGTGAATGTCAAGCCAGTTTCGAGTGGTTAAAGGAACTATTAACCACTGCCCCTGTGTTACAAGTGGTTGACCCAAACAAAGAATTTGAATTCTGTGCAGATGCTTTTAATGAAGGGGTGGGAGTAGCATTGACGCAAGATGGTAAGATAATAATGTATGAATCGAGAAATCTAAATGATGATGAGTAGTGATACTTTGCCTATGATTTAGAATTGACTGTGATAGTACATGCTCTCAAGGTATGGAGACATTACTTGTTGGGAAAAAGGTTTATGCTAAGGACTAACCATAATAGCTTTACGAGTTACTTTAAAAAATATGACTTGAATGCTCGTCAAGCGAGATGGAATGTGCTCCTAAGTGAATTTGATTTGGACATTCAACACGTGAAAAGAAAAGAAAACTACGTAAAGGATGATTTGGGCAGGAAAATTCATGGCATCTATGAACTCTACTTTAACCACAAACAATTTATGTTTCAGGAACAAATAAATGAGGCATCAAAGAGAGATCTTAAATATCAATTCTTATGTCAGCAAGTAAAAGAAACGAAAAAACAAGGAAAGAAATCTAATTATAGAGTTAATGATAAAAAAACTCTTAGTCTTTCGAGGAAGATATGTATTCCAAACTAAATATGCTTGAAGGAACTGATTTTGGATTAATATCATTAGAGTGCCTATGTTGGACACCCCGGGTATCAAAAGATACTGACAACCATTAGAAAGGTCTATTTTTGGCATGGAATGCATAAAAACATTATTGAATATTTGACCAAGTGTTTATAGTGTTAGCAAGTTAAGGTGGAGCACTAACATCCAGTGAGATTTCTTGAGCCCATACCTGTACCAGAATGGAAGTGGGAGGTCACATCTCTTGATTTCATCGCAGGTCTACTGAGAAGAAAAAGACACAATGATTCAATTATGGTTGTGGTGGACAGACTTAACAAGGTATCTCATTTCATACATGTTCGGTCTAGTTACAAGACTATAAGATTGTTGATATCTTCATGAGGGAGATATTTAGACTACACAACATTCCCAGAATTTTCATCTCAGATCGAGATGTAAAGTTCACCTCAACTTTCTTGAAAGCATTATTTACTAGATTGTGGACACGTATCCAGTTTAGTACAACTTACCATCCTTAAACATATGGATAGACTGAATGGATGAGTTAGATATTAGAATACATGCTACACATGTATGTGATGCAACATATTAGAATACATGCTACACATGTATGTGATGTAGCAACCCACAATGTGGAAAGAATATTTATATATGGTCGAATTCGCCTAGAACAATGGATACCAGGAATCTCTAATGATGATTCCTTTTGAGGCATTGTATGGTAGACAATGCCATACCCCATAAAATGGAGTAGTCTGGAAAGAAAACTAATGCTTGGACCAGACATGATGGAGGAAATGGAGTGGGAGGTAAGAAAAATTAGATAGAATATAAAGCACGCCCAGGATAGGTAGAAGGTATATGCCGATAAGAGAAGAAGATTTCGAGAATTCGAAGTTGGTGACCACGTGTATGTAATAATTAAACCCAGGAAAATCACCTTAAGGTGGAATACCTGTGCCAAATTGGCTCCTAGATATTGTGGACCTTTCCAAATTTTGGAAAGGATAGGGCCAATGGCTTATCGACTGCCTTTTCCTACTCATATATTGGTACATAATGTGTTCTAGGTATCTTTACTGAAGTGATACATACATGACCCCAAGCATGTGATACACTGGAAAAACGTACATGTAAGTTATGTTTACATTATGACTTCCAGGAAAGAAGAGTTCTTGATTAAATTAATTAAAAATCTACTGATTTTAGGTAGAACTGGATGGCGAATTTACGGTAGAACCTCAGCGTATTCTCGATCAGAGAGAAATAATGCTCTAGAGACAAGTCATCCCCCAAGTGAAGGTGCAACGGAAGCACTTCACCCTAGAGGAGACTACCTGGGAGGATGAAAACTTTGTTCGAGAGACATATCCTAAAATGTTTAAGTAAGAAAGTAAACATCGGGGATGATGATGGCCTCTAATGGGGGAATATGTAACACCCTATTTTATTTTCAATTTATGTTAAAAGAATTTACTGATATATTTGAATTTATTAAGTGAAAAAAAAACTGGAATTTTATTTCATAAATAATAAATTACATTGAGTAATTTATTAAATGCATGCTAAAGAATTCCCAAATTCCAGAGTAAAAGGAAGAGGCAGTTTCTGATAGTTACCCTCCCAAAGAGCATAGAAGGAAATACTGAGAAGGGGAAGGGGTTCTGTTCTAGAATGGAAAAATGGTTTCACATCAGTAAGACTATGAAAAAAACAGAGTTGTCCAGAGCTGGCAGTTTACCAGTGGAATTTTGTACCCGAAGAAAGGTAGATTGGACTTGGGTCCTGAGGTATAACTTCAGAAAAAGAAAACCTACTATCTAAACTCTGGTGCGGAGCACGGGGAGAGAAGAGGACGTGATTACCTCCCTCACGGTTTGGCGGTGCCAGCATTTAATCAACAAAAACCGAGATAAGTATATTGAACTTACTGGTTTTACTGGTGGAACTAATTCTCTACCAACTGTGCCATGTTCCTTTAACAGCTGAGGGATTCCTTTGACATCATCTCTATCTTCTTAAGATATGGAATTTACTACCATAAGTCATATTTTCGAAAATAGGATCTCTATTCCCTGTTCCAGGATACTCTACCATGTTACCTTTGACTGCTTAAAATGTTGCTAAATACCCTCATAATTCTCATTGAATGTTGGAGCTTATACCATAAAATAATCCCCAAAAGAATGAATCAATGCCTCTCCACTAAATAAAACAAGGTAATGTCCTTGACATTGATTCTTGGGTATATAACCCATGGCCCTTCACCAACTTCAAAGTTTTTCTCCTCCCCTACCTCAAACCGAAGCATTTCTTGAACGTAATTCTCTATTTTTTTCATAGTACATAAGGTGCACTTACCTGAGCATACAAGGCTACCCATACAATAATGAGAGGAAAGATTACCTTTTTCATGTATGCATCTCCAAAACAATTTAGAGAATTTACATCCGCAAATAGACAACCTTGCCCGAGAATCCAATTAAGATATATACTAATGATAACTGAAGTTGATAGAAAATCTGTTAAAAAAATTTCATTGATTCTATCAACATAACGAAATCACTTAAAGAGTCAGAGACTTTATTTTGTGTTAGCAAATCCTATAATATAGATTTGTGATTTCCGATTTGTTAAGGAAATATAGGAATTTCTTCTTGGTTGCATGTCAAGCATTGCTGAATGAAATTATTCACTTCATCAAAAACTTTAGGATGTGTTGGTATGTCCACTCTATGTGAATTTATGATTGTTCCTTCCCTTAGAACACTCTATTGTGTTTGATCATGTCCAAAAGGTAGTTTTCCAAAAATCGTCTGATAGAATAATACCCCAATCAATATGTCCCTGCACCTTGAGACATAAGTTCAATTTCTCGTGAACCAACATCATCCAAAACTATTTTACTGAGACAAAAATCAATAAATTTTGCCACATTGTCCTTATCAAAGAGGATATTTCCAAGCTTCAAATCATAATTAATTACACTCTGTGGTCTTTTGTTTCCATAAAAAAGGGTTGAAAGTATTTGAATTATTATGGTCCTTGCCTCTTTCTAAGATAAACATGGTGTTATGTGCAAGACTACATTGAGATATTTCCCTCACTGCAATGTACTATGTTGGATTATTGCAGTAATGGAAATAAAATAAAATATATAATCCAACATAGTACATTAGAGTGAGGGAAACATCTCGATGTAGTCTTGCAGGTAACACCATGTCTATCTGAGCAAGAGGCAAGGACCATAATAATTCAAATACTTTCAGCCCTTGTTTATCTAAACAAAAGACCACAAAGTGTAATTCATTATGATTTGAAGACACTGCTCATATCATCAAAGGTTGATGTTTGGTCAGTTGGGGTATTATTTTGTTAGATGATTTTTGGAAAGCTACCTTTTAGACATGATCAAACACAAGAGAGTTCTCTAATGGAAGGAAAAATCATGAATGAACATAGGATGGACATACCAACTTATCCTAAAGTTTTAATGAAGCGAAATACCTCATTCAGCAATTCCTAACATGCAACCAAGCAGAGAGAACAGATGTACTTAATGTAGCCCAAGATTCCTATCTTTCCTTAACAAAGCAGAACTCACAAATCTATAGCATAGGATTTGCTAACACAAAATAAAGTATTTGACTCTCTAAGTGATTTTGTTCTATTGATAGAACAACATACATTTTTTTGATAGAGTTTCTATCAAATTCAGTTATCATTAAGTATACATCTTAAGTGGATTCTAGCGGAAGGCTTTCTGTTTGTGGATGTAAATGCTCTAAATTATTTTGGAGATGCATACATGAAAACGGCCATGTTTCCTCTCATTCTTGGCATGGGTAGCCATCTTATGCTTGGGGAAGTTTCACCTATGCACTGCAAAGGAAGTGAGATAAAGAATCTCAATGCAATCTCGGAAAATGAACATTGCACACCCTACGGTACGTAAGTTCACCTTTCTAGTGAACCATACATCATCCAAAAACCTATATTACTAAGACATAAAACTCAGTAAGTTTTTCCACGTCATCCTCATAAAAGAGTATATTTTCAGGCTTCAAATCATATGCTGAATTATGAGTCCATGGTATGTTTTTGTTTCCAGATAACCAAGGGCAGAGAGTATTTGAATTATCTTTTAAAAGTTTATGTTTTGTTTATTTACAGATTTAGAGTGAAAAAAGAATTATGGACGCCCTCTTAAAAGCTTAGTAGATCTATAGTTAAGATAGAACTAACTTGGTTTAATTATTAATTATAATTACTACTATTATTTTTATATAATATTCACAAATAAAAATGTTCTATTGCATGATATATAATCCATTCTATTAGTTGGGGTTTCATCTAACTTTGTTAGCTTCTTAAACATTCTACTTAATAATAGAGGTTCTCACTATTTAGTCTATTGATTTTATTAATGTTATTTTCAATTATATAATTTACTTAACACTTATTTGAGATACCCTAGATCATCTCAACTCTTATCTTTACAAGTACAAAGAGAAATCAATTCTATCAATTGCATAATTTACTTAGCACTTATTTGAGAACCCTAGATCCATCTCAATCTCCTTATCTATCAAGCTACGTAGAGAAATCAAATTTTTTTCCACTCTAAAAGAGGTTTTCATATCAATGAGATTTGTGATCCCTGCGGACACTGGATCCGAAGTTAACATGAATCTAGGTTAGGCTTTATTCTCTCCTTTAAAAATACTATATTCCACATGAATACACATGGGTTTTCGGATACCATAACTCATTTTTGTTTTTATAGTGTTATTTTATTTTTAGTTTTTCTATTATATTTTGACTAGGTTATTTTTATTTTGTTCATTTATTTTTATTTTTCGAGTGAGCTAAAATGTTTACAAATATTAGACTATTTTTTTATTTAGTTTGTTAATTTAATCATTTTTTGTTTTTATCTAAATTTGACTTAGTTAAAATGTTAAAAATTACATTACTACATCTCTACGGACTTAGCTCTGCTGTGTCTACAGGGACGAATAAATAGAGTTAAATTTAACATGTGAAAACCAATCAAATTATTTTTTTGAAGAAAAGGGACAATGTACTAGTTTAGGATTCATACATTTAGAGTCTTCTATTCTATCTGGCATGAGAGTAACAACCCTTCCTTTTAAAAGTGGAAGCAATAACTACGAAAAAAACTAACTCATGTGAGTTGAAATATGCTCTAGACATATGTAATGGGATGGTGCAACATCATTGTGAAATATCTTATAAGTTGAAAAAATGGTTAAAATTAGAAAATACAACAAAGAAAGTCATGTACCTTGTTATGTAATGCAATAGTTAAGACCCTTGAGAGTTGGTGCAACATCACTATGAAACAGCTTATCAAATTAAAAAATGGTTAACACAAGATCAACAAAAAAAGTGTGCTTCCACTTCAAATGTGTCTATACTTTATAGAAATCTAGATCTCTTAACCAACAAGTAAAATAAAACTAATATTAATCCCAAATACAGTAAATTTGGTAAAATTGAAAAAATTCTGTAATTTTACACTATTCATTGATTTAAATAAAACGCATTAAATAATTATACCATAGAGAAAGCCATAAATTATACATAATTTAAAATAAGCTACATTAAATAATATTTATACCATAAAAAAAACCATGAATTAAATACATACATTAAAAAAATATAATTTATCAAAATTATTTTTATTTCATTATTATTGTTATGTTTTCACTCCCAAGAACACATCTCATCCCGAAAAAAATCATGTGGATCCTGCTAGCCTAACGCTTGTGGAAGAAGATCGAGCAAAAGATGCGTTGTGCTCCGAGACTTACGAAGAGACTGTCCAGAAAGAAATGGCTGCTGCGGATAGACGGGGAGGAAGTATGGGAAGCGCTCGATCTATCCCATTCTACATATGTGTTTATGAAGTTGGTTGTTAGAGCACTTATCACACATTTAACATTATAGATGGCGGCGATGTATTTTGGATACTGTTGAAGAAAAATGTAGTCTTGATGTCAGAACTTAGATAGTTACACCCTTTAATAAATAGTCTTATTAGTTTTTAAAATACAAAATTTTAAATTAAAGAACTAGATCAAATCAATGACACTTAGATAAATATCAAATTATATATTAGAGTTAATCAATTGATTTGAAAAAATATATTAAAAAACAAAAAAAAATTATTTTGTGATTTTAGGAAATTATTTTTTATAAAATTTAAAGAAATAGATTTAGCTTTTTCATCTCTAAATATTCTACATATTATATGGATAATTGTATATGAAATTTTTCCTAATAAATTATAAAAAAAATTATGCATCACTAATATATCAATGGGTGTAATGTCTGATGAGTTAATTGAACTGTGGCTATGAACCTTGTGATGATTTTAGAGTTTAGATGCCATGGTTTTTTTTATCAAGTCAATGTCAACTATAGAACTTAGACAACTTGACAAACAGAACAACATTAAATTCTAAAAAAATAATATTGTATTTTAATTTCATATATTCTAAAAAATAAAGTTCTGCTTAATTTTCAGAATATACATGTGAAAGGAAATATTGAAAATATTAAAAAAACATAAAAAAATTCCAATTTTATCCTTGCTTATAAAGTAAAAAACAAACATAAGTGAACAAATCTACCATATTTTTGGATATCACTTGCTTAAAAAACAAAAACTAAATGAAGAAATCGGGCCATATTTCTCTGGATTCACAATTGATTTGTATAATGAGATGCATGTGCATTTACTATATTTCTGGATTCTACATTTGATTTCCAACCTATGTCTATCTTAACTTCTAATTCAATACAGCATTACAGTAGATAAAATCTCTTTCTTCAACAGACTATGAGACCATATTTACTTTGGGATTATCAAGGTACCATGAAGACAACTAATGTACCATATTCTTTGATAAACTTAAAAACTAAAAACAAATGATAAAATCGCTTTCATATTTCTCGATTCAAATTCACGACGAAGATTTTAGTATAATGAGATGTCATGTTAGGTATATATACCACCCTACATCTATCTTAACTTATAATCTACGAAAGCATTAGAAGGATCAAATCTCTTTCTTGAAGATATTCAAAAGATTTGATGCCTTCTCGCCATTCTGATGGAAATCCAAAAAGTTAAGACGGTGGGATCTAGGTTGGTTTCAATCCCCTCATATAGCTATATAACAAATTACGACGTAATACCCCCGAGTTATCAGTACTATGAATTCAACAAATCTACCATATTTACTTAACCTTGCTGTATAAAAAATAAAAACAAATAATGAAAAATCTACCATATTCTCGGATTCACAATTTTGATAAAGATACTATAATGAGATCCATGTTAGGTATATATATCACATTACATCTATCTTAACTCACAGTCTACCAAACTTTTAGAGGGATCAAATCTCTTTCTTGAAGAGATTTGATGTCTTTTCATCACCGTAACAACTGCTGGGTGGATGGAGTCTAGATTGGTTTAATCTCACCTTATATAGGTTATATTCCACATTAATACCACATGTGTCAATACTCATGGGTTATCATGATACCATGAGCTCAAATACCATATGTCAATATCCATGGGTTATCACTGATCTACCATGAGCTCAAAAACCATGACGTACATTGACTAAATCAAATTTACTTTAACTAATAAAAAAAATTAATAAAAATAAAATTCATATTTAAATGTTTTTCATATACATTATGCAAAAGTGCAACTAAACATTAGTATTTAAATGAGATTAGGTTAATTGTACTTGTTTTCTAGTAGTTTTGTGTCATATGGATTTTTCTTGGTATGCTCTCTAGAAATCTTGATCTTTGAGTCCAATATTATATATTATTTTAAAAACAATTAAAAATGAATTTGTAAATTCAACTATGTAAGTGGTGATTTTCAAGTAGTTTTACGTGCTTTGGATTTTGGTCTTTAACTTTGAACCATTTTAGTAGGCTTGGATCCTTAAACTTATGGTGATCAACACTATAAAATTTTTATTTTCATAAACTAAATTTAAATTAATATTACATTGCTGTACCTAAAGTACTACAACCTTACTCTAATAAATATGTTACTATGGGAAATCAAGTTTGATAGATAGTAATTGTTAACAAAGCATTTTAAAAAGTCACAAAGAGAAAATTTATTAACTCGTGATGTTTAGGCAGCAATAAGTGACATCTATTTTATAATAATCCATGATTTTCAGTGCTCATTGTTTGAAATTAACCAAATTAAGTAAAGATATTTTAAATAAAGTTGATATAGTAAAAAAAGAGTCAATAACTAAAATCCATTTTGTTATAGTCTATGTTTAAGGTCCATAATGGTGATCCCTGCGGGTAACAAATTGAGACTCTAAAACCATTCAATTAAATTGTAAATCCACTATGAGTGAATCTACTATGATTTCTAGATACAGTAGACATTTATGGAAAGGAACCACGTAACACCCTCGTTTTATTTTCAATTTATTTTTAAAAGACTTTTACCGATACATTAGAATTTATTAAGTGAAAAGAATATGGAATTTTATTTTCATAAATAAGAAATTATAATGAGTAATTTATTAATTATACTAGTAAAGAATAACAAGATTCAGCAGTAAAAGAAAGAGGATGTTTCTGAGTACTTACCCTCCCCAACGGGATAAAAAGGAAATCCCGAGAAGGGGAAGGGGTTTTGTCTCAGAAAGGAAAAAGAGTTTCATACCGACAGATTGTGAAGAAAATAGAGTTGTTTGTTCGAGTTGGTGGTTTACTCAGTGGAACTCACGCACTACAGAAGTGTGAGACTAAAGTGTAGATTGTACTAGGGTCCTAATGTCTAACTTCGTAAAAGAAAAACCTACGCTAGCTAAAATCTAGTGTAGAGCGAGGCGAGGTAAGAGGACATGATTGCTCTCATTGTTGGGCAGAGTGCCATCGATTAACTGCGAGAGACAACGAGATAGTATATTGAACTTACTAGTTTACCTTGTCGAGACACTAAAGAGAATTTTTTTTTAAAAGTTTTCCCGCCGGAGGTAACTTTCAATTGATTGTTAATTAGAGATATACTATTAAATTCCATCTACTTTGTAAAGAGGCGATAACTCTAAAATTAACACAGGATATAAAGAAATTTTTTTTAAAAATAAGTGAATACATATTTTTTTATTGCTTAAAACTTTCTACTGAGTTATTATATTAGTAATCCGTAGTAGTACATACCTATTCTAAAACTTAGTACAATTCCTGAGAATATAGAGCGGAAGAAGATTTGGAAATAACAAAAGTAAATGGACCATGATAAAAAAATATATGCTTTGTAAAAAACATACTTGATAAATATTATCAAGCAAAGAAATAATTATATTTTTATGGTAACAAAAAAAAATACAATTAGGAATCGATATGACTTGGAAATTGTAACGAGTGATCTTATTTTTTTAAAAATAAAACCCATATAATGTTATGGATAAGGAATATGAGCAAAGCCCTGGTGGTCAAGAAGCCAATTGTACACAGTGGTCTTATTTTCAAAATAAAAACCCTTATAATGTTGTGAGTAAGTGAAATATCGGTAGAGCCCAGGGGTTAAGAAGCGAAGCCCCACATCCGTAGGGCGAGGGATCGTGAGTCCCACTCGCACACTAAGATTTATGGTGTAAACCAAAAAAATTATTACAATGTTTAAGTAAATATTGAAAGCTTAAAAGAAAGACCAATTGACATGGAAAATTTAACTCATAGCATAGAAAATCAAACTAGTCAACACACATAACTATAGAACTACGGGTGAATTTGGGGAGAGCCATAATGGAAGCGTAAAATAAGAAACATGCATGTCATTATATAATACGACAAAATATGTGTACAATATATAAGTAGTTAGTAATCCGGCTAAATAGTAATGATGTCTCATATAACTGAAATAGAACCATCCTATACAAGTTTAGAGTTGCTCCTCACACGCAGAGTAATAAAACAAATTTCAAAATTACTATGCATATTCACCTAACATCACAAATAACAACATATTACTATGTTCCGGGAAAGAACATAAAAATGAGCAGTGAATCTTTTGTTAACATCAGAAAAAAGTGTGTGAAACCCTTCATGCCAAGAAATACATGTAGAGACTCTCGCATGACAAAGTAAGCTCAAGGGTGTCGAAGGCCACACTGTTCACGAAGAGGGTTTTTATCTCACGATAGCGATGAATCTAAAAAATTCCAAAAAAAAGAGCAAGAGAACAATGTGAATTAGGGGATGAGGGTATAGTCTTTGACGATCATGAATGACACATTGAGGGACTACAATTGCACCTCCAGTGCTAACTAAATTTCAAAAGTTTCAGTATCTTACCAAAAACATGCTTTGACTGGGTGATGTAAACATATGTAATTCAAACTCTCTAGTCAAAGGAAAATATTTAGTAAGCCAAAAGAAAAATACAAAAACACGCATAACTCACCTACCTCGGGCTAGGCATGCATAAGGGACGACATCACAAAACCCATTCAGAAAGAAGCAAAAGGGAGATATCATGGTTACACGCTCACATAAAACACTGGCCATTTAATTCTAAGTGAACACCATTTAGATAATTTTTGAAAATAAATACGGGTAATTTGCATTATCGAGCAATGAGATACGCCTAGCTTCAAATGTAAGGTCGAGACCCAAAAAAACTAAGTGAGTTTTGGAAGCATCCTTACAAGACTGATCCATTGGGAAAATCTTTGTAACAATTATCAAGGAAAAAAAATGTCGTGGAAAATACAAGTTCACGGGAAAAGCGCAATCTGACTTGAAGGATTTCCATGCCACTATTTGGTAGGATAATAACTTCGAGAGGAAAGATGCAATGAATAAAAGCCGAAGCCATGAAGAAAAAACTACAGAGTGATATGGTATAGGAAAATAACGGACTTACCCGAAGGATGGGTCTGTGAAGAAAAAATTACAGAGCTTGCATCGTAGGAACATCATGAAACAAATGAGTTGTGCCCTCTCAGTGCTTCAGAGTTGGGGTTGTTACTTTAACCACTAGAACCAGAAAAGCTACCACCATCATATCTAGCATTAACTAGATCTCTACAATGGGCACGAAGAAACCAAGGCATTTTTAAGATGTGGCTAAAATTCCATCCACCGATAAGGGCAGTGTCCAGGTTTAATGATGTGGAGATTATTGATTAATGCCACTACACAAACAATTTAACCAAATATTTTTGATCATCAATTATTCAATCAAATTATAAGTACAATAATAAATATTTTTAAAGCAAATTTTAGAAGAGTCTAAATGAAATCCAATACCATATTATATTGCATTATCATGTGTATCTCTTAACTTTGAGAATTTGTGTATACATTGTCAATAATAGATTTGAAACAAATAATGTACACATCATATAAAACATGATGAGTCTATGGATTTGTGCGTGTCATATAGCATTGAATATTCGAGTGATGTGATTGGTAAATAATAATTTTTTTTGTATAAGTTTAGTAGTGGTTACATATGGTATCGAGTGTGTTTCACACGCTAGGCCAAGTTAGCATGGCTAACTAACTACTAGCGACTATCAATTTTGTTAATTACATGCACAGGGAGTGACATAAGCTATTGAAAAAAGCCAATGAGGAGAGAGGGATCCAAAGACTAAAAACCATCAAGAATAATAGGGCTAGACACTCAGACCTAATGCGGAACTTAACATACCTACAAATCTAGGTGCAATTGAGTGTGGATCAACACCATCAAACCAATCAGAGTAGCTAGAAGAACAACATCGTCGAGACAACCCAAATAAGTTAGACACATTACTAAGAACTCCAAACATAAATTATTCATGTGTGAAGCGTACAATGAAAAGAATGATGATGGAAAAAAACATAGAATACTCAAGAGTCTCTTGGATAAGTAGAATCACCCTACGACACGACCTAGTCTGTGTAAAGGGACACCCATGAAAAAAAGGAGAACAACAATAGCAAGTGAATAACAATACGGGAAGGAAATTGAAATCATGAGAAGTAACAAACAAAATCTACAACAAAAAGAAGAATGTGGAAATGCTTTTGAGCAACAAGGAAATGAATAAACATATGGTAGAGTTACAAGGTAGAGATTTTGGAAAATTAAACCTCTAACTTAAATGGAGATACCGAGGGAAGTAGCTTAAATGTAGATAATTAACATGAATAAATACTTTCAAGTCTATGAGTATAAAAAACAAGCTCAAAGCTACGCACTATGCTATGTAGTAGTCAGGGGAAAAAAGCCACATTGTGGTGCGATGAAGAGTGGAAAACATGTGTACAATTGAAGACCAAAATGAGACATGGGATGAATTTCTCAGTAATATTTTAAGGACAAAGTACCTAACATCATGCGATTTTATGATGAGAAAAATCAAGTGGAGTTTCATGATTTGAGATTGGGACAACTATCAATGGATGAATTCATCACTAAGTTTACCTATTTTCTACTAGATACATACCATACACCGAAAGATGAAAAAGAAAAAAAGTACAACAACTCTTGATTAGCCTACCTTCTCATATGAAGGAAAGGATCAAATTCCTGTAAACTTATGAAAACTATAGATGAGGTGATACGAAAAGCATGAATTTGCTATCAACAATTTAAGGTGAACAGTTGAAATTGGTAGAATTTGGCCACCAAAAGAAAGGAAAAAATGGAGTGCTCGAATTCTAAAACACCACACCAAGAAGTTATAAAAATGATCCGAGAAATTTAGAAAATAGGGAAATTTGGGAGAAACTAGAAAAAAGCCCAATTGAGCATGCGGAAGATTGACCTTACGGAAGCATCCAACGAGCCAGGACACTGGACCGTCCTAAAAACCACCATTACAATGTTGGGGATGCGGTAGAGGCACATTACTTCAAAAATTTCCCTCACCGTGCCAGAAGAAAAGGAGGTTACGCTCAACTTTCAAGAGAGGTGTTTATAGTAGGGTGATGTTGCACTGAAACATACCAAGAATTAATGTTGCACTAAAGGACCGAGCAAGATGATCTAGCCAACCATGAAAGAGCTGGAAGGTAAGTTACAATCTCAAACACTTTCCATTTTGGTTGATCACTGTGCGATTTAAGCTTCACCATAAACTGCTGAGTAGTTGAAAATTGTAAAAATACAAAGTCAAAAATTTAAAAGTCCTTGTTTGGTACAATTGGCCATGGGGACAAGGAGATCGAGTTAATACTAAAATGTCGCGATTGTATCATGGAAAATAGTCCAAACAACTATATACCCATAGAATTGAATATTTCTACCTTTCAGTTTGTTATTATGATATCTCGTTGGGAATGGATCACGTTAGAGAGACATTGGTCACTAGTAGATTTCAAGGAGAAAATTATATATTTCAAGGCGCAGATATAGTAATTGTCAGGAATTGTTGGGAATGTAAGAAACCACTTCAATTGCACCCCATCACAACAAATACTGCTGACGTACTGCATCGAGGAAAGGATGTCAACTCTATGCTATCCATGTGGGGTTTACTAACTCTAAAGACAAGACGCTTATCGTTTGGAAAAATATCCGAGTTGTTCAAGATTTTACGGACGTATTTCCCGAAAAATATTCCGGCAGATTACCCCCAAAAAGAGATATTTATTTTACCATTGAATTACTATCCGGAGTAGCACCCCGTATCGTCGAGCACCATATAGGGATAGAGTAGCCTCAGGACGAAAACGGAATTAAAAATGCACTCGCAGCATTCGAAAAAGAGTATATTCGATTGAGTGTGTCCCCTAGGGAGTACTCCGTGTTTTTTGCTAAAAATAAATACGTTTTAATGATGTGTGAATGTATGTGGATTACCGAAAGCTTAAAAAGGGATTGATGATCAAGAAAAAAATATCCATTTTCCATGTATATACTATCTTTTTAATCAAGTAGAAGGAGAAAAATTGTTTTCTTAAATTGACTTTCGAGATCTTGGTATGACCAGACATAGAGATTAAAGATAAAGAGATATCCAAAACAAATTTTCACACTAGGTCACAGTACACTATGAGTTGTGTGGTACTCACACATTCACTGATTTAATGCACTAGTAATATTCATGAGCATCAATGCATGGCATATTCCACACATATCCGGATAGATTTTGTGAATTTTTATTGATGAGAAATATTGATATACTCAAGAAATATGAAGGCTACACCGAGAAAATTTACGCTTAGTGTTGAAAAATGTTGTAGGAGCATCACTCTACACCAAGTTTAGAAAATGTAATTTGTACAAGAGAGCATATCCAATATCCGAGCCATGTGATATCGACTTGAAGGGATATCGATAGATCTCAAAAAGATAAAAATAGTAATGGAATGGAGAATCCCTAGAAATATGCAGGACTATACGTTCTCTTCATGGGCTCTATTGGTTACTACGGGATTCATCAAAAGCTTCTCTAAGATAGATCGTTCCCACCAAAGAGAGATCTGAGATATCAATTCTTATGTCAGCAAGTAAAAAAGAAACAAAAAAACAAGGAAAAGAAATCTAATTATAGAGGTTAATGATAAAAAACTCTTAGTATTTCGAGGAAAGATATGTATTCCAAAACCAAATAAGCTTGAAGGAGCTAATTTTGGATTAATATCATCGTGAGTGCCTATGTTGGACACCTTGGGTATCAAAAGATCTGCTGACAACCATTAGAAAAAGGGCTATTTTTTGGCATGGAATGCGTAAGAACATTATTGAATATTTGACCAAGTGTTTAGAGTGTTAGCAAGTTAAGGTGGAGCACTAACATCAGGTGAGATTTCTTGAGCCCATAGGCTGTGCGAGAATGGAAGTAGGGAGGTCACATCTCTTGATTTCATTGCGGTATCATCTGAGAAGAAAAAGAAATAATGATTCAATTACAATTGTGGTGGACACACTTAACAAGGTATCTCATTTCATACATATTTAGTCAACTTACAAGATGCTGTAAGATTGTTGATATCTTCATGAGGAGATATTTAAATGCACAGACATTCCCGGAGAATTTTCTATCTCGGATTGAGATGTAAATTTCACCTCAACTTTCTTGAAAAGCACTATTTACTAGATTGAGGGACACGCATCTAGTTTAGTACAACTTGACCATCCTCAAACATATGGAATGATGAATGGATGATTTGAGATATTAGAATACATGCTACACATGTATGTGATGCGGCAACCCTACAATGTGGAAAGAATATTTATATATGGTCGAGTTAGTCTAGAAAAATGGATTCCGGGGAATCTCACACGATGATTCCTTTTGAGGCATCATATGGTAGACAATGCTAGACCCCCATAAAATGGAGTGGTGCGGAAAGAAAACTAATGCTTGGACCGGACATGATGGAGGAAATGGAGTGGGAGGTAAGAAAAAATTAGATAGAATATACAAAGCAACCCAGGATGAGGTAGAAGGTATATGCCGATAAAGAGAAGAAGCTTTCGAGAATTCGAAGTTGGTGACCACATGTATGTAATAATTAAACCCAAGAAAATCACCTTAAGGTGGAATACCCAGCTGTAAAATTGGCTCCCAGATATTGTGGGCCTTTCCAAATTTTGGAAGGATAGGGACAATAGCTTATCGATTGCATACTACTCATATGTTGGTACATAATGTGTTCGAGGTATCTTTGCGAAGTGATACATACATGACCCCAAGCATTTGATACAGCTAGGCAGAACGTACATGTAAATTATGTTTGCATTATGACTTCTAGGGAAAAGAAAGAGTTCTTAATTAAATTAATTAAAAAATCTATTGATTTAGGGTGGAATTGGATGGCGAATTGTATGGTAGAACACCTTGGCGTATTCTCGATCATAGAGAAATAATGCTCTAGAGACAAGTCATCCCCCAAGTAAAAAGGTGCAATGGAAGCACTTACGACCCGGAGGAGACTACACGGGAGGATGAAAACTACTGTTCAGAGACATATCTGAAATGTTTAAGTAATAAAGTAAACACCGAGGACGATGATTGCCTCTAATGGGGGAAGATGTAACACCCCATTTTTATTTTTCAATTTATGTTAAAAGAATTCTACTGATATATTTGACTTTATTAAGTGACACTGAATTTTATTTTATAAATAATAAATTACATTGAGTAATTTATTATTCAGCATACTAAAAGAAATTCCCAAATTCGCGGAAGTAAAAAGGAAGAGGCGTTTAAAGATAGTTACCCACGGGACCCAAAGAGGATAGAATGAAATACGAGAAGGGTAAGGGGTTCTTGTTCTGAGAATGGGAAAAAATGGTTTCACATCGGTAGAACGTGAAAAAAAATAGAGTTGTCCGAAATGTGCAGTGGTTTACCGATGGAAGTTTGTACCCAAAAGAAGGGCGATTAGACTTGGGTCCCTGAGGTATAACTTCGAGAAAAAGAAAAACCTACTATCTAAACTCGGTGCGATGAGCATGGAGAGAAGAGGACGTGAATTACCCTCCCTCACGGTTTGGCAGTGCCATCATTTAATCAAAAAAGAAACCAAGATAAGTATATTGAACTTATCGCGTTTAACTTATTCGATGCAGGAAAAATAATTCCTTCTTAAGTTGTCTACGGAAGGTAACTTTTAGTTGATTTGATTAATGAGAGATATTTGGTGGGAATACGGAAGAATTTTGCTTCTTGGATTCTAAGCGGATGCCACACGGGTTAGTAGAGATAGGAACCATCGAGAAAGTAAATAATGATGTATTGACTCCTAAGTTCCCCTATACATGAATAGTGGAGAGATTAACAATGTTGGTAATGGAAGTTGCATAAATAATTCTCAACTATTATGCACCACACTTTTCAAATCACTTCCACTGCACACTTTTTATGTTGTTCTCAAGCCCTTACTCTGCCTTTTTTTTAGTAAAGAATACATGAAATTGGATAAAAAAGTATAGAAATACAATGGCAGGGATCCATGCTTGAATATTGTCATGGAAATGGTAACAAAAATAGCATAAAGAAAGCATTGGAGGGAAAGAAAATGTTGAGTTTTAGATGCGTGACCATGTGAATATTTAGGTAAAGTACACATAGGTATCGTAATTATTATTGAAATATCGAAAGCTAGTGGTGTATGATTTTAAGCACAAAGCACAAGATCTAAAAGTGTGAAAAAAAATAGTGAAGTAGCTATTACAAGACATGAAAGAAGATAGAATAAACACTACTATGAATCAACTCAATAACCAAGGAGACAATACAAATTACTCATTATATGCATTCTGCTATATTATTTCTCAATGTAGAATACATTATATAGTCTCTCATGAGTAAAAATGCATTTCAAACTAGGTTTTGGATTTCTCTTGTGTATGCACTCATATAACTAGAGTAGTTTTATAGAATAGCTAATAAGTCAAAATTTGAGTGGAGATATCTTAAATTAGAAATATATATAGTAAAAAGGCTTGACTAAAATAATTGGAGTTAAAAATAATCTATAACTAATGCAATAGATCTCAAAAAGAAATAATTACCCTAATAAACACTAAATATGGAATTGAAAAGTCAACATAAAAAACAAATGTAAATGAGTGGAAGGTTGTTGATAAGGTTGAAGTTACTAAATTTATGAGACAAAATTGTGCATCCAATATAGAGAAAACCTATGTGTGTTAGTACACATGTAATAGTGTATAATCTATCATCTCACCATCTAATCAGCACCCAATAGCTACCTCACATCATCCTGGGTGTCGAGATATTGCTCAAAATAAACTTATTAAAAATAGAAAAAGGTTAAATATAGGAGATGATCCTAAAATATAAGGAATGTGAAGTAGTGAATGAAAAAGTGGTAATATGTGGCCCTATATAATATATATAACGTGGTTAAATGATGCCATGAATATAGGGTCCCTATGAATTCATGAGTGGAATGTACCGAAATGCTACTTAGAAGCATAACCAAATATTATTACTATCAAAACCTCAAGAAAAGTTAAACAATTTTTAAAGCATCAGAATTGAGGATAAAATTTCATGACTATGAAGAAAATTAAAATTCTAACGTTTTTTTAACCATGGCATTAAAACCAAATGTCATGAATAGAAAAAAACCTTAAAATTTAAACATTCATACAACCTACACACTTCATAATATTTAGACATATGGAATTAAAAAACAAATATTATCACTACAAAAATATTTAAAAATCAGACATGAATTAGAGATTTAATTCTACCCGGAAAGAATTTTTATTTTTAAGGTTAAAATGATATCTCATTTGAAATATTATACTAAAATAATTTCATCCATTACTACCAAAAACTTCAAAATTTACGAGCAAACTAAAGCACTAGATTTTCAAAGGGGCATTAAAAATGCAATATGAGTGTAGAAAAATAATAATATTACATAATGGCATGACATATATCACCATATAAATTTAAAAAAAAACAATATTAATTCCAATTTTTTAAACTTTTAATCAATATTTCAATGCTAATCACATTGAATGACACATAAAAATAGCAAATTATATTCGATGGGACATAAAAATAGGAATTGCACTAGATCTCGTAAAAGAAACATCGTAAGTCATAAACTTAGAAAAAGTTAACAAGTTAAAAACAAAAAATTTTAAATTAAAGTTAACAAAAAAATAAAGGACAACATTCTTACTATAGTTTCTAGGGAGCCCATGAGAAATCTATTCAATGAAGGATAAATTCCTTTAGACTCCATGTTGTTAATTTCTTATGTGTGAAATAAATAAAAAAAATATCACACACCATCCATAATGAAAATAAATATTTTCTCATGAAAAACTCTAATAGGAGAAAGCCTAATTGGAGGGTGAAGTTTCTCGACTCCTCTTACGGAGAAAACCTAATTGGAAGGTGAAATTGCTCCACTGCCTTTTTCTCTAGTATGAGAGTAATGCAGTACAAGTAAAATGCACTCTCTATAGAGCTATCTAAAACTTGTGGTTGTTTTTTGCTGCTACAAAACACTAACATCCAACTAAGGTTAGGGTTCAACTCCTTCAATTCACAACTAAATTTATGACTACGATCCTTCAATAGCAGTGTTCATAGTTCCGCATGTAGCTAGACTCTTTTGCATGATGATCGAGGAGTTGGCATGGGAATCCTCGCACACCATTTTGTGGAAGGTAAACATCTATAGGGAGATAAACTCTGATTGATGCGATTTGAGTCCTATTAAATTTTATTATGCTCCTCAAAATATACGAAGTAGACGAGTTAATCATAGATTTTTGTCATGCTTTTTATTATCACGAGAACTTCTAATTTCACTTTGGTGCTACGACATATTTTGTACTTTTTTTGTTTCCTTTTATTTTAAAACTCATTTCCTCCACGAGAGGCATCCCCATACTTGCACAACAAAGTCTAGGATTGGTTAAACGTGACTACCAACTTAGCTGTAGCATATGTACTTTGTTAAAAGTTTCTACAGATTTAATATAGATTAGCCTCATTTACCATACAAAAAATGAAGTAGATAATTAAATGTGGATTTTGTGTATTAAATATTCAAAGGGTTGACATAAATGCATAATAATGCCAATATTAATGTGATAGGGTTTTTCCATCATTATTTACCCTATGTTATAAGGAGGAGAGATCAATCTAATTTAATGCATAATAAGACCCAATCTCAATGTAAAAAATTTCTCTTCATCATTATCTCTTGTTATAAGGGAAGAAATGAATTTGTCTTTTTTACATAAATATAAATACCTAAACTATTATCTTATAAATATAAATAAAAAAGAATATAGGTAATTTTTTAAAAAATAAAAAATATAAAAAATAGTACTATCAAATTCAAATTTTAATTAAAAAATAGATTACAAATTTTGTGTAAATTAAATTTACATAATTTATACTTTTTGGTCTCTTCTTCCCCTGCAATATTTGTAGCCATGTCATTGTCCCTCACCACCACCTTTTTCATTTTTCAAAATTTTTGGTCGATTGTTGAAATTTTATGGCTTATCCATTTCACATGCCTTTTATTTTTTCATAAATCCTCGGTGTAAATTTTGCGAAGGAAAGTACGGAAGGAAAGAGAAAAATAAACGAATGAGGTAGAGACCTTAGGGAGAAAGTGTTTGATTCTATTTTGGATAAAAAACCATTTCATTTTTTTAACGTATCAGCTAATTAATTTTAAATTAGTAAAAATATTTGGACAAATTTACGAGTACATTAAAAGAGGGGACTAAAAATGTCACTATATAAGCAACGTTTGCATCATCCAAAAGGCGACAATGTCAAAGTAGAGGATACAAACTCCCATGACTCCCTCTCCCATTTTCACCGAGGATAAGAGTCACATCTATAATAACTAAAAAACATGTTCAATCGGTTATAGATGATGTTTTGTTGCAAGGCTAAGGAATTTTACACCTACAATGCCTTCATTACTTTTCACTCATGTTTTTCCCGATTTCCGCTACCATCTGGGTGATCTCGGTTACTCGTAAAAGAGAGCTCGTTTGCTTTCTTTGGAAAAAGCCTTCCACTAATTATACTTATGAATCTATTCCCTCATGATTTATTTATCTAATTTTACTATCTAACTAATTGGGAAGAATATTGTTAAATCCCAAGCGGATGGGCGGTAGCACAAGATGTCCCTTGCTCCTGGGGCTATTGCTCCAAAGTTGAATGATGTAATCCTCACGCCCGAGTGCTACCAATCATCCATCGCCAATCATCCTCCTCACAGTGGACACAGTGTATTTGTAAAGGCATACTTACGTTGAGGGGCCATCTTTCATATACGGAAAAGATATATTATGGATGACGACCTTTCTCTAGGTATCTCGAAAGAGTTAAAATGATTTTAGTCTAAAAGTGGCTTTTTAAAGAAAAAATAATAAAAAAATAGTTAAAATAATAAAAATAAAATTTATGAATTTTTTGAGCGAAAAAAGAAAACTATTTATTTTAATTGTACTTTTACAGACTTATCTCCATGTAGGTTTATTAAAATTTCAAGTTAAGACACTCACTAGATGCGAAATTAAATTTTGCATCCGTGAGTATCCACCTTTAAATTTCAGTAAAACCCTATAAAGGAGATAAGTCGAAAATACAATTAAAAAAGTAGTTTTTCTTATTTTCTCTCCAAAATATTTACATGTACCTATTTTTAAATTTAAAGCATTTTGATTGGTTTACATATTATGACATGGAAATTACGGAAAATTTTCATGGGCACTTTTAGGCTGAAATTTCATGTAATGTAGCCCATTCAAATGGCATGGTTGGTCATTTCGGGCATATTTTCAATTTTAATTACATTCACATTATTTTCGAAACACACCCAAAACAATTCGCATTAAATTTAACCATAATGCGTCATTTACTACTTACACGCGAAGGTATTCACTCATATCCGCATCATAAATGAACTGAACCGAATACACAACCATTGTAATCATCTCTACATCCTTAAATGAAATGAACATAATTCACAACCATTGTTATCCACGAGGGGCATAATTACAAAGCCATGATTATGATTTAAAGGCATAAATCAACCCAAAACACTCTCCAACTTGCTAATCTATACTCTTAATAGAAAACTATTATTTACATATTAAATCAAATTAAATTATTAAAAACCAAAAAACATCAAATAAAAAATGAAAACATAAGTGAAAATGAATCCTCATGGGACATAACTACCATTCAACATACAAGCCATAACCCGATAACAACTATGTTTCTAAAATTATGAAGAAAAAAGGGTGAGAGAACATGGAAAAGTTTTTAAAACTAAAATCGAAGATGCGGAAAATAATCGACTATGTGAAAGATGAAATGATAGAGAAAAATTGATACATGAAGAATATCGAGAGGCAAGAAAGTACAACAATCACATTTGGAAAATTAGCGAAAACTTTACAAAACATAATGTAGAAGATAGAGGCGTATAGCCATATATTTAAATAGGGAGAAAGAGGAAGATGGTTTTTCATAAGGGGACATGCATAGTCATTCCAAACCACAACATAATCACCAGAACTCGGTTGAGTCCCTAATTATTTTGGGAGAGTTTCACCACCTATGATCTAAAGATGTAAATTTTTCTAATCGTCTAACATAAGATCGATGAGCCCACGAAAAGACATCATGACATTGGGGGAGTTCTTCACGGCATGAATACCCTTACGAAGTAATTAATTTTCAAAGTTATTGTTGTTATTGTCAATATTTAAAACTAATGATTTTTTTACTTAATTACAAACATATAGTCCAACAATCATAAAAATTACTCAAAATTTCACATATGATAATATGTAAGTTAAAGCATTTATTTCACATTACCATGCAAGTATCAAATTGATCGAAAATTATATAAATTTTTTTCATACAGTTATTCATATTGACTCATATATTCTCACAGATCATCAAAATCTACATCATCTTCAGGTGAATGAATGGATGAAGATATAGATGACCCATATTTTTATCTATTATCAACCATTTTCTCATACGAGTCAAAAATTTATGCCCAATATTGGAGATGTCAAAATCCCTTCTAGATCTACGATTGGGTTTAACAAATTTCCATCTTACCATTGTTTCTTGTGGTAGAAACCTCTTGATAATATCTATGGTCCAGAGTATCAAAGAGATCACTTTCATTGCCATCTTGAAGTCATAAAAAAGTATTTCAACATTCTCTAATTTTAATAGGTAAGTGCAATGAATATTTATATTTGGACCATTTCTTTTATATTTCTACTGATTCATTAGTAAACCACCATCTCTCTTTTATGTGCACCATTGAATGGCTATTTATTGCATACTATTGTACTTTAAATACCTAATCATCTCCATTTTATTCAATGACCTTTATAACTTTAGCATGACCCATAATGGATAAACATGTGGATCTCCCATCCACTAACACTACAATAATGTAACACTTCTTAATATTTCATATGTAACCCTTGTAAATGTCTTCCATGGTTTCATGTTGTGCATGTAATCTTCTAGAACAACACACACATTTATATTTTTCTTTACTTGTGAAGAATCAATAATACCTTCATATTATTTTTGTTTAACATTGTTTCTTCCCCTAAAATTTGTTTCACATATTTTATGACCAATTACATGGATTTTTCAAAACTGTATCTCCATTTCTTAATACGTAAACTTCCATGGATATTTCACTAGAGAATTTTCCACAACATATATGATAAATTATAGTTAAAATTTTGAAAACTACATTTATGAGGATATATTTCTCTTGAGACTTTTGGATCTATAAATCACTTATTTATTGTGTATGATTTTATATTATTGTATCATTTCATAAAATTGAGAAAAATGTAATAAAAACTCATAGAGATCATGAGTTGACACATGATATATCCTAGGAAACCATTTCGGGATAAAAACCAAGCAGAAGATGAGGGCTCCCTTTGCTCTCTTTCTCTAAGTAGAAAATGGATGTGAGTAGAGAAAAGTAAGGCATGTGTCTTGTGAGATACTAGAATAAAAAAATCATCTTTGTGCACTCTCCCTATCCATCACAATTTGCTTTACATTCCTATGGAACCGATTGAATTGAAAATAATCGAACCCTTTTTTCCTCCTAGTGGATTGGTTATAACACAACTCAATAGCCTACTAGTGGTTATGTTTGACTCCATCAACTCTTAACTAGAGATACAATATGAACTATCTTTTATATATTTATTCATCATAATCACATGGCTAGCCCGTTTTTTCATGAGTTATGGGGTTGACATGGCACCCCAACGATTATGGAGGTGAAAATACAAGCACCACTTCTAAGTGGCGTAACCTTTGCATAAATACTTTGATTAAGGTGATTGTTATGATTTTGGGCAGATTTTTATATGTATAATATGGAAAAAAATGGTGTGCCACTAAAGAGGTAAGTATTACTTCCACAAAGAATCATTTGATGCTTCCCCGGAAATTTTCAAACTCCAATTTGCAATCTATATTCTACTAGAAAGAAAGGTCTTACGAGCTAAGTTTTACTCCACTTTTTTTCACTTTTAAATCATTGATATGGATGAAAAACAATATAGTGATCCAATATGGATCACAACTCGCTATTTTGGGAATATTTTCTGTCCCCAAAAAATTTATACTAAATGTCAAGTGAAATTTTCCTCCACCTTCTCTCGAGTGTACCATTTGGCCTTGCTTAGAAGTTGTAATTTTAACCCAATTTTCCAAAGGTCATGCTTCTAGTGTCTTTTTAGTTTCACACATCTTCTACAAAAAGATTTTTATTTTTTCAACTTTGTTTAAGGATCTTCTGTTAAATCCTCCACAAAGGTAGGATATGTTCACATTTCATGATTTAGCATGGAAGGCTCATAAAAATTTAGATTCTCTAAATTTATAACCCGAGTATATGAGGTTGTATGGGAGCTAGAATCATTCTATAGGAATTATCTCACACCTTTCTATAGTCTCTCAAGGGGACCATATCCTAGAGACTTGACATTATTACGAGACCTTGTAGCCTCTCTTTGTTCAAGCTGTAACCATACTCTATCTCCCACCTTGAGTGAATTCTCTATTTTTTTGTTAATAATGCATGGCCTTATATTTTTTGCATGAATTTTTACTGACTGCTCTATCATGTACCTATATATGGATTTGCATAAAATTCTCAATAAAATTTTCAACCCTCAAGAGCATCCCCTATAAGATCCTCTTTTTACTCCTTCTTGTTTCCCATATCCAATATCAAAGAATTTGAATGAGGACAATATTCAAAAAAAATATTCAAATACGGACATACCTGTAAAATTGAGGGACTAATTTGTTATAAGAGTGATGTATGCATACAAATTTTTCATCTTATGTCTTTGAATGGTTGTAACCCCTCGGGAAGATACACCTATATATCTATTGATTACTTATTTTTTTCCCAACTATATAGAGGATGGATATGTTTTAAAACCTATCTAAATTTGTGTCAATTTTCTCAGTAATATGGTCCAAAATTTACTGATGAATATTGTGTCGAACTCAAAAAATTATCCTTGGTATCCCAAAAATACCTACAATTGCATAGTTTTGTTAATCCTTTCCCATTGAGCGTTGTTTTTACGAGCATCAAAACACACATCTTATTGAACCTATCAACTACCACAATTATGTAATCACGCTCCTTTCTTCATTGTTGTGAAATGTCCCACAAATTCCATGGAAATGCTTTACCAAGGATGGAGTGAACTACAACTATGAGATGACATAATACTGTTTCATGTTACTAGGCTATTTTGTACAATAACTCATGCATCCTCTTATGAACCTACCTACATGTTCACGCATTTTTGGGATAATACACATACCTATGCAATTTTGGCCACTCTCTTCCCCCATACCAAAGCGCCCCCGCAAACTTAGAGAATGAGCCTCTCAAATAAGTTTCAATTGCTCTACTTTTTGCAACAAATGACATGTTTGACTTGTGCAAGTAACCTATCCTAGATATTGTAGTCAATGATTTTATTTCCATTATCCATCGCAACTCGACTCTATAACTTTGAAAAACCTCCTTTTAAGTCCTCATCTTCTATATATTGCTTATGTTTTCATCATAGTTTAAATGGATCATATGCATTAAAGATCCCAAATCTATGTTATTTGATGTGGATGGATTTGAAAGCATTTTTGAGGAAAACTTGTTTATGTCTCCCTTATTATACTTGATCATTAAATGAAATTGTTGTAGAAATCCCATCCACTTAAAATACCCAGTATGTTATACCACTTTGTGCCTCTAAGTATTCTAGTGGTTGGCAATATTTGTGGATTATTGATGATCCTTGTTATTGAAACAAAAGTCTCAGTAAAATCACAAGGCTACCATCTTTTAATTATCGACATCTGGGGGTTCAGTACAAACTTAAGAGTGTGCACCATAAGTATTCTACTTTGGTTGGTGATATTTGTGGATTATTGATGAGCCTTGAGGGATTGCAAAAAAGAGTGTGGTAAATCCCAAGGCTACCAACTTTAATTATCAGATGGGGGTTACAGTACAAACATAAGAGGTGGAAGTGTTATATACATAGTAAGATAAGGTCTACTCAAGTCACTTTGAAGTAATGGACTAATGATGGGCCTCCAAAATACACATAAATTAAGTCCCATCTAAAAATTTCTTGGGCACATAAAAAGCTATATTAGATATGTCCATTCTACACTTAATAACATTTTTTTAGCTTTAATATGTTCTTAGGATGGTTTATAGATAATTTCATATTATGTGCCTAATATCATAAATTTTGCGAATATTGAAGAGAACATTGGGTAAATTTTGAATGAGATAATATAGGTAATTTCTCCCTACTATATGATGGACCAAGATTGGATAATAAATGCAAAAAATATCATGAAATTGTGTGACAAATTACGAGCTCCACAAATTGAGAAAATCTAGGAATGTGGTCCTTCTTTTTTTAATGAAGATTCCGAATGTTGGGAACTAGATCCACCTTTTGAAGGATTTTGGAAGGGAAAAACAACATCCCTTTTCGAGGAGAATTCTTCCTTATCATTTTGTATAAGTACCAATTCAAATTTTCCTCTCAGGGGCATGTACTTCTAAAGTAGTGATGTACTTGGATTGATTCGAATAATGAAGGTTGGTTCCATTTTTAGCTTCTAAAGCTTGGTTTCTTTCATAAGAATATGAGTATCATTAGGGCTTAGTCATCCCAAGAACCTCTCGGATCTCTTGTACAATTTTTTTTTTTTTCTTTGAATGTATTTTTCACTTGCATCTACTATATACGATGAAATTTGTCACCGTCCCTACCATTCCCCATCCACTGACTGGAGGACCCATTATGTGACTCTGTGAACAGCTGTCATGCCTTGAAAACATCATCAATGCATCCCTACGAGTATGAGCTTCAATTCCCCTTGGAGACATCTCCTTGTAAAGCTCATGCGAAAAACAACTCTTTTTTTGCATTGGCAGCGGTGAGACAGTTCGGTTCTCGCGCCAATCGAAATCTGTAAAGAGGTCGCGCCATAGCGCTCTCGTCATGAAAAGCGACAGTCACGCCACCCATTTTAGGACTCGTTTTTTAAATATGGATGGCGGAAGTTGAGTTCAAACAAACTCACAACCATTGCCTATCTTGAGTTGGGAGGTTTGGTCACAGAGTTCTATGGAGAGAAGTGGTTTTGCCACCTTCTATGGAACCTTCCTTGTTGATAGGGCCAATCCCATGATGATGGGATCCCAACTCCCTCCTTCCCCATCTATAAAAGCTTGCTCGGATCCATGGCAAGCTAGTCTTGAAATCTTTGAAGCTTTGCATCTCCCTATTCAGCATACTTTGTGATGTAAAGAATCTCTTCTTTTTCCATAAGGCCCATTCAAGTGAGGAGACCATTGTTACGAGACTGCGGAGAGGTTTCCCCTTTCTTGAGCGGCTTTGCGAGACGTGAACAGCAGGAGACCCGTTCGAAGGAAAGCTGACGACGTCGAAAACTTGGTTTAGCTTCTATTCGTTTATCATTTTAATAGATGACTATGATTATGGTTCCACTCCTTTTTCCATCATGTTAATACGAGTAATATCTTTTACGACAGATGTTTTAGTTACGTATCGCTGGTTCCTATGCATGTGTCTATTCGTTTCTCCGTATGCGAGTGTTCATCCACGGAGAGATGGTGGAAGGAGTTGTGATCTCCGCGTGCTAGAAGGACGGAACATCTTCTTCTTCGAATCTAGCGTTGGAATCCGAGTGAGCTCTTATCTCAAGTCTTTCATTCGTAACTAGGAGCTTGCGTCATAGCATTGTTTGTTTGTTGCTAGACCCTACTTTGCTGGGCTAGTAGGGACTGCTCTCCGTCATGTAGGGGGGATTTACCTCCTCAAAAAATTAGCGACTCCGTCGGGGATCGTCACGGTTTTCCTATGTCCCGTTTATGATTGGTTCGCTTTGATTGTTTCTCCTTGTGATGAACATGTCGGGTTGAATTCTTTCATTATTTTTAGCCTCTTGGTTTGCTTAGCTTGCTATTGCTGTGCGTATTAGCTTGCTTTTTTAATTTTTATTGAAGATCTCGGCCGTAGCGCAGTTTTTAACTCAAAGCAGATCGCTGCCACTTAGCGCTTGTTGCATTTGGGTCTATCTCGCGCCAATCGGCCTCTCGGGGCGACGTTCAGAAGTCCACGAGTCGCGCCACCCTGTGACTTTTTTGAGTTTCTTCATTTTTTAGCTTTCCGAGCTTGACTAGGTACTTTTCTTCTTGATTTTCCTCGATTGTACGAGTGTGTTGGAGTCTTGTTTGGCTCGGATTCAACGATGTCCTTCGATTGTTTGCCTCTATCATCGATTTCACGATTTGAGCCCTAGGGCATCTAGTAGCTTAGTGAATCGAGCCCTCCTTGGGAGTTTTGGTGTCTTGATTGTCTGTCAACTTGTTGATTGATTCTCCACGCTCTCTGTGATCTTTGATTGTTTTGTAGCTGTCTTTTGAGTAGATTGTTCATTCCTTCATTGGAATTCGTTTCCCTTGCTTTGGACCTAGATCATACCGGTCATTGGAAGTTTTTGCGAAGTCTTTCTTTGCTTTGAGGACTTTGAGTCGATTTAGAGATTTGGTTGCTTGCTTCGTTGAGTGAATATTGTTTGCTTCGCTCTCTTAGATATCATTTCTCAAATTGTTCCTTTTGTTTTTTCGAAAGTGCATTATTAGCCATTAAACATTGAAAAATCATAATCTCTTTTGCTCTTGTTAAAATTAGTGCAAATTGTGATCTTTTTCCATATTGCTAGTGATTAGTGCTTGAATGAAAAGTATTGCAATTGCATTAGTTGCATTACATAAGCATTCTTGTTTATATTCCGTTCATTTCGTTTTTGCATAAAAAAGCTCTCAACTCTCATTTAACTAGTTTTCATCGAACGAAATGTTGCACCGTGGCATATAGCTTGCATTTAGGAAGACACTACATACGATAGGGCTTTGGGAAATTGAAATCTAATTGAAGATCATGTGTAAAACTTATTCAATTAACCTAAGGGCAACATTGGAACTTAACGCAACATATTTAGAAGGTCTGAGGCTAAAGACGTGTTCGGCGTCGTTAAACCTAGCAGTTTGTCGTTCGCTCTGTTGGCTTTAAACCGAGCGCTAAGTACGGACTTGCGCTCCGTCGTCCCGTCGCGTATATAAAGGGGAGACCCCTATAGGGTTTTCAATCCTTTATCCATAGGAAGCCTAATGCCGCCCCCCATGCAGGATACACCGAACACGACGATTCGGGGAGACTACGCACGTACGGAGAAAGTCCTTGGTCGATTTCCGTTTCATTTTTTGAAACCAAGGTGTATATTGCGGTTCACGGATATTTGGTACACCCTTTGTGCCTAGTTTTTCTACACGGCGGGATCATTTGGTCTTTTTCGAGCTCCCTAAACTTGAAAAAGACCGTCGAGCGCTTGATCCTTTCACGCTTGTATCAACTACGAAAAGAGATAGAGTCATCTTTATCGTTTCTCGACTCTTAAAACATGAAAACGGTAGAAGTTGTTTATTTTCCAATATGGTAAAAATCAATCTCCCACGATAACACACCCGTTTAGATATTGCTTGTGACTATTTGATGTGTGTATGTAGCTCGTTTTTCAGCCCGTATTATGTGTGTGCTCTCTTCTTCTAGTCTTTTGTCACGGTGGCGGAACCCTCGGTTTCGTCTCTCTTTTGGTAGTCCTTACTACAGACCGATTCTTCGAGGCTTCGAGCCTCTACGTTGAACCACGTGCACTGTTGTCTCCGAGTTCCTGACGAGGACCGGTCCTCGCCGAGCAACCCTTTGGAGAAAGCAGGTTGAGTTCAACGGGGCCCTTTCGGACCCGTGTGCCGAATTGGGGATTAGAGCTGATTTCCTTTTCTCTCGACATCGGGTTCACCCTTGAGTTTATTGTCTGTCGTTTTTTCCTCCCAGTCCTCGCCGCTTCTTGCGTGATTTAACGACGAGGATCAACCATGAGTGATTACGGTGAGAAATTCCCCGGATACAGATGACTATCGGCGCATCCCTCGTGGGATTGTTTGAGGGAGACGAGTCGGAGCTGGCTACCACATCGTCGGCTGGTCCTTCTTTGCCCGAGGATACGGATCTCTGGGTCGATTATCTCAGCTGTCTGCTTCTATGAGAATATCATCTCCTCACAGCGAGGCCAGTGCCACTACACCCAGGTGTCTCCTTCGACGCCGTCTTCCTTGTTCCCGTGCGACCCTATCGTTTGTGTGGCTGCCTCTTCTGTCGTTGTCTCGGCATACCTGCTACTAGATACGGGCCAACTCCACGAAGACATTTATCTAGCTATACGCTATACCGGAGAATATCTCTCCAGGAGGAGTATCGGTTGTTTTTTCGATAGACGACGTCGAGCCTGGGACGACTCCCCCAAGATCCTTACCGAGTCTTTCTTTTGCACACTATGCACGAAAGACCGGCACTCCAGTGTACTGCGTTTTTAAGGGTCGACTTGGCGAGCATGGGGACATTTTGCGCCTTCACGCCTACGAGGCCCCATCTTTATGTTCACGGGTTTCTGTCTCGACGGAGCTCGAGACACGAGGCACGACTCTCCAGAGGCCAGCTGCCAGGAGCCAACCCTGGCTATCTCGTAGCGACCCGCGAGAGCCGGCTCACATCAAGGCTGCCTCGCGGGACGACAAGGGCCATTCTATAATCCGCAAGGACCATCGCTTATAACCCTCGCTGGTCAGCCCTGCTCGACCCCTCGCGCGGGATATCAACGGGGACCCGGCCTATGGTCCGAAAATCACGACCTTCTTTACCGATGCAACCGCGGTATCCTGTTGTCTCTAGCGTTGCATATCAGACGGGACCACTTTATGGTTCTAGCGAGTCAGCGGTTTCCGACAGCACTTTTGGTCCTCGTTCCACCACCGAGCCAACTGGGGTCATCGATGACAACTTCGGTGTCATACCAGAGCCAGCACCAGAGTCATCCTAGGTACAACCTCGGTGTCCCGCCTCCGAACCAGCGGCTCATTCGATGCAACACCAGGGGCTCACTTACAAACCCTGGGTCAACCGCTTACCGGCGCTGCTTTGTTTATCGGGCCAACTTTGTTCATTCGTGCCCCTCGCCCCTCACTCGGGTCAGCTTTGTTCATTCGAGGCAGCACCTCTCATTACGTCCACTCGCTCGGCGCCCTGCCCATTCGATACGCATCCAAATCATCGCACTGCGCCCTACGTGCTCGGGCTCGCGGGTTCCACTTATCGTCGATCTACTCATCCTCGAGTGGTTATTATCCTCATGGTGGGTCTCAAACCGAACTATAGCCACTACGGGAGGCTCTCGGTATCCTCCTCCTCCACCCGTGTTCTGCCTACGCTCGGCGGCCAAATCCAAACGTACAGCGATACGACGGACGCCTAATCGTGGCCCCGAACCCACGGTTGTCGAAGCCCCCACACAGTGGTTGCCGACAACCAATCGTTACGGTTATACGGATCATGCCCCCCTACGGTCGAGAATCCTACGGGACAGAACCCGTAGGGGGCTGGATATTCACAACCATCGTGGAACGCGGTACATGAGACCTTGTTCTGCGGGACGGCATGGGAATTAACCCTCCATTGCTGCTCGTTCTGGCTACCTCGAGATCTCTGGGACGTTTCGAGAGGGTTGACCAATGATCCGATTTCTCATAATCCATATTGACCTCGTTCCAACCAAGGTACCCGGAGATTGTCCCAAGTTTGAGGGCAAATACGGGAGAAGACCCCCGAGGGCGCATGTGATGACGTATCACCTGCGGTGTTCGTCTACTTTCTTGGAGTGACGATTAGGTTCGTTTGCGTCTTTTCAGCGTACGTTAATGGGCTGCTGCTAAGTGAGTACATAGAACTACCCCATGGTATTTTTCGGGGATTTCAACTGCGTTAGCCATGGCTTTTCCTCACGCATTTCTGAGTTACCGGTCGGTGTGATATCGGGACGCACCTCACGTCTTCCACCGAGCGAGGACTCGGCCACTCACATCTCGGATCACATCCATGAGTGGCGAGCGCCGCTGTCGACTCGATCAAGTTTCACATACACAGATCGGATTTTCAACTCACTCTGGTTCACCACCTCCTTTGTGAATAAAATCGCTCGGGGATAGTCTGCGAGTGGGAGCGTGTGTGACAGAGGAACAAGCTATCGCGCGTGCCGTGCACTGGATCTTGTTTTGTCGCAACGTACGCACGCTTTATGACATCTCGCTTCGATGCTCCACGGCCGGAGCCAAAAAGACGCCACCCCTACGGTGGATGGTGTCATTCAGTTCGCGTTTCTCAAAATTCGAAGAAGTGCTTCGAATGGGAAAGCGTAAGACTAATTCTTCCAACAATACCTCGCTAATCCCGCCTCATCCGATTCTGGTAAAACCGCGGAGGTGAATGCCGTTCGAGCCCACAATCCCGCGGACAAATCCTTCCAAGGGGAAGAAGAAGGGCAAAGGCAAATCAAGAGTCAAAGTGTCCCAAAACCCGGAATCTAAAACTCGAGCGAGGATGGCTCCCCAACGTAAGCACGAAATTTCCTTGCCTCATCTGTGAAGGTGACCATTACACTAAGGATTGTCGAGAGCGATCCGAAATCGATCCCAACTTAAAGGCTCGAAAGGGAACTCCTGTTTGTTTTAAAAGCAGCCATTTCCATCTCGACAGGATCCAGATGGTCGAACAAGGTTCATCATCCGCACCGTTTTGGGTCTCAGAGTTTTCATGATGAAGACTAATGCACCTATCACTATGCGCTACGAGATCGAAGGATTACAATAGTCGACTGGCGAGCACCGGAAGGCAATGGCGGATGGGCCGCCCTCCCCACACCCGCTTTCACGGTTCATTGGAGAGTGAGAAGCAGACTCTCGAACCCGTTGTAAAGCCACCTCCCAAGGGTGTTCTTTGGAGATCCTCTTATAGTCCGAATGCTCGTGCACGCTCAACATTATAGCATCGTTGAGGATACGCACTGCGGGCGCCACGTGCCATGTACGCACTTGAGGGTTCTTCAAGAGTTGTCCTTCATGACGGGAAGGGCTTTCTTTCATCGCGCATAGGGTGGTATCGATCGCGCACGACTCGAGCCTTCTCACCTTTGATCCGGGAGAATTTTACTCCCCCGGCTTCCCACATCAAATCGCTTTGGTCGTTCAAGTCGGGATTAACGGTACGAACGTTCACCAGAGCACGCCGTAGGATGAGGGTGCATCTACCCTGCGTCATGTCCTCCGCTTGTTGGAAGGCCATCGGCTCTCCAACCTTATCGTCATCTCCCAATTCCCTTGAGGCATTTGATGAGTCAGGGAATCTAAACCGCACGGAGTTCTCAAGAGTCTTGCGATCACATTACGAGGAAAAAACCGTCAACGTGGAAGTAGAAGTGGTTGATGCTAAAGCTCAACTACGACTATGCTTCTTGGCCGCGTACCCGGACCCATGCCATGCTCGCGTGCCGTCTTTTCGTCTTTCGATTCATCAAGTTCCTCACGAGGGCAAGGTTGTCACGGTGAGACCCGGTTGTCATTTTTTACCTCGAGCTCCCGAGAACAACGTGCCGTGATGCTGGATCAAATTCCGAATACCCCCGTACTGACATAGGACCTTGTCTCTTCAAAGACCCGGTCCTCATGGGTGTTTTCTGTGCTCGTAAAATACCGCTCAAGTTAACATGCTGTCCGAGAGTCGGTGACACTGGCTCATTCCTACACCCGAGCCGGTATGTGAGTTTGGAGAATCCCATGCCTTTAACGCCCGGTGAAGATCGATACTCTATCGTCGAGATTGTTGACGCATCGGACCCTCCACCTCCTCAACATGCTCGATGAGCATGGCTCTCAACGTCTACTCACAATCCCCCCAGCTTGGTCGGGGCTGATTCACCTCGATCCTCTTGGAGAGACTTTTTCCCTCGAGATGAAGCGATCATTGAAACTATGTCTCTTGAGAAAGCTACCCACTGGGAGCGATGGGCATCATCGTTCCTGCGTTGCTCTCCTAGCTTGGGGGCAATGGCGAGCACTGTCTAGAGCGCTATGCTACCGGGTTCCTTCCCCTCCTCTTCAAACGCCGATCTTGATACCCGAGGTCTTTCGGAGGGTGATCCGAGTAACATTACCCAACGGTTCCTATCAACATCTCTGTTAAACCAGGGATTGTTGAGAACATTCATGTGGGTGTGACTTTCTGTTCTCCCGAAGAGATCCGTGTCTATACGAACATCTCAAAAGAATTCGGGAGATGTTTTTGCATGGTCCTACAAGGAAATGACGGGAATTGATCCTAGTATTGTCGTGCACGAGATTCCAACCTATCCGGTCGCAAAAGCCCGAAATGCGCCAACGCTTGCGTCCCATGCATCCTGGAGCACGCCGCTATCGAAAGGCGAGAGGTTGAAAAAACTTTTTGAACGCGGGGTTTATTTATCCCTATTCCCCCTTACGGAATGGGTGTCCAATATCGTCACCTTGTCGATAAAAAAGCGGGGTACCGTTAGAGTCCCACGATGTGAATTATCGCGATATCAATCGCGCTCGTCCTAAGGACAATTATCCCACTACGTTTATCGATCGGTTATCGACGATTGCGCCGGAGTGAGATCTGATTCCTTAATGGACGGTTTCTACAGTTACAACCCGGTTAACATTGCACACGAGGATCAACATAAGACCACATTCATCAGTCCGTGGGGCACTTTTGCATATAAAAAACTCTCGTTCGGCTTAAGAACGGCGGCGCCACGTTTCGGCGTGCGATGTCATACGCTTTTCACGATATTCGCCCATATTGTCATCGGGCCCTTATCCGAACGACTTGCACTGCCCCATTCAGGGTAGCGAGAGGATCATCCGAGCATCTTCGCCGAATATTTTCTTCGTTGCGGACGCTACAATATTAGGCTCAATCCTCATAAGTGCAGTCATTCTGCGTCGATTCGCGCCGTCTTTTTAGGCTTTATAGTCTCGAAAGACGGAATTTCGCCTCGACCCTGCTGAAGGTTGAGGCCATTATAAATCTCCCGTCACCCTCCTCCCCTTTATCGGGTTGCGAGTCCGCAAGGAAAGCGAATTTTCTTAGGCACTTCATCTCGGATTATGCCGAGGTGGCCAAAGGATTCACTGCGTTTGTTAAAGCGTAGTCGTTCCCTTTCATTGGGGACGAAATACGCTCCAAGAATCACTTTGAAGAAATGCAGAGACATTGCTAGTCAATGCTCCATTGCTTCGTCCTCGGACTACCACCGCGACTTTACTTTGTATCTAGCCGCAGCATTAAGCACCATCGCCATGGTCTTGGTGCAGGGATAGCGAGAACGGTGATGATACATGTTGTTTATTACCTCTCTAGGAACCTTCTCGACTCGGAAACGCGTTACGCACATGTTGAGAAGTTGACGCCGTGCGCGCGTCACACGTCGTGCTGACCGCTATACGTACATCCTTTTGCGCACGATAACGTTGGTTTCGATTTCGTAACCCTATGACGTATATTCTTTCTAGACAATTACTAGGGGGCAAGTACTCCCAAAATGGATCGTCATCTGCAGGAGAGTTTGATTTGGAGTTCACCCATTGCTCAAGTCAACTAAATCATGAGGTCTTCGCGGGGATTTGATATGTTCTCTCCCTACGGGACTCTCTTCCGAACACTATGAAGATCATATACCGGACGAGACTGTTGTTTCTTATTGATGCTCGTGATCCTTGGTACGGTGACATCATAGTGTATCTTCGTATGCGCGACATTCAGATTTGAGGGTTGAGATAAAGCTGCACGTCGGATTTCGAGCACAGTCCCAACCCTACGCATAGTAGGAGATACCTTATGTCGTGTCGGGAGTAGATTCGATGATAAACGATGCCCTTACCTTGAACGAGGCAGAAAGAAGTCTTGAATGGCCTTACAAAGTGGCGCTCGTGGTGGACACATGTCCGGATATACACGCCCAAAAGATTCGAAGGCGGTTATTTTACGGCCTTCTATATTCAAAAGGATTGTATCACTACGGGTCCGAAAAATGCCATCGGGTGCCAGATTTTTCGGCGCAAGATACGTGCGTCGCTTGGTTTGCCTTTGCATCCCGATTATTACGCAGTACGGCCCCTTTTCGCGAAATGGGGACGATAGATTTTATAGACGTATAACCCTCACTCAAGCTGGGGGAGACATCGCGTATATCATTGTCGCAGTCAGCTACTTTCCACTAAGTGAGCCGAGCAGTGATACCTACACTAGCTGTCTGACGGAGAGAACGGCTGCTTCACTTTTTATTCAACCATGTTGTTGTACGATTCGGGGTTCCTCAAAGCTATCGTCACCGATCACGGTACTCATTTCCGCGATTACATGATGGCGGAGCCAGCAATCTGCGTTGGGCTCCGCGTCACGACAGCTCAACGCCATACTACCCTCAGCGATGAGTGAAGTTGAGAGCGAGTGAACAAGGTTTTGGTCACTGTGCTTCAACGAACGGTTGGGGATTAGCATAAATCACGGTTGGCATCTCCAGCGTGTCTCAGATCTCTACGGGCGTACTGGGAACATCTGCTAACACAAAGTGCGGCAGGATTCACACCATTCCAAGCGGTGTATCGGTCCCGAAAGCTGACTTTACTTGCTGAATGTGAAAATTCCTTCGCTTAAGTTAGCGTCTGTGAGCTCTTACCGGATACTTCTCTGCGAGGAAGAAGCGTCTTACGATATCTCGAACGGTTGGATGAAAGCACGTCGTCTAGTCACTTTGATCATCGAAAGCACTAAAAGAAGAGGGTTCAAATCTCATTTTGATCAGTGTTGTTTCTCCCCGTTCTTTCATCGAAGGAGACCTAGTCCTCTTTGTACGATCGGGCACATGATAAGCTTGGTGCCCGGGTAAACTCCCAACCATGTAGCACGGGCCTTATATAGTAAAACGTGTTTTAAAAAAATAGGGCCTACGGAACAGCTTATAGACTACGAAGGAGTTCCATTGTGCGCACATGATAAGTGCCGCACCTTAAGAAAGTACTAAGCACGAAATGATTTCTTGGTGTGGTGCTGTGTACATAGATATAGTGATTGTCATTTGTGTGCATGGTGTGGTGTGCTTTGTAAACATCTTTCTGTTGATCGGGTCTTCTCGGTTGTGCAGATGTCTATTCATCCATTTGTTGGTTTCGCGGATAGTGCTTCGTGAGTACTGGGAATCTGTCTTCATGACTCGGGTAATCTACGATCTATTTGGGTGAGTTGATCGACATCACAGGTGTGTGTTTAGGACGTACCACAAACAATATCGGCGGAATATAGCACCAGTGTTGGAATTATTAACCGAGGCGATAAACCTTGGTATCAGTGAATTGCTCATACCTAGATCAAACTAGTAGGTTAGCAAAACTTTAGCAAGCACTATTCGGGTAAGAAACACGTCATTTTACGATTGTGTTGCGTATTCGATCATGAAAGGAATTTTGAATATATTACATATCATCATATACCTGAGCATTTGAATACATTGAAACGGACAGTAGTAAATTTGGTGTTAGAATGAGACATTTGCGCAATTTATAAATCATCATCACATGTAAAGAAAGACTCATCAGGAAATAGATATGCATATATATAGAATGTCGAAATGTTTACATAGGGGGTATGTCGCATAAAACTCAAAAAAATATACATAATTGTCTTAATACATCCGGAGACTCTTGTGTCTCTCAAAAAATAGGTGTGGCTAAATCCTAGAGACTAATACGCGCATGGTGCTCATGATACGCACGTCATGCACGCACTAGACGCCTCGGGAGATTCAGGTGGAGTGGTCTGGAGACTCCCAGCGTAGGCGGCGGTACTCCATCGGTGCATCCGAGCGATCGGGCGTAGTCGGGATCCCATGGGCGGTCCCCTCGAGGTTACCGAACCGGTGCCTCTCCTCCGGTGCCTTCCCCACGGATCTCGGGCGAGCGGTTGTGCTCCCGGGGGAGATAGGAGACATCACAGACCGGTCTCTCGGTCCTACATCACGCATGCATATATAATTGTGTTCGAACAAGTGTGTAGTAACAAAAAAAAACATATAAACATAAAAATCAAAATATGAGGTCTTACTGACTCTTCATCCCGCATCGTCTCCTTACGGTAGCGGGGAGATGCGGGTCCCCCTATAAAATGGGTTTTCCCGAATCAGGGCCAATCTTCCACAGCGATCGGTTGGGCGCCGTAACCACCTAAGGAGCACTCGGGCTTCCCGGGGACATACGTTGCACCGCCTCCCAGGATCTCGGGCATCGGTCTTTGCTGCCTAGCGAGCCATTCTCGGCTCTCGTGGTACCCGGACTGCCACATGGGCCTCTTGGCCTGCAGAAGGTTGGTCATGCGTTCACGGGAATGAAACGATACCCAAGATGGAACCATACCCTGACTTGCTTCGATTTTTGCCTGTTTGCACTTGCAAGCTGCCTTTTCATGTTGATCTGTGACGGTACGTTGCCCAATCATACTGAGTCGGGACCCATGCCGTTACGAGAGCCCGATAGAGTTGAGTCTTTGTAGCCTCGTACGGTGCCTGCGATCCGAGCGAGCCCGCGTAATGGTGTGGAGTACAACTCTCGTTGCTAGATCGAGATGGTTGAGATGTATACCTTCTTACTCCCCGTGTTCTATTTGCCCCTCACGAGCACCACACTTTCATTACTTCTTCCATCTTTTCCCCCGATGGTGCTGCTCCCGGTCCGATAGGGAGTTGGACCCCCTGCGAGGATAATCCGATAACGAAATAAATATCGGTGACCTCCAATTCCAACACACGGTCTCGTATACCGAATACTTTGCGGTCATTTTCATCCCGGGAGGTTGATCGAGATATTCGGGAGGAGCTCGAGCCGAGCTCGTAAGCTATGGGCGTGAGGAAGAACTTTTTAAGCCACGGCCTCTCGAGCATTCCTATATGCTTGGCTTGCACGACCTCTCGTCCTCATCTCCGTGTTCTCGTTCCTTCCATTCAATTGCCATTACAGTATCGTTGTCTGCATTCACATGGTCCAAAGCCCTAATTAGATCTTTGTGAGCTTCAAAATTCAAGAAATTTGGCATAAATAGCGGAATTTTAAGCGAAAAATTTGAGTCTACATGCGAGCTGCGAGCCATTTCTTGCTTGATCACACACATATGATATGCGAGCCCCTTGGTAAAAGAGCTCGATGGCGCGGGTCCGTGCCCCGAATACCGCGCCACTTGGCAGGCCCTAAAATTTCAAAGGTGCCCTTCTGAGCTGATTTCTAAAGGGAAATCATTAAAAAAATGCATGGAAAGAAAAAAGAGGAGAAAGGAGCGCCTCTTTCATCCATCACGGGCGAGACGTTTGAATAGTTGCTCCGGATTAGTCGCAATCATCGTCGAGAAATTCTGCTCCAAATGGACCATCGTTGCTCTCCTAAGGTAAATAGTAAAAAGTAATTTCATTTTTTACCATTGGACATATTTATAACTTTTCGACGTTAAATGAGCTTTAAAAGTTAATTTTTTGTCAAATATTTGCATGTATTATGTCGAAAAATGGATTTTACGCTTGTTGGGTATGTGCGATGACGGTGTTTTTGCGACTTAAAGAGGTGGAGACGAGTTGTATTTTATACTTTTTCGGACTCGGTAAATACCACGAAAAAAAAGTCACTACGGGAGTCATCTTTCGACTCTTTTTTCGACTCTCTAAATATGAAAAAGATCGCTGAGGCCCTTGTCGTTTCGATCTCTGTTAAAATGGACACGAATCGACATTCACAGATATAAGTTTAACCCTTTTTTCGAGTAGAAATTTCTGGATGCGATTACGAAAAAAGGAATACCCTAACCTATCGCGACTAGGAGGTTTTTCCTGGGATATTGTTTTCTACCTTTTCGGATGAAAACGGGGAACTATTTACGAAAAAGGGACTGTGGAGTTTTCTTTTTCCGATTGTCGTCTTTCAAATTCTCTAAACATGAAAAGAAACGCGAGTTCTTCCTTTGTCGAGATTTTTCGTTACACCCACGATGGACATTGGATTTCGTGCGAAATGACGTTCTCCGAGTTTCTCCTTCCTGAGGACCTCGTTAAATGCACTAGGATGGACTGGGCTCGAAAGGGCAGACTTATACTACAAGCTATGCTATCCCTTCAAGCTTGTTATCAAAAATAATTGGGGTACCTATTTCGCCGTAAATGGTGGGGGAAAAATGGAACCATTGTCGTTGTTGTGTTAAACATATCGTAACTCTTAGAACATGGCTTACTTAGTATGCTGGCATTCGTGCTCCAGGTTGGGGACATCTCATCTCGCTGCTTCACTTTGCTTCCATGGGTTTGGGTAATCTCTTTTGACCTCTCATCCATTTCCTTTCGCCATAACGCCATGACCTTTGATCCGTTGATGTCAAATGCGCTAAGTCCCACTTGTCGTGCTGATTATATGTTCAAGAGAAGTTGGCCTCTCGAGAAATATCAACGCTTCCTCTCGGTTTCTCATATGGTCCCGATTCACAACAAAACATTATGTTCTACCTCTCGTCTCGTGTCGATGATGTGGGAATCATTATGGCCCACCTTTCGATCAAGGGTCACTTCCCTCGTCGACTTCAACGCTCATTATCCGAGGGAAGTTGGTGCTAGAGACTCCCCGATGGTACCTGGAGCCTCAGGCGCCTCAATGGCAGAGGTTCATCGCATTCGACGTGAGGGTTTTCATCATTGGCCTCCGATCGGATGTGATTCACGCGGGTGTTCGACGTCGGCTCATTTATTCACACGCTTTCAGTAGATTGTACCCTGTAGTACCTTGAGGACCATTGTCATTATTGGTGGTTTCTCTCGCGTCAATAGCTACTTTCATCATCATTGTGTAATCAGCACGACTGTTCTTGCATGTTTCGACATCGCCTCACACATTCGCATGCGCAGAACTTGTACTTGTGTTGAGTCGAGATGGAGCGCAAGACCCCGGATTGTGTCTCGCTGTAATCCCGAAGTCGCGATTGTAGCCAGATTATTATCATTATGTACATGACTCGCCGGTGGATGGTCAGCGACCATGCGAGTCTATTTGTTTTTGATCTTAGTTGGATGGCTGAAACGCCCATACCTGGATACGGATTATAGCATACTCCGTTCGGATAGGTACACGTCTCATACCATATATATACATCATGTGCCTTGAGATATCCGACTGTATATTTTCCGCTTCTGCGGAGTTTTTACGACGACGAACGGCCTTCGATTGGACATGTTCTCGTAAAGCATTTCTACCCCTCTCTCTCTCGGAGCCTCATGCTTTTAAAGGGGGCACTCTCATACACGATAATTTGTCACCGTCCCTACCATTCCCCATCCCGCGCAATGGAGGACCCATTATGTGACGCGGGTGGAACACACACTGCCATGCCTTGAAAACTATCATCAATGCATCCCTCTCCGAGTATGAGCTTCAATTCCCCTTGAGACATCTCCTTGCAAAACTCATGAAAAAAACGACTCTTTTTGCATTGGCGCGGGTAGGCTTCGCTTTCGGTTCGCGCGCAATCGTGAAATCACCGTAAAGAGAGGTCGCGCCACTTGCCAGCGCTCGCAATATGAAGCAACAATCGCGCCACCCATTTTAGGTGACTCGTTTTTAAATATGGATGGCGGGTTGAGTTCAAACAAACTCACAACCATTGCCTATCTTGAGTTGGGGAGGTTTGGTCGCTAGAGTTCTATGGAAGAAGTGGTTTTGCCACCTTCTATGGAACCTTCCTTGTTGATAGGGCCGATCACATAATAATAGGGATCCCAACTCCCCTCCTTCCCCATCTATAAAAGCTTGCTCGGATCCACATGGCAAGCTAGTCTTGAAGTGATCGAAACTTTTCCATCTCCCTATTCCCAAGCGCCTTTGTGCTCGTAAAGAATCCCTTCTTTTCACAGTAAGGCCCATTCAAGTGAGGAGACCATTGTTACGAGACTCGGAGAGGGGTACCCGTCCTGGCGAGCTTTGCGAGACAGTGAACAATCGAGAGACCCGTTCGAAGGAATCTGCGACGTCGAACTTGGTTGCTAACTTCTATTCGTTTATCAGTATAATAGATGACTATGATTATGGTTCCACTCCTGTCCATCATGTTAATGCGAGTAATATCTTTTCCGACCGATAGGGTTTGAATTCACGTATCTTGGTTCTATGCATGTATCTGTTCGTTTCTTCTGCGTAGTGCAGATGTTCATCCACGGAGATCGATGGAAAGGATTGCTGATCTGCGCAGTGGTCAAGGACGGAGACATCTTCTTCTTCGAGATCTAGTGGTTGGAATCCGAGTAGGCTCTTATCCCAAGTCTTTCATTACGTAACTAGGAGCTTGCTGTCATAGCATTGTTTGTCTGTTGCCAGACCCTGTGCAGAGCTAGTAAGGATCGCTCCTCATCCGTCGAGAGGGGATTTACCTCTCAACAATCTCTTATTTATGCCACATTTCTATTTATGTTTCTCTTGTTGTAGTTCACTAATGGTTAAAGGATTAAAAATAAATGATTTTTTTTACTAGGTTATTGAAAAAATATCAAGCATGATTCATCTTTATAACAAATTTGAAAAATCATGCCCATCGATTGAGCTACTTTGGATTGGTTTGCTAGTTTACAAATCTAGAAGTATCTCGTGAGTCTCTCTTGTAGCAAAATAGTAGTAATTTTCTCTCGCTATTTTTTAGCACATGTTAACGAGCCTATTTTGAGTTTATTCCACCAATATTAATTCTTAAAAAAAATTCAACTTAATAACATAATTTTTACCCCATATGAATTTTCACTTGATTAGGTTAGGCATTTGGTAGGTTAACTAGATGCACTAATTCTTGAATTTCCAAGTTTTAGAGTAATACTTGTCTACTATTTTTTTCAGCTACATGTCACAAGGGTGTTTTTTGAGTGATTTCACTTGGAATGGAGTCCCTAAGACATCCTAATTTATAATTAAATCACATATAATTTTCATAAGTATTCTAGTGGTCAATACCATGGGTTATCATAGTATCATGAAGTCAACAAATCTACAATATTTTTGGATAACCTTGCTTGGTAAAACAAAAACAAATGATAAGAATCTAACATATTTCCGGATTCTACAATTCTAACAAACATATTTATAATGATATGCATGTTCGGTATATATAAAATCACGAGATTATTAGTCATACCACTTAACTTATCTTAATAATACACCCCCATCCCATCACTATGTTAGTGATCATTATTCTATATATATATATATATATTTGTAATTTATAAAAAACATTTCCATAGACAAATTTTGTATGCTTTTATAACATGTTACAATTTTGAGAAATGAAAAAAAGAATAAATCTATATATTTCTTTAAATTTAATAAAAGTAATTTCTCTAGAACCACAATATATTTTTTTATTTTTTATTTTTTTATATAAACTCAAATCAATTCATTAAGTCTAATTTATAATTTAATATTTATCAAACTCTCATTAATTTACTGAGTTTTAATTTAAAATTTTCTATTTTATACCATAAAAAATATTTATTATTTGTTTAACTTATTAAAAAATACTATTTATAATATTTTGTATAGTAAAAATAATATTATTATTATTTTCCTCGGGAGACCGGGCCATAAAGCACAAAGGTACCAGGGGATACATCGAACAGAGAGACTTATTTCTTCCATGCCATAGGCCTATAAATGTGCCCGGACGGAAATGTGCTACTACGTGATTATCTACAACTGTTAATCTGACTAAGAAGCATTTCCTGGCTTGAACGCATTTATGTAGGCCTATGACGGAAAGAAAATAAAGCTCACCTACATCGAACTTCTGTTCGCAACGAATGACTTCCTCCCACTGTCCATCGGCATCAACCATGTCTTTGTACGATGGTCTCTTCCAAAGCCTTGGAGCACGACCCACTAATCCTTTTGGTCTTTTTTTCTCAACGGATCCGGTGACAAGCTTCTTCTTTTTTCGCGGGACCGTCACCCTCCCGCCCTTACGTTAGCACGATCAACACGATTTTCTTATGGCTTGAGATGTGTTCTTTATTGCTATTGGGGTAGAAATGTTATAGCATATTTTTGTAGGGTACGTGATTCAATATTTTTATATAATAATAATAATAATAATAATAATAAACTAACAATAATTTTGATAATTTATGGTTTTTTAAGAGATTTTTAATGCATAATTTTTCTTAAAGCAATACATAACTCGTGATTTCTTCCATGGTATTATTATTTAATGTATTCTATTTCTATCAGCTCATAGAGTAAATTACACTTTTACTTAATTTAGAAAATTGTGATTAATATTAGTTTCTTTCTTGCTTATTGGTTCCAAAAGTAGAAGAGATATGGCTCAAAAGTGATTTGTGGATTCTTACGAAGTTGTTGTCTTCCATTAACTATGTTTCAATTTATAAGTTTTTTCATAGTGATGTTTCACCAACTTGCAAGGGGTTTTAACTATTGCATTAAATAACAAGGTATTCCATTTGAAGACTTTCTTTGTTGTATTTCTTTAACCACTTTTCAATTTATAAGTCTTCCCATAATGATGTTGCACCATCACATTAAATAAATAACAAGTGTTTTCAACTAAATACTGAGTTTTTCTTTAGTTTTCTTTTGCGCGTTGGTTTCATGTTAAATTTAATTTATGTACTCTCCCGAGAGGACCTCACGAGCATAGTAGAGACAATTTTCTAACGATTTGACTAATTGAAATTTATATAAAAGAAAAAAAGAAGCTAAATTAAATTAAATTAATTAAATAAATATAATAAACAATCCAATGTAAACATTTTAACTCACTCAACATAAAATAAATTAACGAAAATACTCATTAAGCCTTAAAATATAATTAAAAACTAAAAATAAAAATAACAACATAGAAAAAAAAATGAGCCATGGTATTTAGAACCTATGGTATCCATGTGGAATATAGTCTATTCAAAAGGGAGATTAAACTAGCCTATATCCATCTTTATTTGAGATGGCAAGGGTCGTAACTTAGTAGAGTCTGGGTGAAGATGGATGTAGCTTAGTCAAATAAAAAGATAGTAAAAATGCCTAATTGAAAATAACATTAATAAATCAATAGACTAAATAGTAAGAAAATCTCATTATTAAGCATAATATTTAAAATTAACAAAGAAGAAATCTCAACTAACAAAATGGATTCACGAACATTTTTATTAGTGAAAATTATATAAAAATAATACTACTAATTGTGTAACTAATAATTAAACCAAATTAGTTCTATCTTAATTCTAGATCCCACTAAGCTTTGAGAGAGATAAAATTTTCTTTTACTCTAAAAAAATGTGATGCTAAGCTAGTTTAAATGTGTGCGAGATGAGAAATATTATTAAAATATTAATATCCAAATTTTAAAATAAATATTAATTTTTATCTTTTTATTCGAATAACTTTATTTCAATATTTCAAACATTAAAACCATATAATATGTATTAAGCCATTTATTAACTAATTTTTATTTTACTCTATTATCTTTTTTTTAAGTTTATGGTTAAATTATTTATTTTGTTGTGAATTAAAAAAACACTGATCATTTATTTACATATAGCAACTCTCATTACACTATTTTCAATGATTTCGATTATCTAAACTTAAATATAAATGCCCAAAAATATTATTATAAGAAAAAATCAGAATTTTCACTAGAAAATTTAGAGAATACCTTTTTCAAAAATTATATTTTCAAAAAATTTAAATTAAAAAAAATATAAACGCTTCACACATAAATAAACCACGATGAAATCTATTTATAATAAATTGTGATAAATAAATGAAAAACAAATAATAAATCTATTTATAATAACTTTATTATAAGAGTTAAAAAAAAACAATCATAAATCTATTTCTAATATACTTTGTTAGAAGAACTAATGAGAAACTACGCTTATACAATCCTTCAATAAACTAAACATAAAATTTCAAAGATAAATAATTAAAACATTTGTAGATCCATTTATCATCAAACGTAATGCATAACATTTATAAATTTTAGGTAATCTACTAGAAAAAAGCGATTGTTTATATTAAAGATAAATAAAAGCTGTTATCGTATCATATGTGAGATAAGATAAAAAGTACATTGTCATAATCATATGTGAGATAAGATAAAAAGTACATTGTCATAATCATATGTGATTGGCATCATCCCAGAAACCATGATCCAAGGCCATCAGAATGAACATAATCATAAAACATTTCAGTCCAGCATATCCTTATGAAAATCATATGTTGACTGGCATATGCCAAGAAAGCCCTGATCCAGGGCCATCAAAATGAACATAATCATAAACATTTCGAAATTACGTGAGGATCCTATTTTTTAGTAGTAGAGAAAACAAAAACAAGGATGTTTTAAATATTGCGAAAGAAAAGAAGCGTATTCACTATTTCATTTTTTTAATAAATTTGTATCGGTGTGATCTTCAAAGATATTCTAAGCTAGATCAAATTCAATGGGATCTTCAATGGTTTCAATGTTTCTTTGGCTCTCAAAAGTATCATATTTAGCTCCATGAAGTCAAATTATTGCAAATGTTAGGATATTAGGCCACTTAATGTTATGATACTCGGCCAATAAATGGTACTCTGGCCAAAGACATAGTGAAACCAATAGAAGATTTCATTTAATTCGAGTCTCCCTAGAATGTACTAGAGATCAGCCAATAGGTGGAAATTAATCTCACTTTAAAAATTAAAAAATCACTGCATTATGGACATTAAACATAGACTATAGCAAAAATAGATTTTAGTTGTTTACTACTGCTTGTACTATGTCAACTTTATTTAAACATCTCTTTACATAATTTTGATCAACTTGGCATGGAAAAATCATGTATTATTATCAAATAGATTTCAGTTGTTGCTTTACACTTTATCACTTGTTAACACAACTTCTCTAAGTGACTCTTTTAAAAATGTTTGTTATCCACTACTTATCTATCAAATTTTCTTTCTCATAGTAACATATATAATTTTTTTCGTAAGTTGTAAGGCATCCTTCCTATTTTCTATTAACAAAAAAGAGAAAAAGAAGGTTACATATAATAAAAAGCTGGGAAGACCTCCAACTCGCTGTAGGGAAACGAGGTCTTTTGGTCACCTTAAAGAGCTATAGGTGCCAACCAATACTAAAAAAGTTTCAACCGTATACTATCGAACCTATGTCTAGTTTCACTTTTCCTTACATACAATAACTTAAAAATTAAATGCTACCGCAATATGCATGGTCAAAAAATAGGAAAGAGAGGAACTCAATCATCCAAAGACTCAATCTCGAGTATCGGGTCCTTAACACTAGAACCAAGACATGTCCACTTGCAGTGCATGCTTTGGAGTTGGCATCGATCTATGCGGCCTAGACTAACATTTTTATGGTGCTATGCAAAGAGTGTGAACTTTCTTGAATGTCTCTCCTTATCTCATTTAAAATAGGAGGTAACTCTGTGGGTCCCCTCTAATTTCCGAATGCCGATAATTATCTGTAGTGAGTTAAGCACATTCTTAGTGTCCAATGTGTATGAATAGACACGTTGAATAATGATAGTATGCTCCTACGTGTTCACCAAGTATCTCGTTTTGGAGAATTCCATTGCTTCCTCTCGTATTTCCCCTTCCTCGGTGTTGTAAATCTTGTTCCCAACCTAAGATAAGTGATCTAATCCTGTGTGCGGAATATCACTATGGAGTAGGCATCGAAAAGGTTTTCCATGCTATCTCTTTACTTGACTTCCTTCCTCTCTTACTAGGGCCCACTGTAGGCTTTCATTCACGTTTCTATTTTCCTTTGTCTTTGGCCTCCTTTTTTCGTTGCCTATGCCATGTAACCATCTTTCGTTTTTGAAATACTGCATGCGTTGGTTTGGCGACTGGAGAGTCGAAAGTGTATGACCAATGCTGAGAGAAACACCCTATATAGAAATTAGAGAATGCAGCCGTATATTGCAACATAATTTCAATAGATATGTTTTAATGAAACAACGGTAGAAAAGAGATCCGGTTGTACCGATGGAATCGAACATCCTTGGGCAATTAGGGCGTAACACATTTCATCATTCCTCCTTCGCATCATCCAACGATTTTAGAAGGGTGGTGATATGAAGTTTCTTTTCCACTCATGCAACAGAAAAATGCATGGATAAAATATTTCCATTCTCTTGCAAGAATTTAATAGATCGAGGGCCAGAGACTCCCATGACGAGAAGTTAATTCCCCCGAGCATCCAAAGAAAAAAACCTAACGACAATAAAACACCCAACGAAGCGAAATGCAAACTTCGCAAACTAGAACAAAGACCCTTGTAACAAGAATGAACTCCATTAGGGAAACAGTAATGAGCCCCTTGTAATCGGTATAAGAATAAAAGATCCTGAAATAAGGATGTCACACACTAGTAAATGCAAATTTAGAAAACCCACAACCTCGACGGAAAACCAACGGGACACCGCATGACCAGAAGGAAGGAAAAATATCGAGTATAAGTTGAGTCGAGGCCACCCTTATTCCAAAAAACACAGAGGTGGGTGAGACTCCGGATAAAGAATTAAACCAAGAACTCGCTATATTGTCATTGGTAAATGCTATGCAATAAATTTCACAAGCCTAGCGAAGGACGAACTACGGGGGTTGCATACAGAAAGAGGCGAAAGGTCAATTGCACTAGGTGCAATTGAGAGAAAACAAGACAAGCAGAGTGCATATTTGAGCAAACCAAACAAAAAAGAAAGACAGTGATACAAAGCGGGAAACGTAGCCTATGCCCTCTAACTACTACGCAGCATCCGTATGGAACTTGTTGTTAAACACATACATGGTAGTGTGAGAAACTAAACACACACATAGAAAAATAATGAGCATGACATATATCATATTATTCACCCATAGATGTACATTTATAATGACAATGGTGTGACTCTTGGATTCATCTTCCAAGGTCACTTGGAGCTCCTTTAGTGGCTCTTCGCCTTCCACACCTCGCCTAGTAGAGTATCCAGGTGTTCAACATTCCCTGCTTAGCGAGGAGGATATGTGTGAGTCCAAGAAGGAGAGTTATCATATATAAATCTTCTAGCATGCATGGCAACATCTAGGCTGATTCAGCCTCTCTCCGAAATGTTGGCAAAAAGAAGGTAGGTTTAAGGATGACCAAATACCAACACCGGAACTAAATATGCCGAGTCGCAGTTCGAAACTACTTTCAAAAGCGGCAAGAAGCTAAGGGCTTCTGGTAGAGGTGTCCCTCATATTTGAAGATCGATACCTTCAACCTAAAAGAAGGGAAGTCTACAACCCTATGATGGTTTAAGGATGACTACCAACACCGGAATGCTTGGATGCATTTCCTAGAACTCTTCTGAAAAGCTAGCAAGAAGCTATAGTCTTCTCGTCTAGAGGAAGCTGATTCGAAAGAGGAAGAATATCAACTTCTCACATAGATGAAGCTTCTGTAGTTTTCACATCAACCAAAGGCATGCATCATGGGAATCCATGTACAAATACGGCTTCAGACTTTGACATCTAGATATGATAGGTTGTAGCTTCAGGCTAACTTGAACTGTCGGTGGTTCTCCGGCTACAACTATGAGTATGGAATGAGAGATCGTGGCTCTCAGACGCTCGCTTGATGTAGCGTCAAAGCTTGTAGATGACCACCATTTCCGTCATGCATCAAGGTGGAGATGATGTGCGTAAAACTTTCCAACTCGCAATATTGTTCAATATTCAAGAACAAGTTCGACGATGCGACTTAAACATCTTCTGCTATTGATGCCCATTGCCAAGAAGTGATCCATCCAAGGTGAATCTTTGTTCTTGCAAGAGGCTTCATTCTGAAAGCTTATCTCGTGTGAAAAATCGGGTGTGATACACAATTACTTTTCATGGGTGAAGATCAAAACAATGATATTTCATATGGAAAAACTCGATCACAGAGTGCTTGGAATTTTACAATACTATCGTTGTTGTTGTGGAAATGGAGAGGCAGGATACGTGGAATAGACAGCAGATGAACCGTCATGAAGAAATGCTCTGGCACTCGAAATGGTGATGGGTCACGGTGAAAATGCAAAATATGAAAGGACAATTTCTTGTCATATCTAAGACCAGTTCCATGATTTTTGTGAACAAGCTCTTCCCAAGGTCCGATGACGCTTTGGGAAGTGCAGTTTGAATTATCGCATTTGCATGTAAATATGTCTTGTACAAGGAACCTAATGTGAATAGAGCTCGTCAACTTTATATTATGTTCTTCGTTCGAGTGGAGTCCCTCCTACAAACTGTGTTTAGAATGAGTGACTCCTATTGTTTTAATTATTCTTGTTATAGTCGGGGATTCAGCCGTAAAAAATAAATATTCTCTTATGCATTTTGTAGGCAATTTTTAATGTCAAAAAAAAGGTGCTTTTATTTGATATTATCACGATGCAGAATGCATAAAAGTGTTCAACAACTGCTAATGCATCATCAATTTCAACCTTTGTTTTCTTTTTGTGAAACAACTCAGGCCTAACAAGTGAATGGGTGTAACAACTCAAATGGTGACAGAAAGTATAAGAGGAAGTTCAAGGGTTTTATAAACAATCCTATGTTAATAAAACGAATTTTCCTTAACGATCCCAATAACTTCACCTTAGCAGATTGATAACATTAGTAGATTTGTATGCGTTCCAAAATGTGATTCCTCAATAGGCGTGGTAACAATCCTTCTAAGAGTGAGAACTACGGTAGAGAGAGCCACTAATGTGACTATGCAGTCAGTATTATTTTCTTGAGATTGAGGCGGATATAGCTCGAAGGCCATGGCCTTGTATCAAGCGGGGATTTGAAACAATTCGACTCACTCTTGCAGACATCTATCATTAACACTGTAAAGAACCTGTCGTCAGAGGGTGTTATTCAACTGCAGGAGGGGAATTTTTGTGAGCATGATGAATATGCGAGCTACTGTTCTTCAAATATATTGATTCCTCTCGAGGGTTCTGACTTTAAAGATCCTGCAAGCTTCCCAAGCACATTGAGTTCATGCAATCGGCTTGAAATTCTTCATTTAAAAAGCGCATGTGTAACTACAGATCTGATCATTTTGGGCTTCGACCCTCATGGAGTAGCCGCAAGAGAGCAAGATTCGCGATTCTTTGTGACTCTTGATGAATGCCAAAGCAAGGTCACCACTTGATGAAGTCGATGCATGCTAGTGAGAATTACGTTTCGTAGAGATCGCGAGAAAACGTTGTTGTGGAATGAGTCACGAGTCTAAAAGCTTTCCGCTCCAAAGTTAATATGGGGTGCTGCATGCTCCCTATGCCTGATGGTAAGCGATACAAGTCGATCCAAAAGTACGTGGTTCTGCCAGGTCATCTACTGGCACTACATTTCTTCGAGAGGGAAAAGGTTTAAGAAAGGAGGATATTGATGAAGCTTTCTGGTGTGTATCGGATCCCCATTTAGGAAAATGAATTTCTAGCTAAAGAAAGCTGACTCAAAGTCAAGATACACAATCAGTGTCCTCCCAAGATCTTGTTTAAACTAGGCCCTCAGATCTCAATGTTGAAGCATACAATGAAAAGCATCCACTAGTTACAACATGCGATTATAGCCCTCTTGGTTTAGCCAACCCGATTTTCACTGGACACATATAATTTTTTTTGTAGTATTGCTCACTCCAATGGATGCCTATGTGATGTGAAATGTTGTTCATAGAATGGCATTTCATTCCAAAATTGAAAGCTTGGATCATGTGCAAGTAACTTTCCGGGTTGATGAAAGCTCGAGTGGAAGAAGGCTCTAGAGGACCAGGTCCGACAGCAGCTGCCAGGCTATAGCTTTCGCAAAAGCTATCTTCTATGGTAGCATCTAAGGTGGCTAATGTTAGTCGAGATTGGTCAAATCAAGGATTGAAGATCTCACAGAAAGCTATTTTGAGGGCTCTACGTTGAGGTACATGGAAGGAAAAAATTAGCCAGAAATGAAGTCAATGAAGGGCCTACTCTTGGTGACATACAAAGTAGTAGGCATGATTTTCATACTACGAAATGGAACTGTTTGAGGATCGAGTGTGAAAGTGAGACACACACCGTGAAAAAGTAATGGCACTTTGGGAGCCATTTCACCTATAAAAAAAATACATTGGAGAGGAATTTCTAAACTAAAATTCCAAGAACTTCAAAGTGGATGCTAGATAAGATGAACTCATGGTCGAAAGGTCGATGTGAGGCCTGTCATTCACTTTTGCAAGTGTTGAACCCGATCTTGATCCACATTCAAAATCATATGGAGGGTAATGGGAAAATCACCGCATCTCAACTATCCCGAGGGAATGGGACAAATCATTCGCATCGACAGCAGAGGGCGAGGTTGAGTAGCATAGAGGCCAAACGATGAGAGAGGTAATTACAAGAGCATAAAAGCTAAAATAGAGCTGGAAAAACTCATATAAATGCCCAGGACTTCTCGTAGCTTTGATACCATGCTAGCAACACACACACTGCGTGTATGAGAAACTAAACACACACATAGGAAAGATAAGCATGAGTTACGCTTCGCATTAATCTGTAGATGTACATTTATATGTACAATAGTTGTGTGCATTCTTGGATTCATCTTCCATGGTCACTTGGACTCCTTTGTGACTCTTTACTCCTTCCACACACGCATAGTAGGATTGAGTGTGTTTCAACAACACTTGTAAACCACAGTGCGCGTACTATGCACCAAATATTACAACTTCTGAATCCGAGTAAAATTGTCATTATACAAACCCAATCCAGAGAGGACCTACCAATGAAGAACCTAGATGAAAAGGGAAAAACCCTAGAATAATGAAGTATAAGAAACACTAGATAGATAACATTAGTAGATTTGTATGCTCCAAAATGTGAGTTCCCTCAACATGGCGTGGTAACAATCCTCTCTAAGGTGAACTACGATGAGAGAGCCACTAATGTGACTATAGAAAGTTGTCATTTATTTTCTTGAGATTGAGACTGGATATAGCTCGTGAGCCGTCAAGGCTTCGTATAAGAGCGAGGATTTGAAAACAATTCGACCCTCTTGCTGACGACTCTATCATTAACACTTAAAGAACCTTCGAGACGGAGGGTGTGTATTCAACGCAGCAGAGGGGACATTTTGTGAGCATGATGAATATGCGAAACTTTGATCGTCCAAATATACCGATTCCTCGCGAGGTCTTTTGCAACATCCTCAGCTCTCAAGCACATTGAGTTCATGCACATAGCTCGAAATTCTTCATTTAAAAATGTCACAATATGACTGGATCTTTGGCTTTAGAAACCTCATGCAGAGTAGCACAAGAGAGCAAGATTCGTATTCTTTGTGACTCTTTATGAATGCCAAAGCAAGGTCTACCACTTGATGAAGTCGATGCATGCTGCTGAGAATTGTTACTGTAGAGATCGCTAAGACGTTGTTGTGGGAATGATGCTTTAGAAGCTCTGGGAAAACTTTCACTGGCCTCGAGAGTTAAAATGGGTGCAGATTTTTGCTACTACTTCGGTATCGATGCAAGTCGAGTCCAAAAGTACGTGGTTCTCCGCATGCGCTATACGGCACCATTTCTTGAGAGGAAAGGTTTAAGAAAGGAGGATATTGATGAAGAAGCATTCTAGTGCGTGCATCGCGTCTCATTTAATGAATTTCTAGCTAGAAAACTGCATCAAAGTCAAGATACACAATCATGCACCTCACGATACTGGTACAAACTCGAATCCTCTGTTCAAATGTCATAGAAGCATACGGGTGGCTCCACTAGTTACAACATCGATGGCTCTTCTGTTTAGCCAACCCGTTTTCACTCGGACACATATAATTTTGTTGTTGTAGTATTGCTCACTACCAATGGATGCCGTGCAGAAAGTGTGTTGTTCAAGAATTGCATTATTCACAAAATTGAAAGCTTGGATGTGGCAAGTAACTGGAAGTTGATGGCGGGTGGAAGAAGGCTCTAGAGCTGCAAGTCCAGTGGAGCTATAGCTACCAAGTAAAGCTTTTCTATGAGTATCATCTGAGTGGCTAGTTCAGTCGAGATTGGTCAAATCAAGAATTGGTGAAGATCCCCACAGAGGAAGAAGGGAAATATTTTGAGGATCACGCTGCGGTGTCATGGAAGGAAAAAATTGACAGAAATGAAGTCAATGAAGAGCGCTCTTACGGCTACTACAAAGTAGTAGGCATGATTTTCATACTACAAATGGAATGTTTGAGGGATCGAGTTGAGAAAGTGAGACACACTGACTTTATGAAAAAGTAATGGCACTTTGGGAGCCATTTCACACTATAAAGAAAATACATTGGAGAGGAATTTCTAAATAATATTCCAAGAACTTCAAATGTGGATGCGGATGTATGAACATCTTGGTCGAGGTCGTTGAGGCCTTCATCACTTTTGCAAGTGTTGAACCTGGTCTTAAAGATCCACATTCAAAAATCATATATGGAGGTAATGGGAAAATCACCGCATGTCTCAACTATCCCGAGGGAATGGGACGAATCATTTGCATCGACAGAGAGCGAGGTTGAGAGTAACATAGAGGCTAAACGATAGAGAGGTAATTACAGAGCATAAAAGCTAAAATAGAGCCGGAAAAACCTTAAAATGCCGGGACCCTCACATAGCTTTGGCAGTAGCATGTTAACTTACACACACATGGTGTATGAGAAACTAAACACACACATAGGAAAGATAGGCATGAGTTACCCTGTCCATTAATCATAGATGTACATTTATATTACAATGGTGTGACTCTTGGATTCATCTTCCATGGTGCACTTGGACTCCTTTGTGACTCTTCATGTCCCTCCCACACACGCCATGAGAGGATTAGGGTGTTCATACACTTGTAAACCCACAGTGCCCATGCACCAAATATTACAACCCGTAAACTCGAAAGGATTGTCATGTATAAACCCAATCTAGAGGGACCACCACCTGAGAGACCCAGGATGAAGGGAAAAACCCCAGAATAATGAAGTATAAAACTCAAAAAATTAACTAGGGTTGAAGACCTTAGAGTAGTAATAATGGGCTAACAAACAGCGGAATGAATAAAGAACATACTATGAGTTGGGGATGTGAAAGCTAAACATTATATTTTTCATATTGTGATGCCTTCATCTCTCTTATTCCTCCAAAAAGCTGTGAGATAAAAATACCATGTTTGCTCACCTTCAACACAACAGCTCCTTTAACACACCGACATTGTTTCCCACTCTGGCTGTGCGCTGGTTGATTTGGAAACCTTTGTCATTCTCTTGATCATTGTATTGTGTAGCGATGAAGTGCCACTGCCTTTTTTTGTACCCTCATCTAGTTGGCTGTGGTGTCCGTGCGTAATGCACCTCTTATCCAATCTCATCATGACTGATGGAATCAAGATATACATTATCTCATCACTGATTATTGGTGGGCATGATTTCTCCCCCTCTTGAACACTTTGTATTAGTTAATTGTCCAAAATGCAGATATTGAATCATTGAATTTTAAAATGTCGAAAAACTTTGTTTCCTCCTCTCCATGAACCTTAGTAAATGTGGTAAGCATAGAAAGTGTTTGTCAGAAGGATTATCACATCATAGGTTAAACCTCATATCAACTGGATGGTTTCTCTGACACATCCCCTATTCCTGCTGAGCCCAGGATTTTATGGTGGTCCCCATTCACTATGATTGTATGCTGTTCTCTGTAGCTATCTCTAATTGGTTTACTTTCCATAAAGTTAAACCATTGTTCCATGGTGAACTAGGATATACATATATTTTTCAGCTAAACTATTAGTCTTAAGTGTCCTCCTTCTCCCCTGCATGACACAGTTTTATGTGACAAATCATATGTTAATCTTCTTAATACCACTAAGACATGATTTATTAATGAGGTTTCTCATCATGGTGGTTACATTTTATTTAAGATGTTTGAGCTTGTTGTGCAGGAGTTTTCAAGTTCAAATTATATCTGAGATATCCACACACTCTGTTGAAGACATAAACATGTACCCTCCTGCCTTTCTAGATTTTCAATAGTATGCCTATTATATTTTCTAAGTTACGTTTGTTGAAAAGAAGGTGTTTTTTCTGTAGAATTAGTAGTTTCTGTTGCTTATTCAAAAAAATTCAACGATTTACCATGTTCCTTACACAACATACATGTCGATGGTCCATGCATCCATTTCTTCCACAACTGATCTCAGGTAAGAACTTTACCATGATTAACTAGCCATTAAAATATTCAATTTTTGGCCAATGTTTTGCCGACCATATTTTTTTCCAAAGGGGAACAACTATGTTGTGTAAATTATTAGATTTTATGTAGTAGCCCTTTTGTATTGTGAACATGCCCTTGGTGCAGTATCCCTATCTCAAGATATCTTCTCCTGTTGCTGCAATTAATTTTCTGGTTTTAAGTTCTTTTTCATAGTTCTCCCATTGGCGAGTTTCTATAGCATTCTTCCAATGGTCCTTTAATTTCCATTTCCTCCATTGAAGATTTGTCTACTCATTCCAGAAATGTGCTACTGACTTAGTCTTCGGCCTATTGGTGAATAGAAAGATCTCCCTTAGATCAATTCGACTGAAATTTTTTTCATTTGGTGCCAAGAATCCTCCCAAAAATGGGTAATTTTACCTCCCCTGATTTCCCAAAAACTATGTTCACGAATATGATATTTGTTTAAGGCTACCAAATTCCAAATGTTGGATCCTTTCAGAGTTATTTTCACTTTTAATTTTCCTGTTGTAGTAACAGGGATATCATATTTTATTTCATGGATTGCTTTCCATAGATCCCCACCCCACTATAACCATCTCCACCAGATTTTATCTCCCATCATCCAATTCATCAAGTATGGATCTCTTAACCCCAAGCTTCCTGTCGTCTTTATTTTTGTAATCTTATCCCATGAAAGAAGGGCCCATTTACAGGATTGTTGGGAACCCTTCCAAAGAATTTTTTTAAACATCTTGACCATACCTGTTGTGAAACCAACTCCAAATATAGAAGAAAAGAGATGTCAATGCCTTAGAAATAAGCCACTTCGAGGGGGCGACCTCCAATACATTACATGAATGACAATTCTTGGATGATACAAATGAAAAAACCTCCTTTCTATATATAGGAGTCCATGGGGCCACAATGTAATCCTAGCTGACCTAAGAATAATAATTTAAGGGCACACTAATAACAATATGGGGGTTACAAGGGTACAACAATAACAATAAGGGGGTTACACTAACAAAAATAAGGGACTATACTAGTAATATAGGGACTTAACATGCCCCTCTCCTTCGAACAAGTGTTGTCCTCAATGCTTGATTATTTCTTGATGCTTTTGTATAAAATTCTCATCCTCCCATGTGGAAACGTCTGCAGGAAAGTTCTTCCACTTTCTAAGATACTCTGAAATTGATCGTACTTGTCAATTTATTGTTTTTGTGACCGATTCATAACTTCTTTTGATGTGATGTTGATATTCCTGTTGTGTCATTTGATTCTGCACCAAAGTTAGGTTATCCTTTGAGAGTTGAAGAACTTGTTGTTGATGCTTGATGTGATCTTCCACTACTTTATCATCCATATTAGATTTCATTTGATCCTTAAAACCATAAAAATTAGCCTCAAATTTTTCTTTTAAACCATCTATGTCATCTTCGGCTGCACTTTGTAAGATTGAAATTTGTTGCACTTGATACGGTAATTTTGATATCTCATACTGCAATTATTTCTCTTCATGTGTCATAGTATATATTTCTAAGGGCTTAATGGGTATAGAATTATTTTTTGGAGGCATTATAAAACCCAATACTGATAAAAATTCTTCAATAGGCCCTTGGAATCACTTACAACTAATTTTTTTTTTACACAAGACTTATGCAATTCGGAAAAAAATACACACCTTTTTCTTTCTTTTGAGGAGCTCAATATTTAAACTGAATTATATCTGTGATTTGGATATAAAATATTTGAAATTTGGCACTGAGGTAGCCCTCTAAATCCTTTTTCGAATGCCACAAGACTAACCTAATTTGGATTCTTGAAGACAAATTTGTGCCCAATCTTTTACGATGACCAAATTATGGACTGGTTCAGTAGAGTGAAATTGAATGACTTTCCACATGTCACTGCTTCGTCCTTCGCATCTGAAATTGATAGACGGGAAACTACCTTCCGTGTACTTGCTGTCACTTTTAACATAATTTCAATCTGATGCTTAGAGAGATAGTTGTGAAGATTTTCCCACGATCATGTCTTTGAAATGAAATTTGGTAGCCTGAAAAAGTCCTAACTTCCACAGACCATATCTTCGAAAATATTGCGAAAAAATATCTAAAATTATGCAACACTGTTCCTCAGGATTTCGGCTTTGCGCTCTAAAAATTTCAGCTTCTGAATCTATGTAGAAAAACAATTATAGTGAAAATTCTTGCAACAATGTTCCTCAGGATTTCGGCTTCACACTTTAAAAATTTCAGCTTCTGAGCGTTCATAGAAAAATTTTGATAGTGAAAATGCCACGATGACCTATTTGGAGCAGTGAAACCCTAGAATCCAAAGCTTTGATACCAAATGTTGTGAAACCAGCTCCAAAAATAGAAGAAAAGAGATATCAATGCCTTAGAAATAAGCCACTTCGAGGGGGAAACCTCCAATACATTACATGAATGACAATTCTTGGATGATACAAATGACAAAACCTCCTTCCTATATATAGGAGTCCAGGGGACCACAATGTAATCCTAGCCGACCTAACAATAATAATTTAAGGGCACAATAATAACAATATGGGGGTTATAGAGGTACAACAATAACAATAACGGGGTTACAATAACAACAATAAGGGACTATATACTAGTTATATAGGGAATTAACAATATCATTACAACTAGTTTTAGGCGCTTCCAGTCTCGAGAGCTGATAAGTTGGAATGGATTGTAAGACTGCTCTTAACATGACAACCTGACTCGGAGTGTTAAGCACCCCAAAAGCCAAATTTTGAGGCTGGGCCTGTATGCAGTTAAGGAGATATTTCCAACCAGAAACACGAAGGGAGCTGAGACTCAAGGGGATTCCTAAATATTTCATAGGCACCGATCCTATATTGAATCCCAAGGTACGTGAAATAAAGCGTTGGGACAATATATTATTATTAAAAGACTACACATTTGATTTGTCATTATTGATAAGGGTCCCAAAGGCTTCCAAGAATTCTTTAAGTATTTATAGGATAGCCTTATATTCTTTCAAGGTAGATTGAAAAAACATCATAATGTCATATACAAACTGTTGGTGGACCTAGGCCTTCAGCTCCAATGATAAAGAGAAATGGGGAGAGAGCATCTCCTTGTCTTAGCCCTCGGGTAACATTAAAGGGATTGAAGTGAACTCCATTAAGAAGAATGGAATAGTGAGGAGATGAGATAAAAGACATTATCCAATAAATCCATCTTACATCAAAGCCAAAGTCCTGGAGAATAGCTTTAAGATAATTCTAGCTAAGATGGTCATAAGCTTTAGAAAAATCAAGTTTAATCAACATACCTTTTTCTTTAACGGTATGAAGAGAATGTATAGCTTCCTATGCCGTAATTATGTGGTTCAAATTTTTCCTGCCTCTTACAAAGCCCATTTTCTCAGGTGAAATTATGTCTAGGAGGATAGGTTTCAAATGATTTTCCATAATAGTAGATAAGATCTTGTAAATTACATTACATAAGGCGATAAGCCGGAAACCTGCTGGTACATCTGAGTTTTCTTGCTTCGGAATGAAAGAAATGAGGGTGGAATGAAGGGATGGATATAGCTATCATGAACGTCATGACTCCTCAAATAATTCCCATATGTTCCTACCAATCAAGGACCAAGCTGCCTAATAAAATTTTGATCCTGGATAACTATTGAGGGTATGTTTCTTGTGATGCACCCAATAGCTTTTGATCTATGTTGATCAGGGTCTTTTAGAATATTACTAAAATGATTAACTAACATGGTATCCATATCATTACATTGGACTGGTCTATTTCCTCATAGGTCCTTTAGGGAAAATATATGGTTATGTTGTCTCCTCTATATCATGGCCTTATGGAAGAAGTTTGTGTTTTTATCCCACGAAATTACATTAGCACGAACTCGACGATTATGTCCGAATACATTTATTACAAGAAAATTATAATACATGAACTACCACCTCTGTCTCTTTCACCTCCAGCCTTTTATAACTTAAAGGAAAAATAAAACAGAGTAATAGTTCCTCAGGATCAGGAGATCATACAACTTTGTGGCTATAAACTGAATACTCCAATAATAGGCATGCCTCTACATCTTCTGCCAATTCATAGGTCCCGATACGATTCCATTTTCTTTTCTTATATGTTGCTACTTGGTCATTCTGGCCAAAAATTTGGCTATTTTGATTCCCTATCAATAAAGATAGCAAAAAATCATTTTTTATGCTATTAAACACACCTTTTATCAGTAATTAATTCTACCTTAATTTTTCATTATTTTACTTTACTTTATTGTTAAGATATAGGAAAGGCATATAAAAGTAAATGAAAAATCATGGTAAATATAGGGGTAAAATGTACCTTTTCCTTGGTCCAACATACCCCCCTTCTTACCTTTTTGCATGTCCTCATGCAAATAGATGATTGAGGTGTAGTTGGGTTAAATAATATGAAGGATACACTTCTTCCTTGTAAAGTCTAAAACCATGTTTTTGTTTTACCTTTGCAACTGTTAAGTTTTTGTGCCCCTCTGGTAACTCATAATCATGGCGATAGTCTTCAAGAAGCTACCATATGACGGGACAACTGTATATGTACCCTATCCATGTAGGACCCATGTTCAAAATTAGGTTATTGTACAGAAGAAAATGGGAAGCAACAACTTTAAAGTTCCTATACCCAAATGGTTCTCTGTTCTTAACATTATTTGTAGAGGCTTGCTATCTCTGTTTGACTGCTGATAATGCTTCTTCCGAAATATCTCAGAATTATACCCACCCATTCTACACAATATCCTTGTCAATAGGTCCCAATATGTCTATCACTCCTTTCCGTTGCATAAAATTCTTATGTTGAGTAATCAAATATTGGGGTTTGGTAGGTTCCCCTCTAACCCATAGATATAATCCATGTTCTCTTTTCCGAAAGGTATTGTAGGTCTTATCCCATCTAGTATCATTTTTTGTCAAAGGACCGAAAAGCTTGGAACTGAATGTTCCCTATGAAGGGATTTGCGTTACTGTCTCTATCCTCTTCTAGAAATAAATTGTGAAAATACAATTTGCAAAAAGGGTGTGGCATTTGTTCATCAATATTGTTACAACATTGGACAAACTCTTCAGTGGTTTTGAAGGTAGTGGTTTTCCCTACTTTGACAGCCTTGATTTTCAGCAACATATATATTTCCACTAAGAATAAAGCATAATTAGTGGCTGGTGCCTTGCAACTCAATACATCTGTGTAAATAAAACAAACAACATTGGTTTGTTTCTTAGCCTATTCCAATTTATATTGCGCCTTCTTCACTTTTCCCCTTTCTTCCCTTAGTTAGGCAAAGGTTTCGTCTTAAGTTCCAAAAAGTTCTTTGACTCTTTTTAGTAGTGCCTGATTTTCCTGTAAGGGTAATACTTCCTTCTTATATTGGGAGAATTCATGCTGAACTTGAGTCAATTCGTTGTGAAGCTTTTGATTGACAATTTTTTCTATCAAAGGAGTGTAGGGAGATGTTACCTCTGTTTGAGTCTCCTTGTCTTCTATAAGTATTAAATCAATCAGTGCAGAGAGTTCAGCAGTATCTACCATTTGGGTAACAAAATCTGTTTGGTCTCCCATGGTAGCTAATTCCTTCTTAGGCTTCCAAGCCTTCTTTGCTTCTTCCAACCGTTTCCTTAACTTTTTTACCATTTTTCTCCATTTCCTACATTTGTTGTTCATTTTTCTTAAATTAGTCTCTGTTATTTTTTATTTTGGCAGGATTTTGGCAGGAGAAGGAGTAGCAGTGGCTTTGGGGTCAGTAACGGTTGTGACGGTTCTAATTTTATCATAAATGATGTTTTCTTTAGGTGTCCAAGAGGTTATTTCAGCATAGATGTCCTGACTGGGTGGAATAATATTTTCTTCAGGTGTCAAGGGAACTTTCTCAATACTTGTGTCCCATTCTAATAGAATAGTATCCCCTGACTGGTTTCCAAACTCAGATATTTTCTGTATCTGTTCTACCCTACTCACCCATTCATTATCAGAGGGGGATAAAACCTTCAAATCATACAATTCATCATGGGGAGGTAGGATTTCATTATGGATAGAGCTGCTAGCAAAGGCATATTGGTTCAAATGGTCCCTATATTCCTTAGATTGTTCAGATGGGTTCCCAAGATGTTCTCATTTGCTCTAGTACTTGATCCATTTCTCCCTCACAGTCTTATAAAGACATATTTTGAGATCTCAAAGGTGGCGTATGGGATGGTCCCACATCATCTGGAAATACAAAGGTGTTTTTCCATAGTTTTTACCTTTCAGGCTATCTCTATTTTCCTGGTTCTACAGTTGAAACATGGTTTCTCATCCCTCTTGCTCTCCTGGGTATGGCTATTCTAGGGAGTTCAATTTTTGCTCTCCCGGGGTTTTCTTTAAGGGCAGGTAGGGTAGGATTAACAAATATTTCCGATGTCAACTAATGTTTTTTTAACTCTTAAATGATAATCAATTTAATCAAGCCATGGTGACTAAAAACTGCTTGAGGGTTTTTAGGTCTTCCAGTCCGAACAACAATATCATGCAATACAAAATTTAGGAAAAAGGGAAAATTAATTCAAAATTTTCACTTGAGAATAGCTAATAGATTAAGTTGATGGGACTTTACCACATCCTGGTGTCTGTCGCATGTGATATATATTTGAATGAAGACTGCCAGTTCTTGCCAAGGTTGTTGCAAGGATGCAAGATTAATACCTTTCCCTTTTCGATCGAGTGGCTCACCTAGGTCCTAGTACACTGAAATTTCTTCTTGTATAAGTACATTCTTATCATTCCATATTTCTCCTTCTATTGGAAATCCTGAGACCTCAGCGATGATTTCTTCAGAGACTGGTATGATTCTTCCTTTGACTATGGTATGCCCTTCTTGCAAGTTTTTGCAATAATTCAACTATTGTTTCTATATTAAACCCATGTAGTCTATGTAGATATGGAATCCAGAGAGCTTGTTGGAGAATTGTGTGAGCTAATTCTGAGGCTTGCAAAATTGTTGGTTCATTATGAAGAGAATTTCCACCCTTGGCTACTATGTGTTTAGAACTGGTTTCTTCACCCTTCTGTGTGTGTTTCCTTTGGCTCTATTAGTTAAAAAAACATAAACATTGAATGCGAATTTTATAAAATATATTATTAAAATTGTGGCTTCATGACCTAAATGCAGTGATTCTTTCATCCAATCAACATATCCGAAGGGAGTCGCATGGTTTTTTCGCATGCTTATTCATTATGAATATTTGTACCCCCTCCAATGGGAGAAGGGCATCCACAGCCTTAAAACTCAAGAAAAGAGGAAACATGGTAACAATCATGAATGCACATGAAGTAAATGTCAGAAGTTCATAATCATCACAAATGAACATCAGGTGGAAATGACCAAAGAAGGGGAGAAAAGCAGAGTAGCAATTATTATGAACAAGATGTCCTATTTTGATGGCATAGCATGAGGGAAGTATGACAGGTGACATATTATGATTTATGTTGTCATCCCTTAATTCATAATGAAAATATAATTCACTCATAGCTAATTATGCGAGTAGGTAATGATAACACTTATTTAAGTAGTGCATTTATCTTCATAAATGGATCAATAGGAAATAGGCCATATAAAAGTAATTGGCTATTGTTATAAAAATACTTCGATGTCACAAGGAGGTCCATTGCTGCCAGCAGGCATCCATAGCCTCAACAAGGTTGCTATTTAGACCCTGAAATAAGCCAAAATACTCTATTTAAAGGTAGACATTTTGCTTGTTTTATGGAGAAACCACTATGTTGTTGTGGTGGCTAGATAGTCATAGTTCCATTCATGGTGATTTTAACAGAGTGGTTAGGCCAGATCGTGATGATACCTTATGTCCTTCAAGTAGTTTTAGCTATCAAGAAGGTCACTACCATGGTGTGTTGGCCATTGTGGGAATTTCACCTGTTAAACCCTCATGATCATGGTAGGTTGGCTCGTGATGAGACCCCTTATTATCTCTTCTTAATAAAAAAATTCACATAGATATATATATATATATATATATATATATATATATGGAGGGAGGCTCATTAACTCCTTAAGAGTTAGGGATGGTGTAAGAAGTAAAAATAATGCCAATACAATTAATACTCTTATTCCTATATCCTCATGCCAAAGAGAATTACCAATTGAGAGTGTAAAAATATATACCAGCATAAGACTACACAAATGAATTATGTAATAATACGTCTGAATAGGAGATATCGAGCCCTTAATTATCGAGATAAACCATGTCAACTCTCAAAGCAGAGATTTCCATCAAAATATCAAAATATCATAATATTAGTAATATCACTACTTTTCTCCTCTTTAGGTGCCAATTCCTTTTCTTAAAATGGTTTTATGGTGAGAATGTGTAAAGGAAGAGTGGATGTTCGAAAATAAATCATCGAAAGACAAAAAAATTCTAAATTAAACGAAAATATAGAAAGAAAAGAAAAAAAAAAACATGTTATAAAATAAATCATTTGTTCAATTGGATTGCATGGAAACTATTCAATTCAATTGAACAACAACTGTTCAATGGTTTTGAACATCAAATGTAAAATCACGCAACAAAAAAATAGTCGTTCATTTGAATTGAACGATAGTTGTTCAATTCGATTGAACAACAGCTATTCAATTCGATTGAACAACAATTGTTCAATGCTTTGAACAACAGAAATAAACACACAAACAAACACATCCGTTCATTTGAATTGAACGGCAGCTGTTCAATTTTATTGAAAAACAACTGTTCAATGGATTAAACAACAAAAGTAAATTCACGCAACAGAAAAAAAACTGTTCATTTGAATTGAACAACAACTGTTCAATTCAATTGAACAAAAAATGTTTAATTCGATTGAACAACAAATGTTCAATGGTTTGAACAACAGAAATAAACACACTAAAAAATGCAGCCATTCATTTTAATTGAACAAAAAAATTTCAATTTGATTGAACAACAATTGGTTAATGGATTGAAAAACAAAACACACAAAAGAAAAAAGAAAAGAAAAAGAATGCAGCTGTGAGCATCAAAATAATGAAAAAGAGATGGAATTATTATGTAAAATGATGAGAAGAACTATAAATTGCAGGAAACATATATACAATATTTACAAGAGGAAATAACAAATTTTTATGAACTTAAAGCTATAGGGCCATCGTGCCCTATAGCTAAAATTTCGATGGTGGGATCATCACGCACATGCTGGCAGAAAGAATCTTTCATAAGTGGTTTATGATAGAGGCGCATCCAATGTCCATTGACTCGAAAGGCAGAGCCAGATCCATATATGGTGGTCAGGGTAGTGGTACCATTGTTGTGCACTTCTTGAATTTTGTATGGCCCAAGCCACCTTGTTTGTAACTTACTCGAGAAGTCTTGGAATCTAGAGTCATAGAGGAATGTCCAATCTATTTTCTGGAATGTATTCTTTTTGATGACATTGTCATGCCACTTAGCTCATTGTAGTTGAATAATTTTACTGCATTGTAGAGAAAGTAGTCATGATTCATCCAATTCATTTATTCGTTGGAGTCTTCTAACTTGGGCCTCCATCAAATCCAACCCCACTTCCTGGGTTATTCTCAGAGCATTTATTTCAAATTCAATAGGGAAAATTGGTTCCTTTCCAGATACCAGATGGTACAGAGAATATCTGGTGGTGTTTCACCACATAGTGTGATAAGCCCATAAGGGCTATGACAGTGTAGTAGCCCAATCCCGGTGATGTGTTGAGACTATTTTAGTGAGAAATGCTTCAAGGAATTTATTGGTGCATTCGACCCACCCATTCACCTGCGGGTGGTAGGGAGAGGTGACTCTATGGGTGAAATGGTGGTTCTTTAGAGTGGTTGTGATTTTATTTCCCACAAATTGTTCCCCTCCATTAGTTATCACTTCACTCGATAATCCATACCGCACAAATAGGTAAAAAATAAAATTTATCACAGATTCTTCTGTAGCTCTCAACAAAGCCATTATTTCTACCCACTTCATCACATAATCTGTGGCAACCAGTATGTAGGTCTTCTTATTCGATGGCAGGTTGAATGACCCAACAAAGTTTACTGCCCACCATTCTAAAGGTTCTACTACCAAATATGGCTACAATGGAATCTTTTTAAACTGGTCAGAGCGACCCATTCTTTGGCAACTATCGCAGGCTTGGACATATTTCTTGGGATCTTTAAAAATTGCAGGGCAATAGTAGCCCATTTGTAATACTTTGTACCCCGTCCTGCGATCTACAAAATGGTCGCCACTTGGTTCATCATGATAGGCCCTTAAGATTTCATAAATCTTGTCTTCTTGGATGCATGTACATATATGCATATCAACTCTTGTATGGAAAATATATCCATCTATCCAGGAGAATATAGCACTGCGTTGAACAATTAGCTTATGTTCCTTTGTTTTCAAGTGTCTTGGCAGCTTTCCTATTGCCAGATAATTCGCTACATCTGCGTACCATGACATTTTTATTATTACAACAAACAAATTCTCATCAGGGAATTGATCATCCACTGCTAGTGGGTCATTTGAATTTGAAACTCTATATAGGAAATCTACAAATACATTCTCCTTTCCTGGACAGTCCTTGATAGTTATATCAAACTCGTGTAAAATCAATAACCAACGAGTCACTCCTCCATTTTTAATAGGTTTATTAGCTAAATATTAATGGCACAGTGATTGGTATACATGAATACTTGATTTCCAGTTATATAATGTCTAAATTTATTAATATCATAAATGACAGCCAAGAATTCCTTTTCAGTTAATGTATAGTTTAATTCAGCAGGAGTGATATTCTTGCTGATATAGTAAACAATGTAGGGCTTCTTTTCCTCTTCTTTACCGAGAGCTGCCCCTATCATTGTATCGGATGCATCTGAGGAAATGTGAGAGGGTAGCTCCCAATTGGGGCCACGTAAGACTAGTGCAGTCGAGACCAGTTTATTCAAATCTAAAAAATAAGTGTCACATTTTTCAGACCAATGGAATTCAACATTTCCAGTTAATGCAAAGAAGGGTGCAACAATTTGTGAAAAAATATTTATAAACCTACGGTAGTACCCTACATATCCAAGGAAACTATGTACCTTTGTCTGAGTACAAGGTGTGGCTAATAAAATAATTTCCTCTACCTTTGCCAGATCTACCTGTATTCCGGCTGTAGAGATGTAGTGTCCTAGGATCACTCCTTCGGTCATCATCATGTGAAACTTTTCCTTGCTCAAACACAATCTGGTAGCAATACATCGTTCCAATAAATTTTATAGTGTTTGTACTGCATGATCAAAGTCATCTCCATATGGAGTAAATTCGTCCATGTAAGCCTCGAGCCCTTCATTTATTAAATCAAAAAAAATGTTGAGTATGGCCCTTTGAAATGTTTTTGGGGAATGGCATAGTCTGAACGGTAATACCCTATAGGCGAATGTACCCTAGGGGCAGGTAAATGTCATTTTATCTTGGTCTTTAGGGGCTATCTGGATTTGATTGTAACCACTGAAACGATCAAGAAAAAAGAAGAACCACTTTATTCCCAATGTATCAAGGACCTAATCAACAAAAGGGATGGGAACTGGTCTTTCTGTGTTGCTTTATTTAGTTCTTTGTAATCCACACAGATTCGCCACTTACCATTATTTTTAGGAACGACTACTAAAGGAGAGACTACTGAATAGGCTGAGCATTCTTTTCAGTCTACTTGTGATGTGTGCATAGTTGAGGATCTATACCCTTCATGTCTGGCTAGTCCCAAGAAAATTCTCCCTTATATTTTTGTAAAATTTTAACGAGATTTTGCTGTTAGTTACTATCCATACTGTCGTTGATATTTAAAAATTTTCCTGGCTCAATTTCAATTGGCAGGTTGTTGCAAAAAAAAGTTGTGGGTTTGTGCTGGTCATCAATGTCTGCTAAGGGGTCCTCCTGTGCTTTGTTATCAAGAATTATTTTTAACATTTGGCACTTTAAATTTTTTGAAGTAGATGGTTGGTTCATGAAGTTATTGATTACATCATCTTCAGTTTGATCTTTGAATTCAACTACTTCAACTATTGTCAGTGGTGAACGAATGTTTTGTTCCTAGTATGCATGTGGTTTTTTGTGAATATTTAGAGTGGGAAGACTTGGTTTGGTAGGGGGGTTATATGGATATATTATTTATGGTATCTCCTCCAATGGTCATGTTGCCTATTCGACATCATATGTAAGCATCGGCTGTCACTAACCAAGGTTGTCCCAATATCAGGGGATGTCCATCTAACCTACTTTTTGAGTTAGTAACTAAACATTATGTCGGGTCTTCCCAAGAGTCCACAGAAACCAATATGTCCTATAATATGCATTTTGGTTTGATAAAAAATCTTTCAACAAGTTCCAGCAAGGTAGATGTGGGTTCCAATGCTATTATACCTAACTTCTCACAAGTTTCTGTAGTTAAGATGTTAATGAACGCACCCAAATCAACTAATGTGTTTTAAAAGAAGTGGCCAAAGATATGTACTGTGACTATGGGTTTTTCTGGATCCTTTTATTTTATTAGTGTTTCTTTACCCAAGATTAACTCTGACAGTGCTCCCACTACATGAGTAGTTGGTACAGTCTTTTCTTTCCTCACCTATTTTTTTCCGCATAGGTCTTTAATTATTTTTGCATATATAGGGATTTCTTGTATAGCCTGTAGGAGAGGATTTTTAATGAAAATATTTTTTAATTCCCCTAGGAGATCAAAATATGAAGAGATTATTAGTTTAAGTAGTGTTAATCTCTCAGGGAATGGAGGAGAGGAAATAATAAGGTTTTCAGGATCTTTTTGGTCAACTTTGTCCCTCCCCTGCTCTATATTTATTTTTTTCACAGTTGATCGTTTAGGTACTGTTGGAATTTCAGACTCAAGTTGTGGTAGGGCCGTATATTCTTTAGGTGAAATAACATGCCCTGATCTCAGCCTAAGTTCATTGCATTTCTTCTTTTCAGTTTCGGGGTTTGGGTTCAGAACAAGTTGTATTAGATTAACTGTTATGTTATTAGGATTATGATTAGGTTGAGCTGGTAGTTGAGGAGGCATAATAGGCTGAGGATTGTGATGGACTTGATATGGAGCTAGTAATGTGGGTTGATTCTGAGAACTTGTTCCCATAGGTAAATTGTTTATTCCGAGGGATCCCTGCCAGTTTTGACACCAATTTGTATTCTCTGAAGTGGAAGCAGGCCACTAGGACTGGTATGGATTGTTTTGCTAGTAAGGGGGAGAAAAAAGAAAATTTGACAAACTATTACCTAAAGGGGATTGTGTTGGCCAAGGAGGCATGGAAAATGATTGGGATGGCTAGAAAGAAAAAGGTGATTGGCGTTGCCATGCTATTTTAGGGTTCTGTTGATTAAATTGTGGAGGAGAAATTAACTAAGACAAGTGTTGTGACATACCTGGTCATGCTTGCCACTGTCGGCGTTGATTCATTAGATACACCAGTTTTGTTTCTTCTCCTTCCTCCTTAAAAACCACTTTAAACCTTGGGAGTGAAGGGAAATGGTCAGTGGCATGGTCCTTGGTACAAATGGAACATGTTTGGACCATGTCTAATGGACACTCCTGCTATTTGTGCTTCTTCCAATAGCATGGGAAAAAAATAACCAAGTTTTGTTCTGCTAAAGCTTGCTTCTGCTTGGCTTGTAGGACATCTAGCTACATTGTGAGGGTGCCTAAGATATCAGTTTTAAAATCTTCTAAAATATTTCTGAATTCTACGCTCGGTCACGCCGCCACATGACCGTTTATAATTCCTCGTCGCTTTGAATCCCATGCGGTTTGGTCTACTTTCGTCGTATTGCTACCTCGCGAGAACCTCATACGCAATGCGATAATGTCATCGTATTCCTCTTGACACGATAGTCCCATTCCCATTATATTAAGTGTCTCTACCCATTCTGTTTCATTCCTTTAATCATTGCTTGCTGTCAAAAATGTCTTTCGATTGTGCGTATGTGGAGATCTGCAAATTGTACTTTAAAAATCATTCAACATATGCTTCTAGTGTCTCATAAGGGTCACGAGGCCCAATCAGAATTAGTGAAACCAATAAACAAAGTGAGAATGCTCACCGCACGAGTGGCTGAATCCCAAAAACTAAGCCGTACCTCGAATATATCGAAAGCATTATTTTAGCTACTCCGTTGACTTTGATGAAGTTTGTTGCATAAAGCTAAGCAACAGAGACCAACGACAAAGGAAAGTTTCAAAGGATGGGTATGGGTTACTGCGTACTGAGCATACTCAACAGAGTTGACTGGTATGTCTGGTAGCATCAACTTCGTGGGTAGTACAAGTGACTAAAATATTGGACTCGTCGACCGAAAGGGATAAGGGGATGGCTTACGATCTTCCACGTGAAAGTGGCGAAGAAGGTCATGGGTATACTTGGACTGAGAAAGGGTAGTACCTTCTTTGGATTGCAAGACTTGAAAGACCACGAAAAATTATGCCAAGTGTCCTATGTCCGTCATTTCAAACTTATTTTTGAGGCTAGAATTCACATGGATTATATGGTTTGGGATCACCGCCGCGGAGGATAATATCATCAAAATGAAAGAAATTTCCAAAGGATGATTAAGGACTTTGCTCACATATTCAGGCGGTGTTGTCAAAGGTTGTCGAATGACATCTAGAAAATCCATTATCTAAGAGAAAGCTATCCATTTTGGCATACCAAGCCCGAGGGTCTTGTTTAGAGACCATAAAGAGACTTCCTAAAGCACAAGGCTATAGTCATTTTGGATAAAGCCTGAAGTTTGTTCCATGTAGATTTCTTTGTGAAAATCCCCATGTAGGAAAGGCATATTTAGCATCCATCCCCGGTTGACTTGACATTTAAAGGAGAGTAGCAAGGGAAAAGAACAAGGCAAAATAGAAGTCATTTTGGAAACGATGAAGGATTCAAAATACAGTCAATGCCTTCAAACTTGCTGTGAAAATCATTTTAGCAGCAAAGATGAGTTTTACGTTTATCCACTCCATCTAGTCTAAACTTTGTTCCGTAAAGCCCATTTGCATCCGTACAAGTTTTCCTCATTGGTAGAGGAAACAAGATCCAAGTGTATCGTTTTCTAGTGAGGGCATGTCATTCTTCGTTCACAGCCTGCATCCGTCAAATCTAGATGGCTGGAAAGCTTCTTCAAAGGGTGTTTGGATCCAGAGTTTCCCAGGAACTTGAGCGAGGAAGGAAGAAGGCTCTTTAGTCGATAACATGTCCCGACGTCGGTCCTGTGGTCGGAAGAGAAACGTCTTGCACGTCCGCGAGTAGAGAAAGACCCATCTTGGAAGGCACAGCAGAGGCTGAAGGAAAGATCTCGAGGAGGTGGAGGAGGATTTTCATCATCCGGAAAAGCTAGAAGGAATTGTCAAAAAATAGATAGATAGAGAGAGTGTGCACACATGTGCTGAATCAGCACTGATAAACGGTGGCACACCCGCTACTAACCGCTCACAGGTCGATATATTTTTCATCAGGCTTTACTGACTCTTCTAATTGTTACATTTTTGAATTTTGGTTGAAGAAGTCTACTGTCATTTGACATCTTCGAGAATGTCCAACATGCATTTTTCACTCTTAGGTTCTAGGGCTTTATGTTTTCGTATCCGGGAAATGTGGGCGAGCTTCGCTTCAAAAACAAGAAAGTGACTTACCCTATGTAGTTTGATTGAGCTCCATACTTCTTCTCGAGTTTATATTCCTTAAAACCTTTGACAGTATGCGATTTAAATTTGTAATTTTGCATCGCTTAATTTCTTACCTACCCACAAAATTAAGGCTAAGTCATTTAGATTAAAGCCTTTCAATTAGCTACATTTTCTTTAGCGTTTGATTCTTCCTATCGCTTACACCATTTGTGTTGTGGAGTATACGAACCAAAGCATGTTACAATTGAAATGCCATGCTGGGTGCAATAGTGGATAAATTTGTTGTTAGCATATTCCTTTTCTCCATTTGTCGGATCTTAAGCTAAGAATGTGATGTCCAAAGTCGTTTCTCCAGCAAAGGCCTTAAAGGCAAAGAGCTGTCTTAGCTGCTCACTCTTGAGTTTTAATAAGTGTGCCCAAAGTGCATCTCTGGAAAACTCATCAGCATGAAATTCTAGGTACTTTGCTGGCCGCAGAAAGAAAACAAATTGGAAGTGGACCACATAAATCACTACTGTGCACAAAGCTGCTAAAGCTGAAATACGTACCAAAGAGACACGTTTGTCAAAAACTATCCCGAGTGATGTTTTCTCGAGTACACATCCAGTAACAAACACCATACTGGAAAATGGACAAACATGGGAAGTCTTGTCACCATATTTTCTTTACATAGAGTTTGAAGAGAGATGATAGTTTAAGTGACTAAATCGTTCATGCCAAAGTTTTGCTCACTTCATCATTATGAGCGAGCAAAAACGGAGTGAAGACATGAGCTGACCCAATGTTGTCAAAAGCTTTATACAACCTTCGTGGGAAACATCAAGTAATTCCAATAGCGAAAATATGTCTTGAGATCTCTTAGGTCCTGTGTACAACATCCCGAGGTCAGAAATTATATTATTTTGCACTTCAATTTAATGAGTTATCTAATACAGCAGATATAAAGTTTGTAGGACAAGGTAAGAACACATATGCTCGTACGCTGACCATTATCTAGATGGAATGGTTCCTAAGTCCACTCACTATCCGGATATCTCTATCATCACCAATATAAATGTGGTGTTAAAAGTCATTTCAGAAGAAAACATGGCTGTATTTCTTTGGTCATGCGGTAAGAGGCTCCAAAATCAATGAGCCACTCATGAGAGTGAGAAATAAGAACATAAATTCAATGCATTAGCTAGATCTGGATGCTCGACACTGACAAGAGGTGCCATTCCCGAAGGTGAAGTTTAAGGAGTTCTCCAAATTGATGTTGCTACTTCTTCGCGTTGCTTCCAAGACTTCCATCTTCTTAAAAGTGCGAGCTCTACGTGAGCGGTCACGACTAGTTGCAATGTCTGTCTGTCTTTCTTTCCTTTGTTTTTATTTCTTCTCTTATCGGCTTTTTGTTTGAGTTGCTTTTTCGCTTTGTGGCTGAAATTGCTTAAAGTCCTTGTTTGGTTTTGGACCATTCTTTTTAGGATGCTCCCTCTTAGGACTTTTTGATGATATGGATTTGTTGTTGAGCTGCTAAAGGCTGTCGTAAAGGAAGTTTCTCAGTATTAATAATACCAAGATTTGAGAGTTGCTTTCTTGTTCTCCTAACAAATAATCGCAAAAGGCATCAAAAGAAAGAGGGGACATATAGGTTGTTCCTTTCAGAGAAATGAGGGCTTCGCTAGTGGAATGGAAGGTGGAGTCTAAATCCGAGGTATGCGAGGCCAATCTTAGCAAGAATGGAATGAGATAAGGCTACCATCTTCCTTTTCGACCTTACAACCTTCTAAAAGAAGTCTAAGGGTATTGAAATTTGGACCTTCAATCGAGGAGAAATTATTGGAGGTCCAAAAGTAAGCAACTCATTTTCAAGCTGAGTGGGCTCTCGATTTCATCTTTCATAAAGCCACAATGTAACTTTTTCATGGCTTCAACAAAGGAGAGTCAATTTCTTGGATATGAAATCTCAGCTCTCGAAGAAATGGACATTCCTATCAACCCTCGTGCTTGATCTTGTTTTATTTTCATTTAGTAACTTTGTATCTCCTTTGGTAGGTTTGAGATTCTTCTCCTGTGGCTGTCTATAAAGCCGTTTTACTTTCTAAGTAATTATACCGATGTGGGATAGCCATTGGAAATAATTGGTGTTTAATGAAAATAGACATAGACACTTACTTTCCATAACTTGTGAAGCTGAAAAGGTGAAGACCAAAACGTCGATAGAACGATGTCGATTAGGCCGATTTAAAAGAGCAGCTACTGAAAACGCTCTGGGATGAAGAAAAGTTACGCCTTTTTGAAAAAGATGGTGTAGCTAGATGATGAATAGCTACGTGATAGGTTGAAGAGTTGATGGAAGTTTTGTTGAAGACAAATCTAGAATTTATTTTTATTCATTGACCAAACCGCCACCTTGTTGCCACCGTCAATTTTCTCCCTTAATATCCGCACGATTTTGTGATGTGGAACTAATTCTCTTGCCAACGCCACGTGTCCTATTCCTTTAACTGTTACAAGTTCCTTTCGACTTCGAGCTCCATGTCCTTGAAATCTGTGACTTTACTACCTGTAATTCATATTTTCGAAAATAGGATATCTTTATTCCCTCGTCTCCAGGATACTCGCCATGTCTGCCTTTGTGACTACTTAAAATGCTACGCTAAGTACCCTCATAATTCTAATCGAATGTTGGAGCTTATACCCATAAAATAATACCCAAAAAGAATGAATTAGCACTTCTCCACTACGTAAAACAAGGGAATGTCCTTCGCGCATTGATTCTTGGGTATTTCACACACGACATTTTCACTAACTCCAAAGTTTGTTCTCCTCCCCTGCCTCAAAGCTCGAGCATTCCTCAAACTCGGATTGCAACTTCTTCGTTCATGGTTCGTAAGGTGCGACTTCCCCGAGAATACAAAGGCTACCCATGCAAGAATGAGAGAAACATGGACTCATGTGTGGATCTCAAAAATAAAGAATTTAGAGCATTTACATCCGCAAACAGACAACCTTCCCCTATAATCCACTGAAGATGTATACTAATGATAACTAAAGGTGATAGAAAACTATGTTAACAAAAGTTCATCGATTCTATCAACATAACGAAAATCACTTAGAGAGTTTAGATGAACTTTATTACGTGTTAGACGGATCCTATGCTATAGATTTGTGATTTCGCTTCGTTAAGGAAATGTAGGAATAATCGCTACGTGATAAGTACATATTGTCTTTCTTCTTGGTTACATGTTAGGCATCACCGAATTAAGTCCTTCGCTTCATTAGAAACTTTGAGGGGGACATTCCGGTATGTCTAATCTATGTGAATTTATGATTGTTACTTCCCTCGAACACTCTCTTATGTTTGATGATGTCAAAAAGGTAGCTTTCCAAAAATAATGCGATAGAATAATACCCCACCTAATGCCTTTATCAATTTTTTTGCCTTAATATCTGCATGATATTTTGTGATGTGGAAATAATTCTACGCAAACTGTGCCCTGTTCCTTTAACTACTGAGGGGTTCCTTTGACATCATCTCTATCTCCCTTAATATATGGACTTTACTATGCCATAAGTCATCTTTTCGAAAATAGGATCTCTATTCCCCTGTTCTAGGATGCTCTACTATGTTACCTTTGATTGCTTAAATGTTGCTAAATACCCTCATAATTCAATTCAAATGTTGGAGCTTATCCATAAAATAATCCCAAAAAGAATGAATCAACACCTCTCCACTAAATAAAACAAGGGAATGTCCTTGACATTGATTCTTGGGTATATAACACATAGCCCTTTCCACCAACTTCAAAGTTGTTCTCCTCCCCCGCCTCAAGCCCAGAAGCATTTCCTCGAACCGAATTCTCTACTCTTCGTAGTACATAAGGTGCACTCTGAGCATACAAGGCTACCCATACAAGAATGAGAGGAAATACTGACCTTTTTCATGTATGCATCTCCAAAACAATTTAGAGAATTTACATCCATAAATAGACAACCTTGCCCTAGAATCCAATTAAGATGTATATTAATGATAACCGAAGTTGATAGAAACTACTTGTTAAAAAAAATTTCATTGATTCTATCAACATAACGAAATCCTTAAAGATTCGGATGACTTTGTATTTGTGTTAGCAAATCCTATGATATAGATTTGTGATTTTTAGATTCGTTAAGGAAATATAGGGAATCTTGGGCTACGGTACAGTCACATACGGTCTTTCTTCTTAGTTGCATGTCAAGCATATTTGCGAATGAAATTATTCGATTCATAAAAAGCTTTAGGATGTGTTGGTATGTCATCACTCTATGTGCATTTATGATTGTTCCTTCCCTTTAGAACACTCTATTGTGTTTGATCATGTCGAAAAGTGCAGTTTTCCAAAAATCATGTGATAGAATAATACCCCAGTGGACCAAACATCAACCTTTGATGATATGAGTATGTGTCTTGTTAATCTAAAAAGAATTCAGAGGGCATATACTACTATGTCCCTGCACCCCGAGATATAAGTTCAATTTGCTCTCGTGAACCAACATCATCCAAAACTATTTTACCGAGACCAAAAATCAATAAATTTTGCCACCATCCTCATCAAAGAGGACATTTCCGAGATCAAATCATAATGAATTACACTCTGTCATAGTGTTGTTTCAATAAACAAGGGGTTTGAAAGTATTTGAATTATTTATAGTCCTTGCCTCTTTCTAAGATAAACATGGTGTTACCTGCAAGACTACATCGAGATATTTCCCTCACTTTGCAATGTACTACGTCGGATGCGTTAATGGAAATAAAATAAAATATATAATCCAGCATTGTAAATACAGAGTACGAGGGAAAATATCTCGATGCGGTCCCGTGTAACTCATGTCTATCCGAGCAAAGAGGCAGGGACCATAATAATTCAAATGCTTTCAGCTATTTATCTGGACAAAAGACCACAAAGGTGTAATTCATTGTGATTTGAAAGCTGGAAATGTCCTCCTTTGATGAGGATGGTGTGGAAAATGCACCGACCGTTTTCGCGCACTAAAATAGTTTTGGATGATGTTGGTTCACAAGAAATTTAACATACGTCTCAAGGTGTGGGGAAATATTGCATCTACGCACTTCCCGAATGCTTTGATATTAACAAGACACTGCTCATATCGTCAAAGGGTTGATTTTTGGTCGGTATTGGGGTATTATTACATGCGGATGATTTTTGAAAATCTACCTTTTCGACGTGATCAAAACACAAGAGAGTGCTCCCATCGGAAGGAAAGAGTTTGCGAATGAGACATAGAATGGACATACTGACACATCCTAAAAGATTTCTAATGAGCAAAAGGACCTCGATCCAGATGATGCGCGACATGCAACGTAAAAGAAAGCTGAAAGACCAGTGCGTGCTTAATGTAGCCCAAAGATTCCCTATCTTTCTCTGAATAAAGACGAACTCACAAATCCATAGTATAGGATTTTTCTAACGAGGTATCAAAGTCTTTCGCTCTCTAAGTGATTTCAGTTCTATTGATAGAACTCAACTACCTTTTGTTGATAGAGTTTCTATCAACTTTCGAGTTATCATTAAGTATACATCTTAAGTGGATTCTAGAAGAGCTTTTTTGTTTTGCGGATGTAAATGCTCTAAATGATTTCGGAGATGCGCACATGAAAAAGGCCATGTTTCCTCTCATTCTTGTGGGTAGCCATGCGTGCTTCCCGAGGAAAGATTCACGTTACGCACCATGAAGGAAGTGAGAAAAGAGGTCTGGAAGTACAATCCTAGAAAATGAACTCGAAACGCACGAGACGCGTAAGTTCAATTGACTTGCTGAACCAACATCGTCCAAAAACTATCTACCGAAGACTAAAATAAAGTACGGTTTTGCCAAAGCCATCCCGATCAAAGAGTATGTTCTAGGCTTCAAATCATAATGAGTGCACTATGTGGTCTTTTGTTTAGATAACTAGGGCTGTTAGTATTTTGAACTATCTTTAAAAGTTTTATGTTTTGTTTATTTTACGATTTAGAGTACAAAAAGAATTTGTCAGACCCTCTTAAAGCTTAGTAGATCTAGAGTTAAGATAGAAACTAACTTGGTTTAATTACTAATTATAATTACTACTGATTATTTTTTTATATAATGCTCACATATAAAAATTTTCTGTTACTTGATATATAAATCCATTCTGTTAGTTTGGGATTTCTTCTTTCTCCGAGCTTTTAAATATTCTACTTAATAATGAGAGTTTCTCACTATTTAGTCCTATCAGATTTATTAATGCAGCTTTCAGTTACATAATTGCTTTGCACACTATGTCGGCTACCCTAGAATCCATCTCACAATAGCTGTCTACCAAGTAGCGGAGAAATCAAATTCTGTCTTTCAATTACATAATTCTACTTTAGCACTTATTTGTTCATACCTCTAGATCCATCTCTTAGCTCCTGTCTGCAAGCTGCAGAGAAAATCATAATTTCTTTTCACTCTAAAAGAGGTTTTCATATCAAGAGATTTGATCCCTCTGGACACTTGGATCCGAAGTGTGAATGAATCTAGGGTGGTTTATTCTCTCATTTAAAAAGACTACATTTCCACATGAATACCATGGAAGTTTTGGATACCATGACTCATTTTTGTTTTTATAGTGTTATTTTATTTTTAGATAGTATATTTTGAGGGTTATTACTTGTTAGACTCATTTTTATACCGAGTGAGTTAAAATGTTTACATTAGACTATTTTTTTATTTATGTAGCTTTAATTTAATTTTAATTTTAACTTTTTGTTTTCTATGTAAATTTGACTTAGTCAAAATGTTAAAAATTACATTACTACATCTCTACCATACTTGGCTCGAAATGTCCTCCAGGACGAAATAAATAAATTAAATTTGTCATCGAAACCAATCAAATTATTTTTTGAAGAAAGGGACAACGTACTAGTTTGATTCATCATTGAGTCTTCTGTTCTATTGGCATGAGTAATCTTCCTTTTCTAAAAGTCTGTGTCCATTTTCTTACCTTAATGCAAGTAAATCTAAAATCAAGATGGATCTAGGTTGGTTTAATTCCACCTTTATATAAGTTATATTCCACATTAATACCATGCATCAATACCATGAGTTTATCCGATACTGCAGGCTCAAAAACCACACTTACTTAAGCCAAATCAAATTTACTTTAACAATAAAAAAAAATTAATAAATTAAAGTCATGAATTAAATGTTTTCATTCCAAGTATATTGTACAGCTAAAATAGTATTTAAATCATATTAGATTAATTGTGTTGGTTTTCTAGTAGTTTTGTGTCTGTGGATTTTCTTAGTATCATAGACTTGCTTCTCTTAGTCAATAATTAAAAATTATATATTATTTTAAAGTAATTAAAATAATTTTAAATTTAATAATAATGGTTATTTTCAATTAGTTTTATGCTATGGTTTTTTGATCTTAATGAAAGCATTTTAATAGATTTGGATCCTTAAACTTAAGGTGACAACATAGATAAAAATTTTATTTTCATAGACTAAATTTAAATTAATACTACACATTGCTTTATAAAGTATAAACCTTTAGTCCAATAAATATTTTACTATGGGAAATCAAGTTTGATAGATATTTAATGGTTAAAAAACATTTTAAGGAGTCACAGAGAGAAATTTTGTTAACTCGTGAGGTTTACGCAACAAGTGACATCTATTTTATAATAATTCATGATTTTCATGCCCATTGTTTTAAATTAACCAAATTAAGTAAAGAGATTTTAAATAAAGTTGACATAGTAAAATAAGAGTCAATAACTAAAATCCATTTTGTTGATAGTCTATGTTTAAGGTCCATAATTGTGATTTTGGGTCCTGTGGTAACAAATTGAGACTTTTTTTCTTTTCTTTTTTGTAAAACTATTCAATTAAATTTTAAATCCACTATGAGTGAATCCACTATGATTTCTAGATATAGAGACATTTTTGGACGAACCATGTAACACCTCGTTTTATTTTCAATTTATGTTAAAAGACTTTCTTGATACATTAAAATTTATTAAGTGAAAAGAATCTAAAATTTTTTTTCATAAATAAGGAAATTACATTGAAGTAATTTATTAAGCGTATAGTAAAGAATAACAAGATTCCAAAGTAAAAGAAAGAGGATGTTTTCGACACTTACCCTCTCCAAGAGGAGAAAATGAAATCACGAGAAGGGGAAGGGCTTACGTTCTAGAAAAGGAAAAGGTGTTTCGATGTCGATAAGATTGTGAAGAAAATAGAGTTTTCCGAGTTCGCGGTTTACCGGTGGAACTCGTACTTGAAGAAGGGTAGAGTGGACTAGGTCCACGAGGTCTAACTTCAAAAAAGGAGAACCTACTATCTAAACTCGGGGTGCGAGCAAGAGGAGCAGAAGAGGACATGATTGCCTCTCTCGCAGGGTACGGGCAAGGGAGGCGAGAAGAGGACATGATTGCCTCTCTCATGGTTGGGCAGTGACATCGGTTAATCGAAGAAATCAAGATAAGTATATTGAACTTACCGGTTTACCTTGTTGAGACAGAGAAAGAACGGTGAATCAAGAGAAATCGAGATAAATATATTGAACTTCATTTGGTTTAACTTGTTGAGACAAAAAGATAATAAAGTTTTTTTGCAGAGGTAACTTTCGATTGGTAGCTAATTAGAGATTTGGTTAAATTCCATCTACTTTGTAAAGAGGTGATAGCTCTAAAATTAGAAAAGATATAAAGAAAAACATTTTTAAAAAGAAGTGAATACATAATTTTTTTATTGCTTAAAACTTTCTATGGTTATGATATTGGTAATCTATGTGGTGCCGTACCTATTCTAAAACTTAGTACAATTAGAGAATATATGGCACAAGAACAATTGGAAATGACAATAAATGTACCATGCTAAACAATCTATGCTGACAAACATATACAGACAAATATTATCAAGTAAAGAAAGAATTATATTTTTATGGTAACAAAAAAAAATACAATTAAGATATCGATATGACTTTGGGAATTGTAACGAGTGATCTTATTTTTTAAAAATAAAACCCTTATAATGTTATGGATAAGGAATATCAGCAGTGCCCACGGGTCAAGAATTCAATTGTAATGAGTGATCTTATTTTTTAAAATAAAACCCTTATAATGTTATGAGTAAGGAATATCGCAGGCCCGGGGGTCGGAAACCAAGCCCCCACATGCATGGGGGCGGGGGATCATGGTCCCCTCACCACTAATATTTATGGCGTAAACCAAAATTGTTTTTACAAAATTTGAGTAAATATTGAAAGCTTCAAAGAAAAACCAATTGTCATGGAAAATTTTAACTCATAGCATAGAATCTCAAATGGCCAAACATGCTGAGAAACTAGAAACCACAGAGACTGAAATTTGAGAAGCATAAACAGAAGCCCATAAAAATAAGAAACATGCATGTCATTATATAGCGAGACCAAAATATTTCCGCACTATATAAGTAGTTAGTAATTTTACTAGCAGTAATGACATGTCGTTAGAACTAAAATTGAACCATCCTATACAAGTTCGTGTTGTGCCTCACACGTAGTAATAAAAACAAATTTCAAAAGAACTATGCATATTCACCCAACATCACAAATAACAACATATGACCCTATGTTCCAAGAAAAGAACATAAATGCAGTGAATCTTTGTTAACATCAAAAAATAGTGTGTCAAACCCTTCATGCCAAAGAAAATAATAGAGAGACTCTCGCATACAATAAGCTCAGAGGGGCCAAAGGCCACACTGACATTTCACGAAGAGGGTTTTACCCTCGATGAAACAATGAATCAAAAAATTCCGAAGAAATCAAGAGAACAATGTGAATTGGGATGAGGTATGGCTTACCGAATCATGAAACGACACATTGAGACCAGATGCATCTCTCAATGCCATAAAGTCCAACGTTTCGCATCTTACCCAAAACGTGCATTGACGGTGAGTAAATATATGTAATTCAAACCCTCTAGTCGAAAGGAAAATCTTTGTACGCCTAAAAGAAAAATACAAAAAAAACCACACAAAATTAGCTACTCGCGGATTGGCATGCATAAAGTGACATACATCGCGAAACCCATTTAGAAGAAGAAAGGGATATATCATGGTTACTGCCAATAAAAGCATAGCCATTTAATTCTAAGCGAACACCATTTAGATAACTTTGAAAAGAAATATGTAATTTCAATTATCGAGCAATGAGTTACCCTAGCTTAAAATGTAAAGACCTGAACCAAAAGAAAAAATAAAATAAGTGATTGAACATCCTTACGAGGTGATCCATTGGAGAAAAATTTGCTAACAATGCTGATCTATGGGGAAAATAAGTCTACGAAGAGTTAGTTGAAGGATTTCCATGCACGATTTAGTAGGATAATAACCTAGACGAAAGATGCAATGACTAGAAAGCTGAAGCCATGAAGAAAAATAGAGTGATGCGGTAAGAAACTAACGGACTGCGCTGGATGGAGTCGTAAATAAAGAAAACTCGCGAAAGCTTGCATCGTGGGAACAGTCATGAAAGCAACACTGAGATGACTACTAGTGCTTTCGAGCTTGGGCGTTACCCTAACCACACCACAACCGGAGGCACTGCCACCATCTGAATCTAGAGTTAACTAGAGTCTACGGTGGGCATACGAAGAACTCAGAGCATTTAGAGATGTGCCAAATTCCATCCTCGGCAAGAGTAGCGGTGTCCAGGTTTAATCTTGTGGGATTTGATTAATGTCACCACGAAACCATTTAACCAGATATTTACAGTCATCGATTATACTGATGGGTGTATAAGTACAATAACAATAAATCTTTTAAAGGCTTAAAAGTCTAAATGAAAATCCAGTACGTAGTATATCGCATTGCCATGTGCGTCTCCTAACTTTTCTTGAGAATGTGTGCTTAACATTGTCCGATAATAAAATGTGAAACAAAATAAATGTGCAATCTTATAAAAGCATGATGAGTCTATAGAATTGTCATGTCATATAGCATTGAATATTCGATGATGCGATTGGTTATTAATCATATCTTTGTATAAGTTTGTGCTAGTGACATATGGTATTGGGGTGTGGATCAGCATGCTGGGCCAGAGATTGGGCCAACTAACTCCTATGACATTATCAATTTTGTTAATTACACGCACGAGGAGTGACATTAGCTATTGAACAAGCCAATGAGAAGGATCTGGCCAAAAACCATCAAAGATATGACGGGAGACGCTCCAAGCCTAATTTCGGAACTTCGCCAGAAATCTAGGCACAATTGAGTGTGGATCGGCACCATCGAGCCGATGGGTTGCTAGAAGAACAACATCGTGAGACCACTCAACGGATGCGAGCACGATACGAGAACTCCAAACGAAATTATTCGTGTGCGAAGTGACAAATGGAAAGAATAATGATGAGGAAGAAACATAGAATACTCAAGAGTCTCTTGGATAAGCAGGACCACCCTACGACACAACGTGATCTGAAAGGACACCACATGAAGGAAGGACAACATAATAGCTAGTGAATGTGAAATCAGGAAAGGAAGTTTGAACTACGGTGAAGTAACATAAAACAAAATCTACAACAAGCGGAGAATGTGGAAATGATTTTGTGAGCAGCAGAAATGAATAAACATAAGGATGGAGAGTTACAAGGTGAATTTTGGAAAAAGATAAACCTCTCTAACTTAGATGGAGATCGTTTGAGGAAGTAGCTTAAATGTGGATAATTAACATGAATAAATACTTTCAAAGTCTATGAGTATAAAAAACAAAAGCTCAAAAGCTCGCACTTGCTATCTAGTAGTTGCGGGTAAAGAAAGACCACATTGTGGTGGGGAAGAGGCTGAAAAACATGTCTGCAGATCGAGGGCTGAATGAGACATGGGATGGATGGGTAATATTTTGAAGGACAAGTACCTATCGAGAGTGATTTTATGATCGAGATCGAGGGTTTGATGATTTGAGGCTGGGACAAATTATCAATGGATGTCATCACTAAAGTTTTACCCCTCTCTGCTAAGATACGTACACATACTTGAAAGATGAAAAAGAAATAAAGTACAACGGCTGGCCAAATGAGCACCTGCCTTCTCATATGAAGGAAAGGATCGAATTTGCTAAACACGAAAACTATAGATGAGGTGATACGAGCATGAATGTGCTTTCAAACAAATCGAGGTGAAAGGTGAAATTGGTAGAAGTTTGGCCACCAAAGAAAAGGACAAAATCTGTCCTTGAATTACAAAACAACACACCAGAAAGTTATAAAAATGTGCAGAAATTTAGAAAATAGGCAATTTTAGGAAAGCCGGAAAACCGAGCCAGAAATGGAAAATGCAGCCTACGAGGAAGCATCCAGCCATTCAGACCTTGGTTATCCCAAAACCACCATTACAAAATGTTGAGGACTGGATGGTACATTAACTTTAAAGAAGTCTATCTCCTTTGTGGAAAAGAAATTAAATCAACTTTCAAGAAGCATATAATGGGGATGTTGCAGAAACACTGCAAGAATTAATGTTCCCACTAGAGGACGTAGGCGATTTCAACCAACATGATAGAAAATGGAAAATGGTTACCAATCTCAAGCACTTTCCATTTTGAACAGTCCACGATGCCGATTTAAGTTATGCTAAACCCTTGAGTAATTGAAATTGTAAGCTACAAGTTAAAAATTTAAAAGTCCACTGTTTGGTACAGTGTGGGGACAAGGCGAGCAGTTAATACTACTAAGTGTCGAGACTATATCCTAGAAATAGAGACAATATATAGCTGTAGAATTAGATATTTTACTTTGAGTTCATATGACATGTTAGGAATGGACTAGTTAAGAGATGCTGGTCACTAGTAAGACCAAGGAGAAAATTATATATTTCAAGGGCGGAAGATAGTACTCCTGAAGATTGTTGGGAATTGAAAACCACTTCAATTTTACCCCATCATAGCAACTACTAAATTTGAGTAAGTTGTTAGGAAAAAGTGTGGCTCTGCTATCCATGTGGGGTTTACTAACTCTAAAGAAAATGACCCTTGTGCTAGAAAATATACGGGTTATTTTAAAGATTTCTGGATGTATTTCAAAAATATTCCAGTTACCCCAAAAAGAGAATATTGATTTTACTGTTAGATGCCTGAAATGCTTTGTGTCGCAAGTAGCATACGGAGGTAGGTACTGAGTTGAGCGGGTCACTTGACCTCTGGGGCTATTAAAAGAAATAATAATTTGGTGTCCCCCTAGGGAGCACTTGTGTTGTTAAAAATAAAGACGAACGATGAAAATGTGTATTGAATTCTTGTTTGACTTAATAAGTTAATGGGTGAAGAAAAAATATCCATTTTCATGTATATACTATATTTTGATAAGTAAAAGTAGAAAAGTGTTTTCATAAATTGTTTGAGATCTAGAAATATACCCAGATACAAATTAAAGATGAAGAGATACTCAAAAACAACTTTCACACCGAGTACGGACAATATGAACATGGTACTATCATTGGTTCGTTAATGCTGTTAACATTCATGGGGCAACATGGCATATTCACCCCATGTTTGGATAGATTTATTTTAATTTTTATTGATGACATGCGGTATACTCTAGAAATATGAAGGAACACAAGAACATTTACGCTTAGTATTGAAAATGTTGGCAAGACATCAAATCTACACCAAGTTTAACAAGTAATTTGTACAAGAAACAGTCAATATACAGGCATGGAGAAGTGTCTGTTGAAGGATGCGGGTAGATCCAAAAAAGATAAAAAAGTAATGGAATGGAAGTCCCCAGAAATATGCAAACATACGTTCTTTCCTTGAGCCTAAGCTGACCCAATATGGTGATTCATTCAAGGCTTTTCTGAATAGCCTTTCCACCACCTCATATGACCAAAGGGATGTATTTTTAAGTGGACTAATGAATGTCAAACTATAGTTTTGAATAGTTAAAGGAACTATTAACTTACCTTTGTGTTAAATGTTTGTTAAACAAAGAAATTTAAATCTACACGGATATTTTAATGAAGTTGTGAAATGGTATTGATGTTTAATATGGTAAGGTAATAACATGCAACTCCAAAAAAATCTAAGGACGATGAGCGATGATACTTTGCCTACAATTTTAGAATTGATTGTATTAGTGCATGCTCTAGGGGTATGGAGACATTACTTGTTGGGAAAAAGGTTTGTACTAAGGACTAACCATAATAAGCCAGCAGTTACTTTAAAAGTACGACTTGAATGCTTCTCAGCGAGATGGAATATTTTCCTAATTAAATTTGATTTGGACATTCGACACGTGAAAAGTAAACTATGTAAAGAATGATTTGAGCGAAACTTCATGGAAACAAATAACTCTACTTTAACCACACGAATTTATGTTTGAACAAAAATGCAGGGCATCAAAGAAGATCTTGAGTCTCAATTCTTATGGCAAGCAAAGAAAAAAACAAGAAATAAATCTAATTATGAAGTTAATGATAAAAAAACTCTTAGTATTTAGAAGGAAGATATATGTTAAAATGAAGTGAGCATGAAGAGTTGATTTTGAATTAATATAGTTATAGTGCCTATATTGAACCTGAAAGTGTCAAAAGATACGACAACCATTAGAACTATTTCTAGCATAGAATGCGTAAAAACATTGTTAAATATTTGACCACGTGTTTAGAGTATCGGCAAGTTAAAATTGAAACACTAACATCCAATAAGTTCTTGACTGTACACGTACCGAATGGAAGTAGGAGGTCTGTACCAAAAAGTTCATCACGGAGTCTCTGAAAGAAAAAAGACACGATGATTCAATTATGGTTTTGGTGGACAGACTTAACGAGTATCTCATTGTACATGTTAAGTCGACTTTAAGGCCCAACAAGATTAATCTCTAACGAAGATATATTTCGTGCCAACATTCCCGGAAGTTTTCATGTCGGATCGGATATAAAGTTCACTAGGTTTCTTGAAAGCACTATTTGCAAAGATTGGGCACATATGTCTAGGTTTATTTAACACCATCCTCGATAGATAAGCCCAAGCTGAATGGATGAATGGGATATCATAAGAGATGCTACACATGTATGTGATGGAATGACCCACAAGTGAGAGAATATTTACATACGGTCAAATTCTCCTAGAACAATGGACACAGAATCTCTCACGATGATTCACTTTTGGTGTGTGTAATGGACGTGCTAGACCGCCATAAACTAGAGTGATCAAAACCAAACTGTGCTTGGACGGGACATGATGGAAAATGGAGTGAGAAGGTAGAAAAATTAGCAAGAATATAAGTACGACCAAGAATAGATGTGATATGTACCAACGAAAAATAACCTTTCGAGAGTTAAAGTTGTTCCCTTGTATGTAATAATTAAACACAGTCACCTTAAGGGTAGAACAATTGTACCAAGTTAGCTGTAAATCATGGGCCTTTCAAATTTTGGAAAAATGGGGCCAATGGCTTATTGACGCATACTACTAGTCATATGTTGGTACATAATATGTTCCGAAATATCTTTCTGATGACCGCCATGACACAAGCATAAATGCAACTTTGAGCGAACGTACATATAGGGTTGTATTTACATTATGACTTGAGGGAAAAAAGAGTTCTTAATTAAATTAATTAAAAATCTATTGATTGTAGGTAGAGCTGGATGGAAATTTATGGCGGTCTCGTGGAGTCTCGATGGGAAAAGCCTTGAGAGACAAATCATCCCCCAAGTGAAGACAAGTGAAGCACTTGACCTAGAGAACTACCAGGAGATGAAAACTAAACACAGAACATATCCTGGGGGTATAGGTAAGAAAATAAACATCGAAATGATCATTTACCACTCTAGTGGGGAAGATGTAACTTTTGCATTTTATTTTCAATTTATACTTCAAAGAATTTTACCAATATGTTTAGATTTATTAAGTGAAAACAAACTGGAATTTTATTTCATAAATAATAAATTACATTAGAGTAATTTATTAATTTGCACGATAAAATTCCCAAATTCCGAGTAAAGGAAAGAGCGATTTACGACGATTTAGCAAAGAAGGATAGAGAAATATAAGAAGAGGAATAGGTTCTGTTCTAGAATGGAAAAATGGTTTCACATCAATAAAATGCAACGAAAAAAGCAAAGGTTGTCGAGCTGAAGTTTAGGGTGGAGACTTTGTACGAAGAAGGTAGAGTGGACTTGGGTCTTGGGGTATAACTTAGAAAAAACCTATGTCTAAGCAGTGAGAGCATGGGGAGAGGAAGCGTGATTGCCTCTCTCATGGTTTGAGCACTATCATTTAATCAAAAGCCAAGATAAGTATTGAACTTACTGATTTAACCATGACACGGAAAAGATAATTTCCTTTTAATTTTTTTAGGGTAAATTTTAGTTGATTGTTAATTAGAGATATTGCTAAATTCCATCTACTTTGAAAAGACTCGTTAGCATAGATAGCAAGAAAAGCGATGTAAAGTGAATACGGTATATTTATTGCTTAAAACATTTTGTGAATTTATGATAATATGTATGAGTATGTACCTATTAAAAAGTTAGTAGGCTAGAGAATATAGGCGTAAGAACAATTGGAAATAACAATAAATGAATATATAAACGAGGCTATGGTAGAAAAACATACTTAAATGGAATGTTATCGAGCAAGAAAGAATTATATTAATTTTATGGTAACCAAAAAAATAGAATTAAAGATAAACATGACTTAGGGCTGTAACTTGGGTGATCTTATTTTTAAAAATAAAGCCCTTGTAATTTTGTGGAAGTCGAGAATATCACTTGAGCCCAGGAGGTGAGCGAGAGCATACTGCCCGAGCGAGATCGCAATCCCACAACCAATAATATTCTTCAGTCTCAAACCAAACAAACTCTTCCCAACGTTTAATTAAATATTGAAAGCTTAAAAAAGAAAAAAATTTTGTGAAAATTTAACTCATAACATAGAAACTCAAATGGCCCACATGGAAACTAGGTGCAGACTGAATTTGAGAAGCATAGTGGAATTTGTAAAATAAGAAACATGCATGTCACTATATACTATGGGAAAATATTACACAATATATAAGTATTTAGTAATCCGTCTAAACAATAGCAATGTCCTTTGTTGGTGGAACACTTGTACAGAGATTAGGATTTGTGCATCATCGTAGTAATAAAACAAATTTCAAAAGAACTGTACATGTTACACAACATACAAACAACAACATATGAACCTCTATTCCAAGAAAGAGCATAAAGCGATACGATCTTTGTAGCATCAAAAGAGTGTTTCCAAACCCTTCATGCTAAGAGATAACATAGAGACTTGTGCCAACAGCTCTAAATCAGATGGAGGCCACACCTGCTCATGAATAGGGTTTACCCTCAATAAACCATGGATAGAAAATGACAATTCCACACCATCCATAAATAAATACATATTTTCTTTTGAAAACTCTAATAGAAGAAAGCCTAATTGGAGGGTGAAGTTGCTCGATTCCTCTTACAGAAGAAAACCTAATTGGAAGATGAAATTACTCCACTGCCTTTTCTCTAGTATGGGAGTAATGCAAGTACAAGTAAAATGCACTCTCTATGGAGCTATCTAAAACTTGTGGTTGTTTTTGCTGCTACAAAACACTAACATCCAACTAAGGTTCTGGTTCAACTCCTTCAATTCACAACTAAATTTATGAATCGATCATTCAATAGCGGTGTTCATAGTTCACATGTGGCTAGACTCTTTTGTGCATGATGACCGAGGATTGGCGTGGAATCCTCGCACACCATTTTGTGGAAGGTAAACATCTATGGGAGATAAACTTCCGATTGATGCAGCTTGAGTCCTATTAAATGTTATTGTGCTCCTCAAAGTAACAGAGTAGACGAACTTAATCTTAGATTTTTGTCATGCTTGTTATTATCAAAGAACTTCTAATTTCACTAGTGCTACGACATATTTTGTAATTTTTTTGTTTCATGTTATTTTTCGAGCTTGTTTCCTCCACGAAGGCATCCCCATACTTGCACAACAAAGTCTAGGATTGGTTAAGCGCTGACTTACCAACTTAGACTCGTAGCATATGTACTCGTTAAATTTTTGAATTAATATAGATTAGCCCCATTTACCAACAAAAAAAATGAAGTATATAATTAAACTCGTGGAGTTTGTGTATTAAATATTCAAAGTGTTGACATAAATGCATAATAATACCAATATTAATGTGATAGGGTTTTTTCCATCATTATTTACCCTTGTTATAAGGAGAGAGATCAATCTAATTTAATGCATAATAAGACCAATCTCAATGTAATAAGAATTTCCCTTCATCATTAACTTTTGTTATAAGGGAAGAAAATGAATTTATCTTTTTATATAAATATAAATAGTAAACTATTATATTATAAATATAAATAAAAAGAATGTAGGTAATTTTTTAAAAATAAAAATATAAAAAAAATAGTATATCAAATTCAAATTTTAATTAAAAAAATAGATTAGAAATTTTGTGTAAATTAAATTTACATAATTTATACTTTTGGTCTCTTCTTCACCTGCAATATTTGTAGCCATGTCATTGTCCCTCAGCACCACCTTTCCATTTTCAAAATTTTGTTAGATTGTTGAAATTTGATGGCTTATCCATTCACATGCCTTTTATTTTTCATAAATCCTCGATGTAAATTTTTGCGTGAAGGGAAAGGGAAAAATAAACGAATGAGGTAGAGACCTTGAAAAGGAAAGAAAGGTGTTTCTTTACTAGATTAAAAAACCATTTCATTTTTATAGTTTATACATGTTTGATCAATTTTTTATTTTCATTTCAATATTATTTATATTATTATTTGTATTATTTAAATAATAAAAATATAATATTATTTAATTTTTATGCTAACCTTGTCCAAATTTATTTTATACTATGTAAACATGTGGTTATCCAACACTATTTATGTTACACCTTCTTTATGTTTTCTTATGTGATATTATTTCAGAATCCATGTGCATAAAGTGTGAGACGAGTGTTTAAACTATGATGACATCATCGTAAGAAATAAAATGGAGATAATTTTCATTGTGCAGAGGCTAAAAATGTCGCTATATAAGCAACGTTTGCATCATCCAAAGGCAGCAATGTCAAAGTAGAGGATCGACTCCCACGACTCCCTCTCCCATTTCCTGTGGATAGGAGTCACATCTATAATAACTAAAAACATGTTCAATCAATTATAGATGATGTTTGTTGCAAGGCCAAGAAATTTTACACTCTACAATGCCTTCATTGCTACCGCCAATGTTTTTCCCGATTTTCGGCACCATCGAGTGATCTGGTTAGTCGCAAAAGAGAGCTCGTTGCTTTCTTTGGAAAAGCCTTCCACTAATTATACTTATGAATCTATTCCCTCATGATTTATTTATCTAATTTTACTAACTAACTAATTGGGAAGAATATTGTTAAACTCAAGCAGTATGGGAGATAGCACTAAGATGTCCCGTGCTCCCCGGGGCTATTGCTCCAAAGTTGAATGATGTAATCCTCCCGCCCGATGGCTACCAATCATCCCGCCGATCATCCTCCCGATGGACTCGCATATCCGTAAAGGCATACTTACGTTGAGGGCCCATCTTGCGTATCCGGAAAGATATATTATGGATGACGACCCTTTCCTAGGTATCTCGAAAGAGTTAAAATGACTTCAAGCATAAAAGTGGCTTTTTAAGGAAAAAATAATAAAAAATATTTAAAATAATAAAAATAAAAGTTATGAATTTTTTTAGCGAAAAGAAGAAAACTATTTATTTTAATTGTATTTTTCGACTTATCTCCTTATAGGTTTATTAAAATTTCAAGTTAAGACACTCACTAGATGCGAAATTAAATTTTGCATCCAAATGAGTGTCCACACTTTAAATTTCGTGAAACCTATAAGGAGATAAGTCAAAAATACAATTAAAAAAGTAGTTTTTCTTATTTTCTCTCCAAAATATTTACATGTACCTATTTTTAAATTTAAAGCATTTTGATTGGTTTACATATTATGACATGGAAATTACAGGAAAATTTCATGGGCACTTTTAGGCTGAAATTTCCTCTAATGTGGCCTATTCAAATGGCATGGTTGGTCATTTCGATGCATATTTTCAATCTTAATTGCATTCCCAGTATTTTTCGAAACACACCCAAAACAATTCACATTAAATTTAACCATAATGCGTCATTTACTCTTACACGCGAAGGTATTCATCCGCATCCTTAAATGAACTGAACCGAATACACAACCATTGTAATCACTCTACATCCTTAAATGAAATGAACATAATACACAACCATTGTTATCACAAGGCATAATTAGAAGCCATGATTATGATTCAAAGGTATAAATCAACCCAAAACACTCTCCAATTTGGCAATCTATACTCTTAACATAAACTATTATTTACATATTAAATCAAATTAAATTATTAAAAACCAAAAACATCAGATAAAAATGAAACATAAGTGAAAATGAATCCCCATGGGACATAACTACCATTCAACATACAAGCCATAACCCGATAACAACTATGTTTCTAAAATTATGAAGAAAAAGGGTAGAGAACATGGAAAAGTTTTAAAACTAAAATCGAAGATGGGAAAATAATCGACCGTATAAAAGAAGAAACAATAGAGAAAATTGATACATGAATAATATCGGAGGACATAGAAAGTACAACAATCACATTTGGAAAATTAGCAAAAACTTTAAAACATAATGAAGAAGATGAGGCGTATAGCCATATTTAAATGGGAGAAAGAGGAAGATGGTTTTGTTCGTAAGGGGACATGCATGAGTCATTCCAAACCACAACATAATCACCGTAACCCGGTTAGTCCCTAATTATTTTTGGAGGTTACACCACCTATGATCTAAAGATGTAAATTTTTCTAATCGTCTAACACAAGATCGATGGCCCACGAAAAGACACCGTGACATGGGGGGTGGGGGGGGTTCTTCCCGCAGAGGAATGCCTTATGAAGTAATTAATTTTCAAAGTTATTGTTTCACACATCAATATTTAAAACTAATGATTTTTTCTTAATTAAAACATATATTCCAACAATCATAAAAATGACTCAAAACTTCACATATGATAATACTGCAAGTTAAAGCATTTATTTCACGTTACCATGCAAGTATCAAATTGATCGAAAAATTATATAAATTTTTTCATACAATTATTCATATTGACTCAAATATTCTCATCGTGACCATCAAAATCTACATCATCTTCGAGTGAATGAATGGATGAAGATATAGATGACCCATATTTTTATCTATTACCAACCATTTTCTCATCCGAGTCTAAATTTATGCCCAATATTGGAGATGTCAAAATCCTTCTAGATCTGTGATTGGGTTTAACAAATTTCCATCTTACCATTGTTTCTTGTGGTAGAAATCTCTTGATAATATCTATGGTCCCTATATCAAAGAGATCCTTTCATTGTCATATTGAAAGTCATAAAAAATTATTTCGACATTCTCTAATTTTAATAGGTAAGTGCAATGAATATTTATATTTGGTCCATTTCTTTTATATTTCTACCGATTCATTTGTAAACCACTATCTCTCTTTTATGTGCACCATTGAATGGCTATGTATTGCATACTATTGTACTTTAAATACCTAATCATCTCCATTTTATTCAATGACCTTTATAACTTTGGCAACCCATAATGGATAAACATGTGGATCTCCATACACTAACACTAAAATAACGTAACACTTCTTAATATTTTATATGTAACCCTTTTAAATGTCTTCCATGGTTTCATGTTGTGCATGTAATCTTCTAGAACCACACATAAATTTATATTTTCTTTACTTGTGAAGAATCAATAATACCTTGATATTTTTTTTGTTTAACATTGTTTCTTCCTACGAAATTCGTTTCACATCTTTTATGGCCAATTACATGGATTTTTCAAACTGTATCTCCATTTATTAATCTATAAACTTCCATGGATATTTCACTAGAGAATTTTCCACAACATATATGATAAATTATACTTAAAATTTTGAAATCTACATTATGAGGATATATTTCTCTTGAGACTTTTGGATCTATAAATCATTATTTATTGTGTATGAGTTTATATTACTATCATGCATAAAATAGAGAAAAAATGTAATAAAAACTCATAGAATCATGATTGACACAAATGATATATCCCCGTGAAACCATTTCGGGAGAAAACCCAACCGGAAGATGCAGGTTCCTTTGCTCTCTTTCTCTAAGTAGAAAATGGATGTGAGTAAAGAAAAGAAAGGCATGTGTCTTGTGAGATACTAGAATAAAAAAATCATCTTTGTGTGCGCTCTCCCTATCCATCTCGGTCGCTTTACATTCCTATGGAACCGATTCAATTGAAAATAATGGAACCCTTTTTCCTCCTAGTGGATTGGTTATAACACAACTCAATAGCCTACTAGTGGTTATGTTTGACTCCATAAACTCTTAACTAGAGATATAATATGAACTATTTTATATATTTATTCATCATAATCACATGGCTAGCCCGTTTTTCTATGAGTTATGGGGTTGACATGGCACCCCAACATATTATGGAGGTGAAAATACAAACACCCACTTCTAAGTGGCATAACCTTTGCATAAATACTTTGATTGAGGTGATTGTTATGATTTTGGGAAGATTTTTATATGTATAACATGGGAAAAAAATGAGCATGCCACTAACGAGGTAATTATTACTTCCACAAAGAATCATTTGATGCCCCTCCCTCGGAAATTTTCAAACTCCAATTTACCAATCTATATTCTACTCGGAAAGAAAGGTCTTGTGAGCTAAACTCGCTCCACCTTTTTCACTTTAAAATCATTGATATGAATGAAAAAAAATATAATGATCAAATATGGATCACAACTCGCTATTTTGGGAAGATTTTTGTCCCCAAAACTTTATACTAAATGACATGAGGAAATTTTCCACCACCTTCTCTCGAGTGTACCATTCAGCCTTGCTTAGAAGTTGTAATTTTAACCCAATTTTCCAAAGGTCATGCTTCCCGTGTCTTTTAGTTTCACTCATCTTCTACAAAAAAGTTTATTTTTTCAACTTTTTTTAAGGATCTTGTGTTAAATCCTCCACAAAAGGTAGGATATGTTCCCTTTCATGATTTAGCAATGAAGGCTCATAAAAATTTAGATTCTCTAAATTTATAACCGAGTATATGAGGTTGTATGGGGAGTAGAATCATTCTATAGGAATTATCTCCCACCTTCTCTAGTCTTTCAAGGGGACCATATCCTAGAGCCTTGACATTATTACCAAGACCTTGTAGCCTCTCTTTTGTTCAACCGTAACCATACTCTATCTCCCACCTTGAGTGAGATTCTCTATTTTGTGTTAATAATGCATGGCCTTATATTTTTCACATGAATTTTACACTGTCTTATGTACCTATATATGGATTTGCATAAACTTCTCAATAAAATTGTCAACCCTCAATGCATCCCCTATAAGATCCTCTTTTACTCCTTCTTGTTTCCCATATCCAATATCAAAATTTGAATGAGGAAAATACTCAAAAAAATCTTCAAATACAGACATACCTATAAAATTGTGGGCTACTTTGTTATAAGAGTGATGTATGCATACAAATTTTTCATCTTAGGTCTTCGAATGGTTGTAACCCCTCAGAAGATACACCTATGTTCCGTTGATTACTTATGTTTTCCCAACTGTATGAGGATGGAATGTTTTAAACCTATTTAAATTTGTGTCAATTTTCCCCCCGTAATGTGGTACAAAATGTACCGATGAATATTGTGTCGAACTAAAAAATTATCCTTGGTATCCCAAAGTACACCCTACAATTGTCTAAAAAAAAAGTTTGTTAATGCTTTCCCATTGACGTTGTTTTTCACGAGCATCAAAACCCACATCTTATTGAACCTATCAACTACCACAATTATGTAGTCACGCCCTTTCTTCATTGTTGTGAAACGTCCCACAAATTCCATGGAAATTCTTTACCAAGGATGGGTGGTTACAACTATGAGATGACATAGACCCTGTTTCATGTTACTAGGCTTATTTGTACAATAACTCATGCATCCTCTTATGAACCTACCTACATGTTATTGCATTTTGGGATAATACACATACCTATGCAAGTTGGCCGCTCTCTTTCCCGTACCAAGCACCCCGCAAACTTAGAGGAATGAGCCTCTCAAATAAGTTTCAAGTGCTCACCTTTCGCAACAAATGACATGTCTGACTTGTAGAGTAACCTATCCTAGATATTGTAGTCAATGATTTTATTTCCATTATCCACGCGACTCTGACTCTATAACTCGTTGAAAAAGCTCCTTTAAGTCCTCATCTTCTATATATTACTCCCTATGTTTGCATCATAATTGAATGGATCCATATGCATTAAAGATCCCAAAATCTATGATATTTGATGTGGATGGATTTGAAATAATTTCGGAAAACTTGTTTTATGTCTCCCTTATTATACTTGATCATTAAATGAAATTGTTGTAGAAATCCCATCCACTTAAAATACTTGGTATGTTATAGCTTACTTTATGCCTCTAAGTATTCTAGTGGTTGGCGATATTTGTGGATTATTGATGATCCTTGGTATTGAAACAAAAGTCTCATAAATCACAAGGCTACCAAGTTTAATTATCGACTGGGAGTTCGTACAAACTTAAGAGTGTGCCTATCGGTATTCTACTCGGTCGGTGATATTTGTGGATTATTGATGAGCCTTAGTATTGCAAAAAGAGTGTGGCAAATCCCAAGGCTACCAAATTTAATTATCATTATGGGGATTCGTACAAACTTAAGAGGTGGAAGTGTTATATACATAGTAAGCTAAGGTCTACTCAAGTCACTTTGAAGTAATGGACTAGTGATGGGCCTCCAAAATACACATAAATTAAGTACCATCTAAAATTTCTTAGGTGCATAAAAGTCTATATTAAATATCTCCTTCTAAACTCGCTAACATTTTTTTAGCTTTAATATGTTCTTAGGATGGTTTATAGATAATTTCATATTATGTGCCTAATATCATAAATTTTACGTAATATTGAGAGAACATTTGGGTAAAATTTTGAATGAGATAATATAGGTAATTTCTCCCTACTATATGATGGACCAAGATTGGATAATAAATGAAAAAAATATCATGAAATTGTTGACAAATTCTCGGAGCTCCACAGCATTGAGAAAATCTAGGAATGTGGTCCTTCTTATTTAATGAAGATTCCGAGTGTTGGGAACTAGATCCACCTTTTGAGGGATTTTGGAAGGGAAAAACAACATCCTTTCAGGGAGAATTCTTCCTTATCATTTTTGTATAAGTACCAATTCAAAATTTTCCTCTAGGGGCATGTACTTCTAGTAGTGATGTACTTGGATTGATTCGAATAATGAAGGTTGGTGCCATTTTTAGCTTCTAAAGCTTAGTTTCTTTCATAGGAATATGAGTATCCTTAGGCTTAGTCATCCCAAGAACCTCTCGCATCTCTTGTACAATTTATTTATTTTCTTTGAATGTATTTTTCACTTGCATCTCTTATTTATGCACTTTCTATTTATGTTTCTCTTGTTGTAGTTCATAATGGTTAAAGGATTAAAATGACTTTTTTTTATAGGTTATTGAAAAAATATCAAGCATGATTCATCTTTAGAACAAATTTGAAAAATCATGCCCATCATTGAGCTACTTGGATTGGTTTGCTAGTTCACAAATCTAGAATATCTCGGAGTCTCTTGTAGCAAAATAGTAGTAATTTTATGCTATTTTTTAGCACATGTCAACGAGCCTATTTTTGAGTTTATTCCACTAATATTAATTCTTAAAAAAATTCAAGTTAATAACATAATTTACCCCATAGAATTTTCACTTGATTAGGTTAGGCATTTGGTAGGTTAACTAGATCACTAATTCTTGAATTTCCAGGTTTTAGAGTAATACTTGTCTACTATTTTCTTAGCACATGTTAACAAGGGTATTTTTGAGTGATTTCACTTGGAATGGAGTCCTAAGACATCCTAATTTATAGAAAAATTTGTCACATATATTTTTCATAAGTATTCTAGTGGTCAATACCATGGGTTATCATAGTATCATGAAGTCAATAAATCTACAATATTTTTGGATAACCTTGCTTCATAAACAAAAACAAATGATAAAATCTAACATATTTCCGATTCACAATTTCCGACAAAGATATTTATAATGATATGCATGTTCGGTATATATAAAATCACGAGATTATTAGCCATACCACTTAAGTTAACTTAATAATACACCCCATCCCATCACTATGTTTAGGAACATATATATATATATATATATATATATATATATATATATTTGTATATATAGACATTTCTATAGACAAATTTATGTATGTACTTTTATAACATGTTACAATTTTGAGAAATGAAAAAAGAATAAATCTATTTCTTTATAAATTTTATAAAAGTAATTTTTTATAACCACAATATCTTTTTTATTTTTCATTTTTATATATTTTTTCAAATCAATTCATTAAGTCTAATTTATAATTTAATATTTATCAAACGCTCATTAATTTACGAGTTTTAATTTAAAATTTCTCTATTTTATACCATAAAAAATATTTATTATTTGTTTAACTCATTAAAATGCTATCTATAATATTTTGTATAGTAAAGAAAAATATTATTATTATTTTCCTTTGGGAGACCAAAGCCATAAACACAAAGGTACCAGGGGATACATGAACTGCGTTCTGGCAGGCAGCTTCCTCCCAGCTATCACGCATCAACCATTTGTTTGAGGACGGAGAGGAATGTGGCTCAGAGTGATTTTATGGATTCTTAAGAATTTGCTTGTCTTCATTAATTATGTTTCAGTTTATAAGTTCTTTCTTAGTGATGTTTCACCCAACTTTGAGAGTTTTAACTATTGCATTTAAATAACACGATGTTCCATGTGAAGACTTTTTTGTTGTATTTCTTTAACCATTTTCAATTTATAAGGTCTTCCATGTTGGTATGCTGTCACATTAAATAAACGTAGAATCATTTCAACTAAATATGGTTTTTAGTTTCTTTTGCATATGGTTTCATATTAAAATTTAATTTATTTACTCTCCTAAGATGACCTCTCAAATTTGAGCACTTCAAAGAACAACATAGTAATATAATTTTCTTGATTTGACTAAATTGAAATTTGAAATGTAAAAGAAAATTTTAAATTAAATTAAATTAATTAAATAGGCAAATAATCTAATATAGACATTTTAACTCACTTAACAAATAAATTAACAAAAGTAATTATCCCTCAAAATACAATTAAAAACTAAAAATAAAGAAAATAACAACATAAAAAAAAAATGAGCCATGGTATTGAACTCATGGTATCCATAGAATATAGTACAACCAAAGGAGAAGATTAAACTAGCCTATATCATTTTAATGAGGATCAAGAAGTCCAAAAACTTAGTAGATGCGAATGGAAGAAAATGGATGTAGCGTAGTCAAATAAATGTAGTTAAATGCAATTAAAAATAACATTAATAAATCAATATACTAGATAGTAAGAAAACCTCATTATTAAGTGAGAATACTTCAAAATTAACAAAGAAAGAAATCTTAGCTAATAAATTGAATTCTAAACATTTTTATTAGTAGAAAATTATATAAAAAAATACTACTAATTGTAACTATAATAATTAAACGAAATTAGTTCTATTTTAATCTAGATCACTTTATACTTTGAGAAAGTCAAATTTCTTTTTACTCTAAAAATGTGATTTAAGCTAGTTTAAATGTGTACGAGATGAGAAATATTGTTAAAATATTATCTCAAATTTTAAATAAATATTAGTTTTATTTTATTTAATATCTTTATTTCAATATTTCTAACATAAAAACTGTGTGATATGTATTAAGCCATTTATTATTAATAATTTCTTTGCTCTATTATCTCTTTTTTAGAATTTATTTAATTCTTCCTTTATTGTAGATTTAAAAATTGATCATTTATTTATATAGTGACTCTCGTTACACTATTAATAAATTCTGATTATCTAACTTAAATATAAATACTAAAAAATATTATTACTGAAAAATCAGAATTTTGACTAGAATACCTTTTCAAAATTATATTTTCAAAAAAATTTAAATTAAAAACATAAATATACACATAAATAAACACATTGATATTTATAAATAATTGTGATAAATAAATGAAAAAACAAATAATAAATCTATTTATAATAACTTTATTATAAAAATTTATTAAAAAAACCAATAATAAATCTATTTACAGTAACTTTGTTATAAGAACATTTTACGATCCAACATATCCTCACAAAAATCATATGTCGGTGAATATGTGAGGAAACAACAATCCAAGGCCATCAAAATATGAACATAATCATAAAAATTTTCAGTCCAGCATGTCTATTTTGCATAGTAGAGAAAACAAAAACACGAAGTATGTTTAGGCGTGTGTACGAAAAAAAGAAAGCGATTCACTGTTGTTTTAATAAAGTTTTCCCGTTTATCCCTAAATGTTCTATAGATCAGAATTAGGTGGGATATAATGAATTTTCAATATTTCTTTGGCCTAAGTATGCATCTTTGACCTCATGAAGTCAAGTGTGCAAATGTTAGGATACTAGAAATAGGGCTAGTATTCTGATATAGAAAAGCGATAAATCGTATGGCAAAGATATGGTCAAAACCAATAGAGATTTCATTTAATTTGATCTCCCTAGAATGTCTAGAGATCAGCCAATTTGAAATTAATCTCACTCTCTAAATTAAAACAGCCATTATGGACATTAAGCTTTGAACTATAACAAATAATTTTATTTATTTACTCTTCTTCATACTATATCGCTTTGTTTAAACATCTCTTTACTTAATTTGATTAACTTGGCATGAAAATCATATGTTATTATCAAATACATTTAAGTTATTGTGTTGTCTTATTAACACAATTTCTCTAAGTGACTCTTTAAAATGTTTATTTATCCATTACTTATCTATCAATTGCTTTCTCATAGTAACATATTTGTCTTTTGGTAACCTTAAAAACTATATACATTATTAATCTTGAAAAGTTTAAAACATATACTATCGAATGTCTAGTTTATTATTCCTTACATGCAATAACATAAAAAAATAAATACTACCTGAAATATGCATGGTCAAAAAATAGAAAGAAGGAACTCAATCATCCGAACTAAATCGGTGTAAGGTCATAACACTAGAACCGGACATGTCCACTTGGTACATGTTTTGAACATACGATCTATATGGCCCAGTGTTATTGTAGTGTTGTGCAAGGTAATTCTTGAATGTCTCTCCTTATCTCATTTAAAATAGAGGCAACGTTTGGGTCCTCCAATTCTTTGAATGTGATAATTATCTTGCGGTACATTTTGGTGTCAATGTGTGAATAGGCTGTTGGAATAATCACGGTCTCCTCCTCGTCTTCGGAGATCCTTCAGAAATTCCATTTCTTCCATATATTTTGTGGATGTTTTGCAATCTGTTCTTCTTTGAGATAGTGATCTAGCTTGTGGCGAGAATACCTATGGAGTAGGCATCGAAAAGGGTTTCCATTACCTCTTCCACAGCTTGCTTATCTCTTACTGGGGCCCACTGTAGAAACACTGGTTTCTATTTGCCTTTATCCTTTTGGCTATCCTTTGCTACCTTGCCGTGCTCTACTATGTACCAATACGGACCATTGGATTGGTGATATTCAGGGCAAGGTCACCATGACCGATGTGAAAACACTGTGTAGGGTAGAATACTGTATATTCACAACATAATTTCAATAATTGTTTTAATGAAACAACGATGAAAGATTTGGTGTAAATTTGACATCTTCATAATTACCGGTAATACATTTCATGTTCTCCTTCATCATCAACGATTTAGAAGGGTGGCAATATGAGTTTAATTTCCTGCGCATGAGCCATGACTAAAATATTTCATTCTCTTTGAAATTAGCAAGTTGAGGCAGAACTCCCCGCAGCAGTGAATTCCTGAGCACCCAAAGAAAAAAAAAAACCTAGCAATAAAACATGGCAAGCTTCAACCAAAACTTTGTAAAGTAGAACAAAGACCCCTTGCCAACAAAAATGAACCCTTAAGAACCGGAATGAGCCTTATACAGGGTATAAGGACAAAACAAAATAGGATGTCACCACTAGTAACATAATTGAAAACCCACAACCACTGACGAGAAAACCAACGAGACACCCACGGCCCGAAGGAAGGATAAATATCGGTATAAGACAGTTGAGGACACCTTATTCTGGTGGGCCGTTGAGACTACGAATCGAGTTAAGCGAGAGTGTTAACGTGGAAATGGTCGATGAAAGCGATGCAATAAATTTAATAAGCACAGCACGACGAACTCACAGGGTTTCATACAAAGCCGGAAGGTCAATTTACTTGGTACGAGGAAAATAAGACAAGTAGAGTCCATATGTAAGAAAAAAAAAAAAAAAAAGAGATGCCAGCTGAGCAGACATGTGCCCTCTAACTACTGCCAACGAGCATCCAGCCAGGCAGCAAGTTAAACACACACATAGGGTGTATGAGAAACTAAACACATGAAAGATAAGCATGAGATACTCATATTATTCCATGGATGTACATTTATAATACAATGGTGTGACTCTTGGATTCATCTTCCAAGGTCACTTGGACTCCTTTGTGGCTCTTCGCCTTCCACACCTGCCCATAGAGTATTAGGTGTTCAACATTCCCCCCTCTTAATCCGAGGGGATATGTGTGAGTCCAAGAAGAGAGTTATAATATAAATCTTCAAAGCATGCATGGCAACATCTAGGCTGATTCAGCTCTCTGAAATGTTGGCAAAAAGAGGTGGTTTAAGGATGACCACCAACACTGGAACTAAATGCTGATTGTAGTTCCGGAAACTCTTTCAAAACTGGCAAGAAGCTAAGGGCTTCTGGTAGAGGAATTGTCCCTCATATTTGAAGATCGATACCTTCAACCTAAAAGAAGGGAAGTCTACAACCTATGATGGTTTAAGGATGACTACCAACACTGGAATGCTTGATGCATTTCCTAGAACTCTTCTAAAGCTAGCAAGAAGCTAAAGTCTTCTGCTAGAGGAACTGTTCTGAAAGAGGAAGAATATCAACCTCACATAGATGGTTTAAGGTTTTCCATCAACCAAAGGCATGCTCATGGGAATCCATGTCTCTGGCTTCAACTTTGAATCTAGAACGATAGGTTGTGGCTTAGGCTCACTTGAACTGTTGTGTCTCTGGCTACAACTATGAGTATGGAATGAGAGATCGTGGCTCAGGCTCGCTTGATGTAGCGTCGAAGCTTGTAGATGACCACCATTTCCCCCCTGTCAGGTACAAGGTGAGATGATGGCGAAAACTCAACTGCAATATTGTTCAATATTCAAGAACAAGTTCTGACAGGCGACTTAAACATCTTCTTCGCTATTGATGCCCATTGCCAAGAAGTGATCCATCCAAGGTGAATCTTTGTTCTTGCAAGAGGCTTATTTCTGAAGCATCTGTGTGAAGAATGGGTGTGCTGACCACAATTCTTTCATGGGTGAAGATCAAAACAATGATATTTCATATGGAAAACTCGATCACAGTCTTGGAATTTCACAATCTATCGTTGTTGTTGCCGTGGAAGAGGAGCAGGATCTGGAATAGCTGCAGGTGAACTGTCATGAAGAAATCTGGCACTCTGAAATTTGATGGGCTTGCAGTAGTCTGAAATATGAAAGGACAATTCCTTGTCATATCTAAGACCAGTTCCATGATTTTTGTGGACAAGCTCTTCCCAAGGTCTGATGATGGGCTTGGGAAGTGCAGACTGAATTGCTGCATTTGCATGTAAATATGCTCTTGTACAAGGAACCGAATGTGAATAGACTGCAACTTTATATTATTTCTGTTGATTGGAGTCCCTCTGAACAGGTTTAGAATGATGACTCCACTGTTTTAATTATTCTTGTTATAGCTGGGATTCAAGCTGCAAAAAATAAATATTCTCTTATGCATTTTGTAGGCAATTTTTAATGTCAAAAAAGGTGCTTTTGCTGATATTATCAACAGTGGAATGCATAAAAGTGTTCAACAACTCTAATGCATCATCAATTTCAACCTTTTTTTTTTTTTTTAAACAACTCAGGCCTAACAAGTGAATGGGTGTAACAAATCAAATGGCGAAGGTATAAGAGGAAGTTCAAGGGTTTTATAAATAATCCTATGTTAATACAAAGAATTGCCTTAACGATCCCAATAACTTCACCTTAGCAGATTGATAACATTAGTAGATTGTATGCTCCAAAATGTTATTCCTCAATGGCATGGTAACAATCCTTCTAAGTTGAACTATGATGAGAGAGCCATTAATGTGACTATGAAGCTGTATTTATTTTCTTGAGATTGAGACTGGATATAGCTCACAGGCCAAGGCCTTGTAAAGGCGGGATCTGACACGATTGACCCTCTTGCAACACCTATCATTAACACTTAAGGAACCTTCGTCGGAGGGTGTTATTCAACTAGAGGAGGGGAATTTTGTGAGCATGACGAATATGCGAGCTCTGTCCTTAAAATATACTGATTCCTCTCAAGGTTCTTGCGGCATCCTCAAGCTTCCCAAGCACATTGAGTTCATGCACCGGCTTGAAATTATTCATTTAAAAAGCTATGTAATGCAGGACTGGATCTTTTGGCTTCAGAACCTCATGGAGTAGCCGCAAGAGAGCAAGATTCGGATTCTTTGTGATTCTTTGTGAATTCCAAAGCAAGGTCACCACTTGATGAAGTGGATGCAAGCTGGTGAGAATTTTTTCTGTAGAGATTGCAGAGCGCTGTTGTTGAATGAGCCTGAAGTCTAAAAATTTCCTGCCCAAAAGTTAAAATGGGTGCAGTCTTGCTACTATTGGTAAGTGATGCAAGTCGATCCAAAAGTACGTGGTTCTCCAGTCATCTAATGACGCTCATTTCTTGAGAGGAAAGGTTTAACAAAGGAGGAGATTGATGAAGCTTTTTGGTGTGTACCAGAGCCCCCATTTAATGAATTTCTAGCTAAAGAAACTATTCAAAGTCAAGATACACGATCATCACCTCCCATTAATGTAGAAACTCGACCCCTAGTTCAAACGTTGAAGCATACAATGGCTCCACTAGTTACAACATCGATGGACCTCTTGGTTTCGCCAACCGTTTTCCTTTGGACACATATAATTTTTGTTGTAGTATTGCCACTCCGATGGATGCGGTGACGGTGTGTTGTTCAGAAGCAGCATTTATTCCAAGGTGAAAGCTTGGATATGGCAAGTAACCCTGAAGTTGATGGCCCAGGTGGAAGAGGCTCTAGAGCCAAGTCATTGCGAAGCTATAGCTTCTTTGCAAAAAGCTTCTTCTATGGTAGCATCTAAGGTGGCTAATGTTAGTCGAGATTGGTCAAATCAAGAATTGAAGATACGAAATATTTGAGGAGCTGGCGAGGAGTCTGTGGAAGGAAAAATTGACGAAATGAAGTCAATGAAGACTACTCTTCGGTACATGCACAAGTAGTAGGCATGATTTTCACATACAAATGGAATGTTTGAGGATCGAGTTGAAAGTGTAGAACCTGTATGAAAAGTAATGGCACTTTTGGGAGTAGTTTCACCTATAAAAAAAATACATTGGAGAGGAATTTCTAAAATAAAATTCCAAGAACTTCAAAGTGGATGCGGATATGAACTCTTGGTGGGGAGTCGGTGAGGGACGCTTCATACGCACCATAGTGTTGAACCCGAGTCTTGATCCACATTCAAAATCATATATGGAGGTAATGGGAAAATCACGCATCTCAGCTATCCAGGAATGGGACAAATCAACGCATCGGCAGAGCGGGGTTGAGTAGCATAGAGGCCAAACGATAGAGGGTAATTACAAGAGCATAAAAGCTAAAATAGAGTAGGAAAAACATAAAAATGCAGGACCTCACCTGTGGCTTTGATACCATATTAAACACACACATGGTGTATGAGAAACTAAACACACACATAGGAAAGACAGGCATGAGTTACCCTTCCAATAATCATAGATGTACATTTATATTACAATGGTGTGACTCTTGGATTCATCTTCCATGGTCACTTGGACTCCCTTTGTGACTCTTCTCCTTCCACACGCTACATAGAGGATTAGGTGTTCAACACTTGTAAGCCAGGTGTACCCATGCAAATATTACAACCCAGAACCAGAAAATTGTCATTATAAACCCAATCCAGAGGACCACCACTGAAGAACCTAGATGAAAGGGAAAAACCCCAGAATAATGAAGTATAAAACTCAGATTGATAACATTAGTAGATTTGTATGCTCCAAAATGTGATTCCTCAATGGCGTGGTAACAATCCTTCTAAGGTGAACTACGATAGAAGGAAATACTAATGGCTAGAAGAAAATTTGTGTTACTGTGAGATTGAGGCGGATATAGCTCGAAGGCCAAGGCCTTGTAAAGGCGAGTTGAAACAATTGACCCTCTTGCGGCTTTTATCATTAACACTTAAAGAACCTTAAGTCGGAGAATTGTTATTCAAGCTGCGGGAGAAATTTTGTAGGCAGCATAATTGAATATGCGACTCTGTCCTTCAAATATCTTGATTCCTCTGAAGGTTCTTCAACATCCTCAAGCTTCCCAAGCACATTGAGTTCATGCACCGGCAGTGTCTTCATTTAAAGAATCATGTAATATAAATTTGAATCTTTTGGCTTGAGAACCTCATGGAGTAGCCGCAAGAGAGCAAGATGGATTCTTTGTGACTCTTTGTGAATGCCAAAGCAAGGTCACCACTTGATGAAGTCGATGCATGCTAGTGAGAATTGTTTGCAGCAGAGATCGCGAGGCGTTGTTGTGGAATGAGCACGAAGTCTAAAAAAACTTTCTGCCCCAAAGTTAAAATAGGTGCGATCTTGCTACTTATCGGTAGCGGTAAAGTCGATCCAAAAGTACGTGGTTCTCCGGTCATTTCTTGGCACTCATTTCTTGAGGAAAGGTTTAAGAAAGGAGGATATTGATGAAGCTTTCTAGTGCGTACCGGATCCCCATTTAATGAGTTTCTAATAGCTTGTTCAAGTCGGAATACACAATCATCACCTCCCGATCTTGTACAAACTGACCCTAGTTCAAATGTTGAAGCATACGGTGGCTCCACTAGTTACAACATCGATGGCCCTCTTGGTTTAGCCAGCTTAGTTTTTCCTTTGGACACATATAATTTTTGTTGTAGTATTGCTCCGCTCCAATGGATGCCGAATGTAGGTGTGTTGTTCAAGAATGCATTTATTCCAAAATTGAAAGCTTGGATATGGCAAGTAACCGAAGTTGATGAAGCTGAGTGGAAGAAGGCTCTAGAGAACCAGAATCATTCTCGAAGCTATAACTACGCAAAAGCTTCTTCTATGGTAGCATCTAAGGTGGCTAATGTTAGTCGAGATTGGTCAAATCAAGAATTGAAGATACGAAATATTTTGAAGACTGCGCCGAAGTCTGTGGAAGGAAAAATTGACGAATGAAGTCGATGGTACACTCTTCGGTATACAAAGTAGTAGGCATGATTTTCATACTACAAATGGAATGTTTGAGGATCGAGTTTGAAGGTGAGACACCTGTGAAAAGTAATGGCACTTTGGGAGCCATTTCACCTATAAAATACATTGGAGAGGAATTTCTCGTAAAATTCCAGAACTTCCAAAGTGGATGCGGATGTATGAACTCTTGGTCGAAATTCGGTGAGGCCTTCATCTGCACTGCAAGTGTTGAACCCGAGTCTTGATCCACATTCAAAATCATATATGGAGGTAATGGGAAAATCACCGCATCTCAACTATCCCAGGGGAATGGGACAAATCCTTGCATCGACGGAGGCGAGTTGAAATGCCATAAATAAACGATAGAGGTAATTACAAGAGCATAAAAGCTAAAAATAAATTTGGAAAACCCAGAAATGCAAGGGACCTCACAGCAGCTTTGATAGCATGTTAAACACACACATGGTGTATGAGAAACTAAACACACACATAGGAAAGATAGGCATGAGTTACCCTTCGTTAATCATAGATGTACATTTATATTACAATGGTGTGACTCTTGGTTCATCTTCCATGGTCACTTGGACTCCCCTTTGTGACTCTTCGCCTTCCCACACGCCCATAGAGGATTAGGTGTTCAGCTTGCTTGTAAACCCACAGTGCCCATGCACCAAATATTACAACCCGGAGACGAGAAAATTTGTCATTATAAAAAACCCAATCAAGAGGACCACCTTTGAAGAACCCGGATGAAGAAGGGAAAAACCCCGGAATATTGAAGTATAAAACTCAAAAATTAACTAGGTTGAAGACCTTAGGTAGTAATAATTAGCAGCAACAAGCATAGTGAATAGATAAAGAACATACTAGGTTAGGGGATGTGAGCTCGACATTCTAACACCTTTCATGTGACCACATCTACTCTACCTTCCTCCATAAAGCTATTTGAGATGAAATGCCATAGCTACCCCTCCCACCAACAACTACTTAGCTCCCTTTAACTTACTGCAGAGCATTGTTTCCCATACGGCTCTAACATGGTTAGTTGGAAACCTTTGTCATTCTACCAATCATTATGTTATGTAGGCGATAGTACCCACCCTTTTTTGCATACCCTCATCTAGTTGTTGTGTGGTATCCACGGTCTTGTGCACCTCTTGGCTCCAATCTCACTTGGCGGCCGATGGGGATGCAGAATCCCATTATCTCTATCCACAATTAACCGATGAGAGCGTAGTTCCCCCTCTTGAACTATTTTAGCTGGTTAATGTCAAAATGTCGTCCTTCATGAGTCCGGCCCGATTTTCAAGAAATCGAAAACTTTGTTTCCTCCTCTGCCCGAACATGCGACAAAATGTGGTAGCCTATGCATGGGAGAGTTGTCTTTAATTACCTTGGATTGGCGTGCTATTATCTAGCTACGCTAATTTCTCCCATTGTCCCCTATTTCTCTTCTTCAAAACCCGGATTACCATGGCTGGGTCACTTCCCTAACAGTTATGGTAGTCACTGAACTCTCTCCACTGACGCTATCTCTGGTCTGGTTTTACTTCCATAAGTTCGGCTTCATTGTTCATGGTGAAACAGAGGTCCATCACATATATTTTTCAAACTAAACCCTTCGAATCTTGAAATATTCCTCCTTCTCCTACCTGACACAGGTTGCCTTTAGAGGCTTCGTCATAGTTAATCTTCCCTTAACCTGCTAAAGAGCAAATTTGTATTGAGGTTTCTACTCTGGTGGTTTTGTTTGATGTGGAGCCAACATTTGAGTTTCAAGTTAAGTATATCTAAAATTGTATCCACGCTCTATTTAGGGCATCGCTTATGTACCCTCCTTTTCTCTAGATTTCAATAGTATGCCTAATGCTCACTTTTATCTAGATTCGTTTTGTTGAAAGAGGAGGATATTTTTTGCCATAGAATTCGCGAAGCTACACAACTGTTATTAAAAAAAATTTCGATAGTTTCTTCATTATTCTTACACAACATACATGTTGATGGTCCATGCATCCATTTCTTCCACAAGCCAGTCTACGAGTAAGAACTTTACCATGATTAACTAGCCATAAAAAATATTCAATTTTTAGCCAAGACAAATTTTTTCCGACCATATTTTTTTCCAAAGGGGAACAACTATGTTGTGTAAATTATTAGATTTTATGTAGTAGCCCTTTTGTATTGTGAACATGACTGTGATGCGAGTATCCTATCTCAAGATATCTTCTCTGTTCTTGCCAATTAATTTTACGTTTTAAAGTTCTTTTTCATAGTTCTCCCATTGGCGAGGTTTTTACCATAATTCTTCCAATGGTCCTTTAATTTTCCATTTCCTCCATTGAAGATTTGTCTACTCATTCAGGAAATGTGCTGCGGCTTAGTCTTCGGCCTATTGGTGAATGAAGATCTCCCCTTAATTGAATTATTGAGAATTGTTGCTACCATTTGGTGCACCGAAATCCTCCCAAAAATGGGTAATTTTACATATTTTGATTTCCCAAAAACTATGTTCACGAATATGATATTTGTTTAAGGCTACCAAATTCCAAATGTTGGATCCTTTCGAGTTATTTTCAATTTTAATTTTCCTGTTGGCAATATGAGGATATCATATTTTATTTCATGGATTGCTTTCCATAGATCCCACCCCACTATAACCATCTCCACCGGATTTCGCTCCCATCATCCAATTCATCAAGTATGGATCTCTTAACCCCAAACTTCTTGTCCTCTTTATTTTTCGTAAACTTATCCCATGAAAGAAGGGCCCATTTACGAACTGGTAGGAACTCTTCAGGCCGCAAACATCTTGACCACTGTCATTTGTGAAATAACTCCAAAAATAGAAGAAAAGAGATATCAATGCCTTAGAAATAAGCCACTTCGAGGGGGAAACCTCCAATACATTACATGAATGACAATTCTTGGATGATACAATGACAAAACCTCTTTTCTATATATAGGGAATAAGACCCACAATGTATTCTAAACTGACCTAAAATAATAATTTAAGGGAACACTAATAACAATATGGGGGTTACGGGGGTACAACAATAACAATAAGGGGTTACACTAACAAAAATAAGGGACTATACTAGTAATATAGGGACTTAACATGCCCTCTCCTTGAACAAGTGTTGTCCTCAATGCTTGGTGCTAATGATGCTTTGTATAAAATTCTCATCCTCCCATGTGGGGAAACGTCTGCCCGAGGAAAGTTCTTCCACTTTCGAATACTCTAAAATTGATCGTCTTGTCGATTTATTGTTTTTAATGACTGATTCATGTTTCTTTTGATGTGATGTTGATATTCCTGTTGTGGCATTTGATTAACTTAAAGTTAGAGTTTATCCTTTGAGAGTTGAAGAACTTGTTGTTGATGCTTGATGTGATCTTCCACTACTTTATCATCCATATTAGATTTCATTTTGATCCTTAAAACCATAAAAAAAAATTAACTCAAATTTTCTTTTAAACCATCTATGTCATCTTGGTGCACTTTGTAAGATTGAAATTTGTTGCACTTGATACGATACAATTTTGATATCTCATACTAAATTATTTCTCTTCATGTGTCATAGTATATATTTCTAGGAGCTTAATGGGTATAGAATTATTTTGGAGGCATTATAAACCCAATGCGTGTAAAATTCTTCAGCCAAGCCTTGGAATCACTTACAGCTTAAATTTTTTTTTACACAAGACTTATGCGGTCGGAAAAAAATACACACCTTTCTTTCTTTTGAGGAGCTCAATATTTAAATTTGAATTATATCTTTGTGATTTGGATATAAAATATTTGGAAATTTATGCTAGGTAGCCCTCTAAATCCTTTTCGAATGCCACAAGACTAACCTAATTTGGATTTCTTGAAGACAAATTTGTGCCCCAATCTTTTACGATGACCAAATTATGGGTAGGTTCGATGAGTGAAATTGAATGACTTTCCCATGTCAACTGCTTAATCCTTTGGATGCGGGAAGTCAGTAGACGGGAAACTACATGCATTGTACTTCTTGTCACTTTTAACATAATTTCAATACGATGCTTAGAGAGATAGTTGTGAAGATTTTCCACGATCATGTCTTTGAAATGAAATTTGGTAGCACGAAAAGTCTAACCCACGGACCATATCTTCGAAAATATTGCGAAAAAATATCTAAAATTATGTATGCTGTTCCTCGGGATTTCGGCACAACGTCTAAAAATTTCGACACCGAATCTATGTAAGAAAACAATTATAGTGAAAATTCTTGCAACGATGTTCCTCGGGATTTCGGCTTCACACTTTAAAAATTTCAGAAGGCTTTTGAGCGTTCATAGAAAAATTTTGATAATTGAAAATACCCGATGACCTATTTGGAGAGCCGGTGAAACCTACAAAGTCCAAAGCTTTGATACCAAATGTTGTGAAACCAGCTCCAAAAATAGAAGAAAAGAGATATCAATGCCTTAGAAATAAGCCACTTAGAAAGGCTCCTCCAATACATTACATGAATAATAATTCTTGGATGATACAAATGACAAAACCTCCTTCCTATGGAGTCGAGGGGACCACAATGTAATCTAGCCGACCTAACAATAATAATTTAAGGGCACAATAACAATATGGGGGTTATAGAGGTACAACAATAACAATAACGGGGTTACAATAACAACAATAGGGACTATATACATTATATAAAGGGAATTAAAAAATATCATTACAACTAGTTTTAGGCGCTTCGATCTCGAGGAAGTGATACAGATGTTGGAATGGATTGTGGGCTTGCTCTTAACAAAACCTTTGACTCGGAGTGTTAAACCCACCCCAAAAGCAAATTTTGAGGCTGAGCTGTGTCTGGAATGGGAGATATTTCAACCGAAACACGAAGGGAGCTCGGACTCAAGGGGATTCCTAAATATTTCATAGGCACGAATCCTATATTGAATCCCAAGGTACGTGAAATAGCGTTGGGACAATATATTATTATTAAAAGACTACATTTGATTTGTCATTATTGATAAGGGTCCCAAAGGCTTCCAAGAATTCTTTAAGTATTTATAGGATAGCCTTATATTCTCAAGGTAAGGTGAAAAAAACATCATAATTTCATATACAAACTATTGGTGGACCTAGGCCTTAGGCTCCAATATTCGAAAGCAGGAAGAGCATCTCCTTGTCTTATCCCTAGGGTAACATTAAAGGGATTGAAGTAAACTCTGACTAAGAAGAATGAATAATTTGAGGAGATGAGATAAAAGCTATGTCCAATAAATCCATCTTACATCAAAGAAAAAGTCTGGAGAATAGTTTTAGATAATTCTAGCTAAGATGGTCACTTAAGCTTTAGAAAAATCAAGTTTAATCAACATACCTTTCTTTGAGGTATGAAGAGAATGTATAGCTTCCTATGCGAAGTAAATATGTGGTTCAAATTTTTCACCGCCTCTTACAAAGCCCATTTTCTCAGGTGAAATTATGTCAGGAGGATAGGTTTCAAATGATTTTCCATAATAGTAGATAAGATCTTGTAAATTACATTACATAGTGATAAAGGCGACTTTCTTGGTACATGTCCCAGACTTTCTTGCTTGAGAATGAAAGAAATGAAGAATTGGAATGAAGGGATGGATATAGCTATCATGAACGTCGGGACTCCTCGAATAATTCCCATGTATTTCCTACCAATCAAGGACAAGAGTTTGCCTAATAAAATTTTGATCCTGGATAACTATTGAGGGTATGTTTCTTGTGATGCACCCAATAGCTTTTGATCTATGTTGATCGAGGGTCTTTTAGAATATTACTAAAATGATTAACTAACATGGTATCCATATCATTACATTAGGTAGGTCTGTTCCTCATAGGTCCTTTAGGAAAATATATGGTTATGTTGTCTCCTCTATATCATGGCCTTATGGAAAGTTTGTGTTTTTATCACAAAATTACATTGCACGAACTCGACGATTATGTCAGAATACATTTATTACAAAGTATAATACATGAACTACCACCTCTTGTCTCTTATCAAATGCTTTATAACCCAAGGGGAAAATAAAACTGAGTAATAGTTCCTGGGATCGAAGTCTGACTTGTAGCTATAAAAAGTGAATACTCCAATAATAGGCATATAAATATTACCTTAATTCATAGGTCCATTAATTCCATTTTCTTTTCTTATATGTTGCTACTTGGTAATTACGGCGAAATTTGGCTATTTTGATTCCACATCAATAAATATAGCAAAAAATCATTTTTTATGCTATTAAACACACCTTTTATCGATAGAAAATTAATTCTACCTTAATTTTTCATTGTTTTACTTTACTTTATTGTTAAGATATAGGAAAAGGCATATAAAAGTAAATGAAAAATCATGGTAAATATAGGGGAGTAAAATGTACCTTTTCCTTGGTCCAACATACCCCCTTCTTACCTTTTTGCATGTCCTCATGCAAACGGATGATTGAGGTGGATTGGGTTAAATAATATGAAGGATACACTTCTTCCTTGTAAAGTCTAAAACCATGTTTTGTTTTACCTTTGCAAATGCTAAGTTTTTGTGCCTCAGGTAACTCATAATCATGGCGATAATCTTCAAGAAGCTACCATATGACGGGACAACTGTATATGTACCCTATCTGGGATATGTTCAAAATTAGGTTATTGTACGAAGAAAATGGGAAGCAACAACTTTAAAAGTTCTGCCCAAATGGTTCTCTTGTTCTTAACATTATTTGTAGAGGCTTGCTATCTGTTTATTTCTTTGAAATGCTTCTTCCGAAAATATCTCGAGAATTATACCCACCCATTCTACACAATATCCTTGTGAATAGGTCCCAATATGTCTATGCTCCTTTAAAACATAAAATTCTTATGTTGAGTAATCAAATATTGGGGTTTGGTAGGTTTACACCTCTAATAGCTAGATATAATCATGTTCTCTTTTACTAGAAGGTATTGTAGGTCTTATCCCATCTAGTATCATTTTTGTCGAAGAATAGAAAAAGCTTGGAATTGAATGTTCCCTGAAGAGATTTGAATCTTGTCTCTATCCTCTTCTAGAAATAAATTGTGAAAATAGAATTTGCAAAAAGGGTGTGGCATTTGTTCATCAATATTGTTACAACATTGGACAAACTCTTCGGTGGTTTTGAAGGTAGTGGTTTTCCCTACTTTGACGACCTTGATTTCTGACAACATATATATTTCCCTTAAGAATCAGCTATAGTGGTAGTAGGTGCCTTACTAGTCAATACATATTAATAAACAAACAAACAACATTGGTTTTGTTCTTGGCCTATTCAATTTATATGCGCCTTCTTCACTTTTCCCCTTTCTTCCCTTAGTTGGGAAAAGGTTTCGTCTTAAGTTCCAAAAATTTCAAATCTTTTAGTAGTGCACGATTTTCTGTGGGGTAATGCTTCCTTCTTATATTGGGAGAATTTATGTGGCTTGATCAGTTACGTTGCTTGAAGCTTTTGACAATTTTTTCTATCAAAAAATGTAGGGAGATGTTACCTGCGGTACAGTGCCTTGTCTTATCGTATTAAATCAATCGATGCGGAGAGTTTGTGATGTATCTACCATTTGGAAGTGAAAATCTGTTTGAAGTCTCCCATGGTAGCTAATTCCTTCTCAGGCTTCCAAGCCTTCTTTGCTTCTTCCAACCGTTTCCTTAACTTTTTTACCATTTTTCTCCATTCCTATTATTGTTCATTTTTCTTAAATTAGTCTGTTATTTTTCTTTTGGCGGGATTTTGGCGGAGAAGGAGTAACGGTGGCTTCGAAGTCGATAACGGTTGTGGTTCTAATTTCCTCATAAATGATGTTTTCTTTAGGTGTCAAGAGGGTTATTTCGGCATAGATGTCTGGTAGGTGGAATGTCTTTAATAAGTGTCGAAGACTTTCTCAATACTTGTGTCATTCTAATGATGTCTATCCCTAAAGCGGTTTCCAAACTCGGATATTTTACGTATACGTTCTACCCTACTCACCCATTCATTCCTCGAGAGGATAAAACCTTCCAAATCATACAATTCATCATGGGGAGGTAGGATTTAATTATGAATGAGGCGCAACAAGAGCATATTAGTTCAAATGATCCCTATATTCCTTAGATTGTTCGGATGGGTTCCCAAGATGTTCTCATTTTGCTCTAGTACTTGATCCATTTCTCCTCACGGTGCTATAAAGACATATTTTGAAGCTCAAGGTGGCGTATGGGATGGTCCACATCATCTGGAAAATCGGGGGGTGTTTTTCCATAGTTTTTACCTTTAATTTTGTGTCTCTCTGTTTCTGCGTTCTAGTTCGAGCATGGTTTTCTCATCCCTCTTGCTCTCACAGGTATGGCTATTCTAGAATTCGAAGGTACTGCTCTCCGGGTTTTCTTCAAGGCGAGTAGGGTAGGATTAACAAATATTTCCGATGTCACTTCAATGTTTTTAACTCTTAAATGACTCATCAATTTAATCAAGCCTTGGGCATTAAAAAGTAGCCGGGGTTTTTAGGTCTTCCGATCCGAACAACAATATCATGCAATACAAAATTTAGGAAAAAGGAAAATTAATTCAAAATTTCCCTTGAGAATAGTAATGAGTTAGTTGATAGGACTTTACTACATCTGGTTTTACTGTCGCATGTGATATGTTTGAATGTTGCCAGTTCTTTAATTTGTTGCAAGGATGCAAGATTAATACCTTTCTCCCTTTGATGAGTAGCTCACCTGGGTCCTGGTACTACTGAAATTTCTTCTTGTATAAGTACATTCTTATCATTCCATATTTCTCCTTCTATTGGGAAATCACGAGACCTCGGGGATGATTTCTTGACTGGTATGATTCTTCCTTTGACCCCATGGTATGCCCTTCTTGTAAGTTTGCAATAATTCAACTATTGTTTCTATATTAAACCCATGTGATACATGTAGATATGGAATCCGAAACTTGTTGGAGAATTCTGTGACTAATTACTGAGGCTTGCAAAATTGTTGGTTCATTATGAAGAAAATTTCCACCCTTGGCTACTATGTGTTTGACTGGTTTTGCTTCACCCTTCTGTGTGTGTTTCCTTTAGCTCTATTAGTTAAAACATCACACAACATTTGAATGCGAATTTTATAAAATATATTATTAAAATTGTGGCTTCATGACCTAAATGTAGTGATTCTAGTTCATCAATCAATGACATGACATGTCAGAAGGGAGTCACATGGTTTTTCGCATGCTTATTCATTATGAATATTTGTGCCCCCTCGATGGAGAAGGGCATCCACGACCTTAAAACTCAAGAAAGAGGAAACATGGTAACAATCATGAATGCACATGGAAGTAAATGTCGAAGTTCATAATCATCACAAATGAACATCGAATTGAAATGACCAAAGAAGGGAGAAAAGCGAGTAGCAATTATTATGAACAAGATGTCCTATTTGATGGCATAGCATGAGGGAAGTATGACGAGGTGACATATTATGATTTATGTTGTCATCCCTTAATTCATAATGAAAATATAATTCACTCATAGCTAATTATCAGAGTACGTAATGACTAACATTCTTAAGTAGTGCATTTATCTTCAGCAAATGGATCAATGGGAAATAGGCCATATAAAAGTAATTGGCTATTTATTTATAAAAAATACTTACGTGTCACAAGGAGATCCATTCTTTAACGTGATATCCAACATAACTAAGTTATATTTGAACTATAAATAAACCAGCCTCTATTTATAAAGATAGACATTTTGCTTGTTGCAGAAACTCCTCATGTTGTTGTGGTGGCTAGATAGTCATAGTTCCATTCATGGTGATTTGTGATGAAGGTTAGAGCTGAATCGTGATGATGCAACCTTGTCCTTCAAGTAGTTTTAATATCAAGAAGGTCACTACCATGGTGTATTTAGCCATTGTAGGAATTCTGTTAAACCATCATGATCATGGTAGGATTTAGCTCATGATGAGACCCCTTATTCTCTCTTCTTAATAAAAAAATTCACATAGATATATATATATAGATATATATATATATATATATTTATATATGGAGGGAGGCTCATTAACTCCTTAAGAGTTAGGGATGGTGTAAGTAAAAATATTGTAGCCTGTAATTAATACTCTTATTCCTATATCCTCATGCCAAGAAAGTGCAATTGAGTGTAAAATGTACACCGGCATAAGACTACACAAATGAATTATGTAATAATACGTACGAATAGAGAATGCTCGAGCCCTTAATTATCGGGGTAAACCATGTCAACTCCAAAGCGAGAGATTTCCATCAAAATATCAAATATCCATAATATTAGTAATATCACTACTTTTCTCCTCTTTAGGTGCCAATTCCTTTTCTTAAAATGGTTTTATGGTGAGAATGTGTAAAGGAAGAGTGGATGTTCGAAAATAAATCATCGAAAGACAAAAAAATTCTAAATTAAACGAAAATATAGAAAGAAAAGAAAAAAACATGTTATAAAATAAATCATTTGTTCAATTGGATTGCATGGAAACTGTTCATTCATTGAACAACAATATTGATGGTTTGAACATCAAAAGTAAAATCACACAACAAAAAAATAGTCGTTCATTTGAATTGAACGATAGTTGTTCTAAATTCAATTGGAACACTTTGACTATTCAATTCGATTGAACAACAATTGTTCAATGCTTTGAACATGAAATAAAACACACAAACAAACACATCACGTTCATTTGAATTGAGCAGCCGTTTTATTCATTTATTGAAAAACAAGCTGTTCAATGGATTAAACAACAAAAGTAAATTCACGCAACGAGAAAAAAAGCTGATACCATTGGAATTGAACAGCAGCCTATTCAATTCAATTGAACAAAAAATGTTAGTCGATTGAACAACAATGTTCAATGGTTTTAACAACGAAATAAACACTAAAAAAAATGCGGCCATTCATTTTAATTGAACAACAATTTTTCAATTTGATTAGACAACAATTGAATGGCCAATGGATTGAAAAACAAAACACACAAGAAAAAGAAAAAGAGAAAAAGAATCATTGTAGACATCAAAATAATGAAAAAGAGATGGAATTGTCACTGTAAAATGATGAGAAGAACTATAAATTGAAACATATGTAATGTTACAGAGAAATATAGAATTTTTATAGACTTAGCTATAGGGTATACGTGCCACATAGCACAAAATTTGAATAGTGGGATCATCGCACATGCGCTAGAAAGAATCTTTCATAAGTGGTTTATGATAGGCGCATCCAATGTCAAATGGCTCAAAGAGCGAACGAGATCCATATATGGTGGTAGAGGTAGTGGTACCATTGTTGTGCACTTCTTGAATTTTGTATAGCCCAAGCACCTTGTTTGTAACTTACTCGAGAAGTCTTGGAATCTAGAGTCATAGAGAAGATAATCGATCTATTCTTGGAATGTATTCTTTTTGATGACATTGTCATGCCACTTAGCTCATTGTAGTTGAATAGCTACTTTGTGACTGCCAGAAAGTAGTCATGATTCATCAATTCATTTATTAGATTGGAGTCTTCTAACTTGGGCCTCCATCAAATCCAACCCTTCTGGGTTATTCTCGGAAGCATTTATTTCAAATTCAACTAGGGAAAATTGGTTCCTTTCTAGATACCCGGATAGTACGGAAGGAGAATATCACAATTGGTGTTTCTGCCACATGATGAGTACAGCCCATAAGGGCTATGACGATGTAGTGGCTTAGAAATCCAGGGTGATGTCGTGAGACTATTTTAGTAGAAAAATGCTTCAAGGAATTTATTAGTTACCCATTCGACCCACCCATTCACTGCGGGTGGTAGGAGAGGTGACTCTGGGTGAAATGGTGGTTCTTTGGAAATTAGTTTGTGATTTTATTTCCCACAAGTGTTCCCCTCCATTGATTATCACTTCATGATAAATCATATAACACAAATAGGTAAAAAATAAAATTTATCACGGATTCTTCGGCAACTCTCAACAAAGCCATTATTTCTACCCACTTCATCACATGTCTGTGCTTGATGTCGCAGGTCTTCTTATTCGGTGACTTCTTGAGGTGGAATGACCCAACAAAGTTTTCTTGCCCACCATTCTAAAGGTTCTACTACCAAATATAGCTACAATGGAATCTTTTTAAGCCCAGTGAGCGACCCATTCTTTGGAAACTACTCAGGGCTTGGACATATTTCTTGGGATCTTTAAAATTAGGGCAATAGTAGCCCATTGTAATACTTTGTACCCAGTCACAGAATACGTTAAAATGGGTTTTCACTTGGTTCATCATGATAGGTATAAGATTTCTGAAATCTTGTCTTCTTGGGACCCATACTGCATATATGCATATCAACTCTTGTATGGAAAATATATCCATCTATCCGGGAGAATATGTATTTCGTTGAACAATTAGCTTATATTCCTTTATTTTCAAGTGTCTTGGCAGCACCATATTGCCGGATAATTAGCTACATGCAACGTACCATGACATTTTTATTATTACAACAAACAAATTCTCATCGAAATTGATCATTCTTGCTAGTGGGTCATTTGAATTTGAAACTCTATATAAGAATCTACCAATATTCCTTTCTGCGGAGCGGTCCTTGATAGTTATATCAAGCCGTGTAAAATCAATAACCAGCGAGTCACTCTTCCATTTTTAATAGGTTTATTAGCTAAATATTAATGCTTGATGATCGGTATACATCATCTTGATTTCTAGTTATATAATGTCTAAATTTATTAATATCATAAATGACGACCAAAATTCCTTTTCGATTAATGTATAGTTTAATTCAGCGGGAGTGATATTCTTGCTGATATAGTAAACAATGTAAGACTTCTTTTTCTCTTCTTTACGAAGCTGCCCCTATCATTGTATCGGATACATACGAGAAATGTGAGAGGGTAGCTCCCAATTAGGCCACGTAAGACTAGTGCGGTCGAGACCGGTTTATTCAAATCTAAAAAATAAGTGTCATTTTTTTCAGACCAATGGAATTCAACATTTCCGGTTAATGCAAAGAAGGGTGCAACAATTTGTGAAAAAATATTTTATAAACCTACGGTAGTACCATATCAAAGGAAACTATGTACCTTTGTGAGAACAAGGTACTGGCTAATAAAGAATTTCCTCCTACCTTTGCAGATCTACTTATTATTAGTTTGTAGAGATGTAGTGTCCTAGGATCACTCCTTCGGTCATGATCATGTGAAACTTTTCCTTGCTCAAACAATGCGGTAGCAATACATCATTTCAATAAATTTTATAGTGTTTGTCTTGCGCAGTCAAAGTCATCTCCATATGGAGTAAATTCGTCCATGTAAACCTCGAGAACTTCATTTATTAAATCAAAAATATTAATTATGGCCTTTGAAATGTTTTGGGGAATGGCATAGTCTGAGCAGTGGCCACCTATAGGCGAATGTACCCTAGGGGCGAGGTAAATGTCATTTTATCTTGGTCTTTAGGGAGCTATCTGGTTGATTGTAACCATGAAACGATCAAGAAAAGAGAACCACTTTATTCCCAATGTATCAAGGACCTAATCAACAAAAGGGATGGGAACTGGTCTTTCGTGGTGCTTTATTTAGTTCTTTGTAATCCACCGGTCCATATACCATTATTTTTAGGAAACTACAAGGAGGAACTCTCTGAATAAGTGACATTCTTTAGATATCACTTGTGATGTGTGCATAGTTGAGGATCTATACCCTTCGCTATACGGGTAGTCCCAAAGAAAATTCTCCCTTATATTTTTGTAAATTTTAGCAGATTTTCTTTGTTAGTTACTATCCACATCACAACTACATTTGATATTTAAAAATTTTCCTGGCTCAATTTCAGTGGGGTTGTTGCAAGTTGTGGGTTTGTGTTGGTCATCAGTATACTGCTAAGGGTCCTCTGTGCTTTATTGCTAAAATTATTTTACTTAATTGCCTTGCTTTTAATTTTTTATGATAGATGGTTGGTTCATGAAGTTATTGATTACATCATCTTCAGGTTTGATGTTTAGTTCAACTACTTCAACTATTGTAGGTGTTGACAGTCTTTTTGTTCTAATGTATGTGGTTTTTTGTGAATATTTAGAGTGGGAAGACTTGGTTTTGAGAGGTTATATGGATATATTATTTGTAGTATCCTCCTCGAATGGTCATGTTGCCTATTCGACGGCATATGTAAACGTATTTGTCACTAACCAAAGTTGTCCCAATGTCAGGGATGTCCATCTAACCTACTTTTTGAGTTAGTAACTAAACATTATGTCGGGTCACTTCCCAAAGTCCGAAATAATATGTCCTATAATATGCATTTTGGTTTGATAAAAATCTTTCAACAAGTTCCCGGCAAGGTAGATGTGGGTTCCAATGCTATTATACCTAACTTCTCACAGTTTACTTGTAGTTAAGATGTTAATGAACACACCCAAATAACTAATGTGTTTTAAAAGAAGTGGCCGAAGATATGTACTATGACTATGGGTTTCTGGATATTTTATTTTATTGGTGTTTCTTTACCCAAGATTAACTGCGACGATTATCACTACATGAGTGGTTAATTAGGTATTTTCTTTCCTCACCTATTTTTTTCCGCATAGGTCTTTAATTATTTTGCATATATAGGGATTTCTTGTATAGCACATGGGAGAGGATTTTTAATGAAAATATTTTTTAATTCCCTAGGAGATCCAAAATATGAAGAGATTATTAGTTTAAGTAGTGTTAATCCTCGGGGAACGGAGGAGAGGAAATAATAAGGTTTTCGGGATCCTCTTTGGTCGACTTTTGTCCTCTGCTCTATATTTATTTTTTTCTGATTGATACGTTTAAGTCTGTTGGAATTTCGGACTCAAGTTGTGGTAGGGCCGTATATTCTTTAGGTGAAATAACATGCCTGATCTCGGCCTAAGTTCATTGCATTTCTTCTTTTCGGTTCGGGAGTTTGGAGTTGGAGACAAGTTGTATTAGATTAGCGTATGTTATTAGGATTATGAATTGGAAATTTAAGTTTGGTAGTTGAGGAGGCATAATAGGTGAGGATTGTGATGGACTTGATATGGAGCTAGTAATGTGGGTTGATTACGAGCACTTGTTCCCATAGGTAAATTATTTTATTAAGGGATCCATGGTTGGCACGAATTTGTATTCTGAAGTGGAAGCGAGCCAAATTTGGTATGGATTGTTTGCTAGTAGGGGGAGAAAAAAGAAAATTTGACAAACTATTACCTAAAGGGATTGTGTTGGCCGAGGAGGCATGGAAAATGATTGGGATGGCTAGAAAGAAAAGGTGATTGGCCTTGCCATGTTGTTTTTAGGGTTACGGTAGTTAAATTGTGGAGGAGAAAATAACTAAGACAAATTGGGGGTGGGTCGTAGCACCCTTTGTCGGCGTTGATTCATTAGATACACCCGATTCTGTTTCTTCTCCTGCCTCCTTAAAACCACTTTAAACCTTGGGAAGTGAAGGAAATAGTCGATGCTTCATAGTCCTGGTACAAATGGAACATGTTTGGACCATGTCTAATGGACACTCACACTTTATTTGTGCTTCTTCCAATAGCATGGAAAAAAATAACCAAGTTTTGTTCTGTAAACATACACGCAGCAGCGGACATCTCTATATACATTGTGAGGGTACTAAGATACTCTAGTTTTAAAATCTTCTAAAATATTTACGAATTAAATGTTTGAGGTCATGTTGCCACATGATTGTTTATAATTCCCTCGTAATTGAATCCCATGTGGTTTTGTCTACTTCATGTACTACCTCGAGAGAACCTCATACACAATGCAATAATGTCATCATATTCTTCTTGATAGATGTCCCATTTTCCCATTATATTAAGTGTCTCTACCCATTATTGTTTCATTCCTTTAATCATTGTTTCTTTCAAAATATCTTTAGACAGTGCAGTATATGGAGATATTTGAAAATTATACCAAAATCATTCAACATATGCTTCTAGTGTCTCATAAGGGTTACAAGCCCAATTAGAATTAGTGAAACCAATAAACAATGGAGATGCTCCTGCATAGTAATGAATCCCAAACTAACTGTACCTCGAATATATCAAAGAATTATTTTAGCTACTTTCCAGTGACTTTGATGAAGTTTGTGCATAAACTAAGCAACAAGACTAACGACAAAGGAAAGTTCAGGATGGGTATGGGTTAGATACAAGAGCTTACCAACAAGTTGACGGTATAAGGTACCATCAACTTCAGGGGTAGTACAAGTGACTAAAATCTTAACTGTAGACTGAAATGGATAAGGGGATGGCTTACAATCTTCCACGTGAAAGTGGCGAAGAAGGTCATAGGTATACTTGGATTGAGAAAGGGTAATACCTTCTTTGGATTGCAAGACTTGAAGACCACGGAACTAATGCAAGTGTCCTATTTCTGTCATTTCAAACTTATTTTTGAGGCTAGAATTCACATGGATTATATGGTTGGGATCACTGCCAGTGAGGATAATATCATCAATATAAAGAACAAGGATGATTAAGGACTTGCTCACTTTCTTGGTGTAGACAGTGTTGTCAGAATGACATCTAGAAAATCCATTATCTAAGAGAAAGCTATACATTTTGGCATACCAAGCCTGAGGGTCTTGTTTGAGACCATAAAGAGACTTCCTAAGGAAAAAAACAAGTCTATAGTCATTTTGGATAAAGCCAGGGGGTTGTTCCATGTAGATTTCTTTGTGAAAATCCCCATGTAAGAATGAATATTTAACATCCATCTGATTGTCTTCACATTTAAATGAGGTAGCAAGGGAAAGAACAAGGAAAAGAGAATTCATTTTGGAAACGGGGGATAAGGCTTCAATATAGTCAATGCCTTCAACTTGTGAAAATCATTTAGCAGCAAGACGAGTTTTATGTTTATCCACTTTTCCATCTAGTCCAAACTTTGTTCTGTAAACCCATTTGCATCTGACAAGTTTTCCTCCCATTGGAAGAGGAACAAGATCCAAGGTATCATTTTCTAGTGAGGAATGATATTCTTCATTCATAACTGCATCCCAATCTAGATGACCTGAAGCTTATTCAAAGGTGTTTGGATCAGGATTTTCAGGAACTTGAGCCAGGAAGGAAGAGGCTCCTTTAAATTGATAACATGTACGACGTTGATCTGCAGGGTCCCCTGGAAGAGAACTTGTTGCATCCCGAGTAGAGAAGACCCATCTTGGAAGCTGTAGAGATGAAGGAAGATATTGAGGAGGTGGAGGAGGATTTTCATCATCCAAAATAGAAGGAATTTTGTCAAAAATAAAATAGATAGAGAGAGGTGTCACATATGCCGAATCAGCTTCGCAAGCCAAAGGTGGCACACCTACCGAACTAGGCTCATAGGTCGATATATTTTCATCAAACTTTACAGCTCTTTTAATTATTACATTTTTGGATTTTGGTTGAAGAAGTATATATCATTTGACATCTTCAGAATATCCAATAAAAATGCATTTTTCACTCTTAGGTTCTAAGGCTTTATTTTTCGCATCTGGAATATGAGCCCAAGCTTCACTTCCAAAAACAAGAAAGTGACTTACATATGGTTTGATTGAGCTCTAGACTTCTTCTCGATTTATATTCCTTAAAACCTTTGAAGGAGTGTGATTTAATATGTAATTTGCACAGTTAATTTCTTCTACCCAAAAATTAAGACTAATTCATTTAGATTAAAGCATACAATTAGCCATTTTCTTTAGAGTTTCATTCTTCCTATCAGCCACACCATTTTTTTGTGGAGTATATGAACCAGTATGTTACAATTGAATTCCATGCTTAGTGCAATAGTGGATAAATTTGTTGTTAGCATATTCTTCTCCATTGTTAGATCTTAAGCTAAGAATGTGATTTCCAAATTGTTTCTCAACAAAGGCCTTAAACGCAAAGAACATCTTAACAAATTCACAGTTGAGTTTTAAGAAGTATACCCAAGTGCATCTGGAAAACTCATCAATGAAATTTAGGTACTTGTAGCCAGAGAAAGAAACAATTGGAAGTGGACCACATAAATCACTGTGCACAAGCTACAAAGGGGCTGAAGCATACCAAGAGACATGTTTGTCAAAACTATCCTGATGATGTTTTCTGAGTACACATCTAGAACAAACACTATCTTGGAAATAGACCATAGAAATTCTTGTCACCATATTTTCTTTACATATAGTTTGAAGAGAGCGATAGTTTAAGTGACTAAATCATTCATGCCAAAGTTTGCTCACTTCATCATTATGAGCAAAAAAAAAAGAGTGAAGACATGATGACCCAATGTTGTCAAATTTATACAACCTTGTGGAAACATCAATAATTCCAATAGCTAAAATATGTCTTGGATCTCTTAGGTCCTTAATTACAACATCCTGAGGTCAAAATTATATTATTTTCCCTTCACCTAAATGAGTTATATAATACACAGATAGAAGTTTGCAGGACAAGGTAAGAACACATAATACCTCATTAAACTAACCATTATCTATATGAATGGTTCCAGACCCTACAACACTAGGATATCTATCATCACCAACATAAATGTTTTTGGTGTTAAAGTCATTTAAACAAGAAAACATGGCTTTATTTTTGGTCATGTGGTAAGAGGCTCCAAAATCAATGAGCCACTCATGAGAATGAGAATAAGAACATAAATTCAATGCATTACCAGATTTTGATGCTTGACAATGACAAGCAAAAAGTACCATTCCTGAAGATGAAGTTTAAGAGTTCTCCAAATTGATGTTCTACTTCTTCATTGTTGCTTCCAAGACTTCCATCTTCTTAAAAAATTTTGACTCTATGTGACGATTACGATTAAAAAAGTTGCAATGTCTATATGTCTTTTTCCCTTTGTTTTTATTTTCCTTATCAGTTTGTTGAGTTGCTTTTTCAGTTTGCGGCTGAAATTGCTTAAAACCCTTGTTTGGTTTAGACCGTTCTTTTTAGGATGCTCCTTCTTAGGATTTTTTTGATATGGTTGTTGTTAGGCTGCTAAGGCTTTCTTAGAAGAGTTTCTATTATTAATAATACCAATATTTAAGATTTTTTCTTGTTCTCCTAACAAATAATCGCAAAAGGCATCAAAAGAGGGGGACATATAGGTTGTTCCTAGAGAAATTAGGGCTTCTCTAGTTGAATGGAAGGTGGAAAAAAATACCGAGTATGCAAGTCCAATCTTAGCAAGAATGGAATAGATAAGGCTACCATATTCCTTTTTGACCTTACAACCTTCTAAAAGAAGTCTAAGGGTATTAAATTTGGAAAAAAAATCTTCAATCAAGGAGAAATTATTGGAGTCCAAAGTAAGCAACTCATTTTCAAGCTAGTGGGCTCTGATTTCATTTTTAAAGCCAAAAACAATATTTAAATTTTTCATAGCTTCAACAGGAGAGTCAATTTCTTGGATATCAAATCTAATCTCTTGAAGAATGGACATTCCTATCAACCCTCATGCTTGATCTTGTTTATTTTCCCATTTAGTAACTTTATCTCCATCGGTAGGTTTAGATTCTTCTCCTGTGGCTATTCTATAAAGCCGTTTACTTCTAAGTAATTATACCATGTAGGATAGCCATTGGAAATAATTGGTGTTGTTAACAATAGACATGCACTTTCCATTTTTTTACATGAAGATGAAAAGGCTGAAACCAAATGGTCCAATAGAACGATATCAAAAAATTAGGCCAATTAAAAAAGCAGCTCTGAAAACGGCTTTCAGATGAAGAAGTTATGCCTTTTTAAAAAAATGGTGTAGTAGATGATGAATAGCTATGTGATAGGTTGAAAGTTGATGGAATTTTGTTGAAGAAAAATCTATAATTTATTTTTATTCATTGACCAACTACCTCCTTATTGCCACTGTCAATTTTCTCCCTTAATATCTGCATGAAATTTTGTGATTTGGAACTAATTCTCTACCAATTGCACCCTATTCCTTTAACTATTGGGGGGTTCCTTTGACTTCAGCTCTATCTCCTTGAAATCTGGACTTTACTACCATAATTCATATTTTCGAAAATAGGATCTCTATTCCCTGTTCCAGGATACTCTGTCGTCTTACCTTTGAGTACTTAAAATGGTACTAAGTACCCTCATAATTCTAATTGAATGTTGGAGCTTATACTATAAAATAATACCCAAAAGAATGAATTAACACTTCTCCACTACGTAAAACAAGTGAATGTCCTTGGCATTGATTCTTGGGTATATCACAGACATATTTTCACTAACTTCAAAGTTTTTCTCCTCCCCTGCCTCAAACTGAAGCATTCCTCAAACTGGATTACCTTCTTCCTTCATGGTGCATAAGGTGCACTTCCATGAGAATACAAGGATACCCATACAAGAATGACAGGAAACATGTGCTTTTTTATGTATGCATCTCAAAAATCATTTAGAGCATTTACATCCGCAAATAGACAACCTTCCCCTATAATCCACTTAAGATGTATACTAATGATAACTAAAGTTTATAGAAACTATGTTAACAAAAGTTCATTGATTCTATCAACATAACAAAATCACTTAGAGAGTTAGAGACTTTATTCTGTGTTAGAAAATCCTATGATATAGATTTGTGATTTCCACTTCGTTAAGGAAGTATAGGAATCTTGGGCTACAGTAAGTACATATTGTCTTTCTTCTTGGTTGCATGTCAGGCATCACTGAATTAAGTCCTTCGCTTCATTAGAAACTTTAGGACATTCTGGTATGTCTAATCTATGTGAATTTATGATTTTTACTTCCCTCAAAACACTCTCTTGTGTTTGATGATGTCCAAAAGGTAGCTTTCCAAAAATAATCTGATAGAATAATACCCCACCTAGTTGCCACTATCGATTTTTTGCCTTAATATCTGCATGATATTTTGTGATGTGGAACTAATTCATTGCCAATTGTGCCCCTTTCCTTTAACTACTGAGGGGTTCCTTTGACATAATATCTATCTCCTTAATATATGGAATTTACTACGATAAGTTATCTTTTCGAAAATAGGATCTCTATTCCCTGTTCCAGGGTACTCTACCATGTTACCTTTGACTGCTTAAAATGTTGCTAAATACCCTCATAATTCAATTTGAATGTTGGAGCTTATCCATAAAATAATACCAAAAAGAATGAATCAACACCTCTCAACTAAATAAAACAAGGGAATGTCCTTGACGTTGATTCTTGGGTATATAACACATAGCTCTTCACCAACTTCAAAGTTGTTCTCCTCCCTTGCCTCAAACCAAAGCATTCCTCGAACTGAATTTTCCACTTCCTTCGTAGTACATAAGGTGCACTTCCTTGAGCATACAAGGCTACCCGTACAAGAATGAGAGGAAACATGACATTTTTCATGTATGCATCTCCAAAACAATTTAGAGAATTTACATCCACAAATAGACAACCTTTCCCTATAATCCAATTAAGATGTATATTAATGATAACTGAAGTTGATAGAAACTCTGTTAACAAAATTTCATTGATTCTATCAACATAATGAAATCACTTAAAGATTCAAAGGATGTATTATGTGTTAGCAAATCTTATGATATAGATTTGTGATTTTTGATTTGTTAAGTAAATATAGGAATCTTGGGCTACGGTAAGTACATCTAGTCTTTCTTCTTCGTTGCATGTCAAGCATCGCTGAATGAAATTATTCGATTCATAAAAAACTTTAGGATGTGCTGGTATGTCCACTCTATGTTCATTTATGATTTTTCCTGCCCTTAGAACACTCTATTGTGTTTGATCATGTCCAAAAGGTAGTTTTCCAAAATTCATGTAATAGAATAATACCCCAATGGACCAAACATCAACCTTTGATGATATGAGTGGTGTCTTGTTAATATAAAAGAATTCAGGAGGCATATACCAATATGTCCTCACACCCTGAGATGTAAGTTCAATTGCTTGTGAACCAACATCATCCAAAACTATTTTACTGAGACCAAAATCAATAAATTTTTCCACACCATCCTCATCAAAGAGGACATTTCCAGGGTTCAAATAATAATGAATTACACTCTGTCGTATTTTGTTTCAATAAAAAAGGGCTGCAAGTATTTGAATTATTATGGTCCTTGCCTCTTTCTTGAATAAACATGGTGTTACCTACAAGACTACTTCAAGATATTTCCATCACTGCAATGTACTATGGTGGATTATTGCATTAATGGAAATAAAATAAAATATATAATCCAACATAGTAAATTAGAGTGAGGGAAATATCTCGATGCAGTCTTCTAGGTAACACCATGTATATCTGACCAAGAGGCAAGGACCATAATAATTCAGATACTTTCAGCCCCTATTTATCTAAACAAAAGACCACAAAGTGTAATTCATTATTATTTGAAGCTTGGAAATGTCCTCCTTGATGAGGATGGTGTGGAAAAATTTACTAATTTTTTCCTCATTAAAATAGTTATGGATGATGTTGGTTCACGAGAAATTTAACATACGTCTCAAGGTGTGGGGAAATATTGGTATCTGCCTCTTGAATGCTTTGATATTAACAAGACACCACATATCGTCAAAGGTTAATTTTTGGTCAGTTGGGGTATTATTCTGTCAGATGATTTTTGAAAATCTACCTTTTGGACATGATCAAACACAAAAGAGTGCTCCCATGGAAGGAAAAATAACAAATGAACATAGAATGGACATACCAGCACATCCTAAAGTTTCTAATGAAGCAAAGGACCTCATTCAGCGATGCCTGACATGCAACAAAGAGGAAAGACCAGATGTACTTAATGTAGCCCAAGATTCCTATCTTTCCTTAACAAAGAAGAACTCACAAATTTATAGCATAAGATTTTCTAACAGAAAATAAAGTCTTTCACTCTCTCTCTAAGTGATTTAGTTCTATTGATAGAATCAACTACCTTTTGTTGATAGAGTTTCTATCAACTTCAGTTATCATTAAGTATACATCTTAAGTGGATTCTAGGGGAAGGCTTTTTGTTTGCGGATGTAAATTCTGTAAATTATTTTGGAGATGCATACATGAAAAAGGCCATGTTTCCTCTCATTCTTGTATGGGTAGCCATGCATGCTCAGGGAAGTTCACCTTATGCACCATGAAGGAAGTGAGAGAAAGATCTCGATACAATCCTGGAAAATGAACCGAAGCACCCTGAGACGTAAGTTCAATTGCTTGTGAACCAACATCATCGAAAACTATTTTACTGAGACTAAAATAAGTAAGTTTTGCCAGACCATCCTCATCAAAGAGTATATTTCCAGGCTTCAAATCATAATGAATTAAACTATGTGGTCTTTTCTTTAGATAACCAAGGGCTGTTAATATTTGAACTATCTTTAAAACTTTATGTTTTGTTTATTTGCGGATTTAGAGTAAAAAGAATTGTGACCCCTCTTAAAGCTTAGTATATCTAGAGTTAAGATAGAACTAACTTGATTTAATTATTAATTATAACTACTACTATTATTTTTATATAATATTCACAAATAAAAATTTTCTATTTACTTGATATATAAATCCATTCTATTAGTTGGGATTTCTTCTTTCTGAGCTTTTAAATATTCTACTTAATAATGAGGTTCTCACTATTTAGTCTATTGATTTATTAATGTTATTTTCAATTACATAATTTACTTAGCACTTATTTGGCTACCCTAGATCCATCTCAATTGCTTATCTACCAAGTACAGAGAGAAATCAAATTTCTTTCAATTACATAATTTACTTAGCACTTATTTGACTACCCTAGATCCATCTCAACTCTTTATCTACCAAGTACAGAGAAAAATAAAATTTCTTTTCACTTTAAAAGAGGTTTTCATATCAAGAGATTTGATCCCTCTGGACACTTGGATCCGAAGTTAAGATGAATCTAGGTTGGTTTATTCTCTCCTTTAAAAATATTATATTCCACATGAATACCATGGATTTTGGATACCATGACTCATTTTTGTTTTTATAGTGTTATTTTATTTTTAGATTTTAATTATATTTTGAGGGTTATTTTTATTTTGTTAATTTATTTTTATACTGAGTGAGTTAAAATGTTTACATTAGACTATTTTTTTATTTATTTAGTTTATTTAATTTAATTTTTGTTTTTATGTAAATTTGACTCATTCAAAATGTTAAAAATTACATTACATCTTTACCATACTTGGCTCGAAAGGTCCTAAATAAATTAAATTTAACATGAAACCAATCAAATTATTTTTTGAAGAAAGGGACAACGTACTAGTTTGATTCTTCATTGAATATTCTATTCTATTGCCATGAGTAACAACATTCCTTTTAAAAGTGTAAGCAATAACTGAAAAAAGAACTAAAAATACTTATATTTAGTTGAAATATCTTGTTATGTAATGGGATAGTGCAACATCATTATGAAATATCTTATAAATTGAAAAATGGTTAAAGAAATACAACAAGGAAAGTCTTCACTTGAAATACCTTGTTATGTAATGCAATAGTTAAAACTCTTGGAAGTTGGTGCAACATCACTATCAAATAACTTATAAATTGGAAAATGGTTAACGCAAGACAACAAAAAAAAGTCTTCCACTTCAATGGTTAACTTTGTAGGAATCCAGATCTCTCAACCAACAAGAAAAATAAACTAATATTAATCCCAAATAATAAAATTGGTAAAATTATAAAATTGTAATTTGAAAAAAACACTATTCAATAGTTTAAATAAGATACATTAAATAATGATACAATAGAAAAATTCATAGATTATACATAATTTAAATAGGCTACATTAAATAATCATGCTAGTTGAGTTTTAGTTAAATGATGATGAAGCTGGTTGTTAGGACACTTATCACACATTCAACTCTTCTTAGATCGCAGTAATGTATTTGGACATGTTGAAGAAAGATGTAGTCCTACTAAACTTACAAAAAAAATATATCGTTAAACGAATAATAAATAATCTTACTGTATAAAATACAAAATTTTAAATTAAAACTAGTAAATCAATGACACTTACATAAATATCAAATTATATATTAGAGTTAATCAATTGATTTGAAAAAATATATTAAAAAAAAAAAATTATTTTGTGATTTTAGGAAATTATTTTTTATAAAATTTAAAGAAATAGATTTATCTTTTTCATCTCTAAATATTGTAGCAAATTATAAAATAAGCATAAAAAATTGTATATGGAAAAATTTTCTAATAAATTATAAAAAAAAATATGCTCACTAATATATCTATGGGTGTAATGTTAAGTTAAGTCATGTGGCCATGAACTTCACAATTTTTAGAGTTTAGATGCCATGGGTTTTTGTTTATCAAGCCACAACTCAACCTTGAACTTAGACAACTTGACAAACAAAAAAATAAATTCTAAAAAAATTATATCATTTTAATTTCATATATTCTAAAAAAATAAAGTCTTCTTAGTTTCAAAATATACTTTTTGTAAGGAAATATTGAATAAAAAATTTCCAATTTTAACCTTGCTTATAAATAAAAAACAAACAAAGTGAACAAATCTACCATAATTTTGGATAGCCTTGCTTAAAAAACAAAATGAAATGATAAAATTTACCATATTTCTGGATTCACAATTGATTTGTATAATGAGATGCATGTATTCAATTGATTTGTATAATGATATGAATGTTCACTATATATTCCAGTCTATATCTATCTTAACTTCTGATCTACCAAGCGTTAAAGGGATAAAATATCTTTCTTGAACAATTCATGAGACCATATTTCTGGATTATCAAAGTACCATGATGTCAACAAATGTACCATATTTTTTTATAAACTTAAAAACTAAAAACAAATGATAAAATCTACCATATTTCTAGATTCACAATTCTGACAAAGTTTTGTATAACGAGATGCATGTTCTGTATATATACCATCCTACATCTATCTTAACTTATAATCTACCAAGCATTAGAGGGATAAAATCTCTTTCTTGAAGATATTTAAGACATTTGATGCCTTTCGCCACTTAGAGTAAATCCAAAGTTAAGATGGATCTAGGTTGGTTTAATTCCCCCTTTATATAGGCTATATATCACATGAATACCATGGGTCAATACCATGAGTTATCATGGTACCATGAATTCAAAAAATCTACCATATTTCTGGGTAACATTGCTTAAAAAACAAAAACAAATGATAAAATCCACCATATTCCTGGATTCACAGTTTTGATAAAGATTCGTATAATGAGATGCATGTTCAACGAATCTACCATATTTCTGGGTAACCTTGGTTAAAAAACAAAAACAAATGATAAAATCCACCATATTCCTGGATTCACAATTTTGATAAAGATTAGTATAATGAGATGCATGTTCAGTATATATAGCACCCTACATCTATCTTAACTTCAGATCTACTATGCTTTAGATGGATCAAATATCTTTCTTGAAGAGATTTGATGTCTTTCGACAGTCAGTAAATCTAAAGTTAATATGGATCTAGATTGGTTTAATTCCAACTTTATATAGGTTGTATTCCACATTAATACCATGTGTCAATACCATGGGTTTTCACGATGCCATGAGCTCAAAAACCACATGTACTTGACCAAATCAAATTTACTTTAACAAATAAAAAAAATTAATAAAAATAAAATTAATAGTTAAATTTTTTCATTACATTATGTGTGCAACTAAAATGGTATTTAAATCAGATTAGGTTAATTGTGCTGGTTTTCTAGTAGTTTTGTGTCTATGGATTTTTCTTGGTATCCTCAAACTTGGCCTCTAAGTCCAATAAATTAAAAAACTATATATTATTTAAAAAAAATTAAAATGAATTTTAAATTCAATTACAGTGGTGATTTTCAAGTAGTTTTGTGCTATGGATTTTGATATTAATGAAGCATTTTAATAGACTTGGATCCTTAAACTTAAGGTGACAACATAGATAAAAAAATTATTTTCATAGACTAAATTTCAATTAATACTACACATTGCTTTATAAAGTATAAACCTTTACTCCAATAAATATGTTACTATGGGAAATCAAGTTTGATAGATATTTAATGGTTAAAAAACATTTTAAGGAGTCACGGAGAGAAATTTTGTTAACTCGTGAGGTTTACGCAACAAGTGACATCTATTTTATAATAATTCATGATTTTCATGCCCATTGTTTTAAATTAACCAAATTAAGTAAAGAGATTTTAAATAAAGTTGACATAGTAAAATAAGAGTCAATAACTAAAATCCATTTTGTTATAGTCTATGTTTAAGGTCCATAATGGTGATTTTGGGTCCTGTGGTAACAAATTGAGACTTTTTTTTCTTTTCTTTTTTGTAAAACTATTCAATTAAATTTTAAATCCACTATGAGTGAATCCACTATGATTTCTAGATATAGAGACATTTTTGGAGGAACCATGTAACACCTCGTTTTATTTTCAATTTATGTTAAACGACTTTTACTCATACATTAAAATTTATTAAGTGAAAAGAATCTGAAATTTTATTTCATAAGAAGGAAATTACATTGAGTAATTTATTAACTGTATGGTAAAGAATAACAAGATTCCAAAGTAAAAGAAAGAGGATGTTTTCAACACTTACCCTCCCCAGGGGAAAAAATGAAATCCTGAGAAGGGGAAGGGCTTTTGTTCTAGAAAGGAAAAGGTGTTTCACATCAGTAAGATTGTGAAGAAAATAGAGTTTTGCAGAGTTGGCGGTTTACCAGTGGAACTCTGTACCTGAAGAAGGGTAGAGTGGACTAGGGTCCTGAGGTCTAACTTCAGAAAAGGAAAACTTGCTATCAAAAATCTGGTGCAGAGCAAGAGGGCAGAAGAGGACATGATTGCCTCTCTCATGGTTGGGCAAGGGGGAAGAAGAGGACATGATTGCCTCTCTCATGGTTGGGCAGTGACATCAGTTAATCAAGAGAAATCGAGATAAGTATATTGAACTTACTGGTTTACCTTGTTGAGACAGAAAAAGAACAGTGAATCAAGAGAAATCGAGATAAATATATTGAACTTACTGGTTTAACTTGTTGAGACAAAAAGAGAATTTTTTTTTAAGTTTTCTGCAGAGGTAACTTTCAGTAGATTGTTAATTAGAGATTTGGTTAAATTCCATCTACTTTGTAAAGAGGTGATAGCTCTAAAATTAGAACAGATATAAAGAAAAACATTTTAAAAGAAGTGAATACATAATTTTTTATTGCTTAAAACTTTCTATGGTTATGATATTGGTAATCTATGTGGTCTATACCTATTCTAAAATTTAGTACAATTAGAGAATATAGGGCACAAGAAAAGTTGGAAATAACAGTAAATGTACCATGCTAAACAATCTATGCTGAAAAGCATACTTGACAAATATTATCAAGTAAAGAAAGAATTATATTTTTATGGTAACAAAAAAAAATACAATTAGGAATCGATATGACTTGGGAATTGTAACGAGTGATCTTATTTTTAAAATAAAACCCTTATAATGTTATGGATAAGGAATATCAGTAGGCCCAGGGGTCAAGAATTCAATTGTAACGAGTGATCTTATTTTTAAAATAAAACCCTTATAATGTTATGAGTAAGGAATATCAGCAGGCCCAGGGGTCAGGAAACCAAGCCCCACATCTGTAGGGCAGGGATCATGGTCCCCTCACCACTAAGATTTATGGCGTAAACCAAAATTGTTTTTACAATATTTGAGTAAATATTGAAAGCTTCAAAGAAAACCAATTGTCGTGGAAAATTTAACTCATAGCATAGAATCGCAAATGGCCAACTCACAGAACTAGAACACAAACTAAATTTGAGAAGCATAATGGAACTACGAACACAACTCGCTGTTTTGGGAAGTTAATATTTAATACAACATCCAAAACATAGTAAACACTCACCAAAATTAACAATGTAACAAGGGGAAGAAACGCTTCACTGCATCATACATCACAATCCACATATTGCAAAATAACCACCACTGCCAAAAGCTAATAATGTTGACAACCCTGAAAATAAAAATGATAAAAAAGATTTGCATAAGACTAAGAAGAAACGGAAACGGGTGGAGAAGACGAATTTGCTGGACAAAGACCAGGAAATTTCAAGAATCGTAATGAAAAAGCGTAAAATATTGGCAGAAGAGGAAGCATAAGCTGCCAAGAAATTCGGCTTCAATATCGAACATTTCATAGCTAGGCTTGAAGCTATCGTAGAAGAAGACATTGAGCTTAACAGAAACGGTGATCCTGTTGTCACGAAATTGTTGATGTTACTCGAGATGCGAGGTGTTATTTCCAAAAAACCTGCACATATAGAGTTTTGAGAAAATATAAGATGAACAAGAAGATTAACCAACCAGTAAAACCTACCTCTTAACAGATGCAGGTGATGGTCATTAAGCCCAGGCTAAATCGACACGGCCCCTGATTGAATCTTTGAATGCTCACAAGTGACACTGCGAAATTTCTGAATGTGGCGGTGGTGAAATAATGTAGGTGAGATAATGTAACTGATTAATAACAGTTTTTAATCGAAGGGTAGACAACATTTGAATCATCTAACATCTGAATCAATAATGTATAATAGTACACTTGGAAAATAGGAGAGTTGTTTTCAAATAGTGACTCTTTACAGCGTAATAAATATTAATTATTATTTTTTATTCCAATAAATTTATTTCAATATTTCAAACGTAACAACCATGTGATCTGTATTAATCCATTTATTAATAATTTTATTCTTTATTATCTCTTTTTTAAGTTTATGGTTAAATTATTTATTTTGTTGTGGATTAAAATTTTTTTATCATTTATTTAAATAATGACTCTCATTACACTATTTCAGTAAATTCTGATTATCTAAACTTAAATATAAAAGCCCAAAAAATATTATTATGAAAAATCATAATTTTCACTAGAAAATTTAGAGAATACCTTTTCAAAATTATATTTTCAAAAAATTTAAATTAAAAAAAATATAAACCTTCAGACATAAACAAACACAGTAAATCTATTTATAATGAATTGTGATAAATAAATGAAAAAAAAATAATAAATCTATTTAGAATAACTTTATTATAAGATTTACTTAAAAAACCAATAATAAATTTACTTCTAATAACTTTTTTATAAGAACTAATGAAAAATACAGTTATAAATCCTTAAATAAACTAAACATAAACTTTCAAAGATAAATAATTAAAACATTTGTAGATCTATTTATCATCAACTGTAATGCATAAAATTTATAAATTTAGGTAATCTATTTTTCAGAAAGGAAAGAAAAGTTGTTTATATTAAGATAAGATAAAAATTACATTGTCATAATCATATGTAGACTGGCATCATCCCAGAAACCATGATCCAAGGCCATCAGAATGAACATAATTATAAAACATTTTAGTCCATCATATGTGAATTTATGATTTTTACTTCCCTCAGAACACTCTCTTGTGTTTGATGATGTCCAAAAAGTAGCTTTCCAAAAATAATCTGATAGAATAATACCCCACCTAGTTGCCACTGTCAATTTTTTACCTTAATATCTCCATGATATTTGTGATGTGGAACTAATTCTCTGCCAACTGTGCCATGCTCCTTTAATTGATGAGGGATTCCTTTGACATCATCTCTATCTCCTTAAGATATGGACTTTACTACCATAAGTCATATTTTCGAAAATAGGATCTCTATTCCCTGTTCCAAGATACTCTACCATGTTACCTTTGACTGCTTAAAATGTTGCTAAATACCCTCATAATTCTCATCGAATGTTGGAGCTTATACCATAAAATAATCCCCAAAAGAATGAATCAACGCCTCTCCACTAAATAAAACAAGGGAATGTCCTTGACATTGATTCTTGGGTATATAACCCATAGCCCTTCACCAACTTCAAAGTTTTTCTCCTCCCCTGCCTCAAACCGAAGCATTTCTTGAACATAATTCTCTACTTTTTTCGTAGTACATAAGGTGCACTTACCTGAGCATACAAGGCTACCCATAAAATAATGAGAGGAAATATTACCTTTTTCATGTATGCATCTCCAAAACAATTTAGAGAATTTACATCCGCAAATAGGCGAACTTGCCCTAGAATCCAATTAATATGTATACTAATGATAACTGAAGTTGATAGAAACTCTGTTAAAAAAATTTCATTGATTTTATCAACATAACGAAATCACTTAAAGAGTCAGAGACTTTATTTTGTGTTAGCAAATCCTATAATATAGATTTGTGATTTCCGATTCGTTAAGGAAATATAGGAATCTTGGGCTACGGTAAGTACATCTGATCTCTCTTCTTGGTTGCATGTCAAGCATTGCTGAATGAAATTATTCAATTCATCAAAAACTTTAGGATGTGTTGGTATGTCCACTCTATGTGCATTTATGATTGTTTCTTCCCTTAGAACACTCTATTGTGTTTGATCATGTCCAAAAGGTAGTTTTCCAAAAATCCTCTGATAGAATAATACCCCAATGGACCGAACATCAACCTTTGATGATATGAGTGTTGTCTTGTTAATTTAAAAGAATTCAGGAGGCATATACCAATATGTCCCTGCACCCTGAGACATAAGTTCAATTTCTCGTGAACCAACATCATCCAAAACTATTTTACTGAGGCAAAAATCAGTAAATTTTGCCACACTGTCCTCATCAAAGAGGACATTTCCAGGCTTCAAATCATAATGAATTACACTTCGTGGTCTTTTGTTTCAATAAAAAAGGGTTGAAAGTATTTGAATTTTTATGGTCCTTGCCTCTTGCTAAGATAAACATGGTGTTATGTGCAAGACTACATCTAGATATTTCCCGCACTGCAATGTACTATGTTGGATTATTACAGTAATGGAAATAAAATAAAATATATAATCCAACATAGTACATTAGAGTGAGGGAAATATCTCGATGCAGTCTTGCAGGTAACACCATGTCTATCTGAGCAAGAGGCAAGGACAATAATAATTCAAATACTTTCATCTCTTGTTTATCTAAACAAAAGACCACAAAGTGTAATTCATTATTATTTGAAGACACTACTCATATCATCAAAGATTGATGTTTGGTCAGTTGGGGTATTATTCTGTTAGATGATTTTTGGAAAGCTACCTTTTAGACATGATCAAACACATGAGAGTTCTCTAATGGAAGGAAAAATCATGAATGAATATAGAATGGACATACCAACTTATCCTAAAGTTTCTAATGAAGCAAAAGACCTCATTCAGCGATGCCTGACATGCAACCAAGCGGAGAGAACAGATGTACTTAATGTAGCCCAAGATTCCTATCTTTCCTTAACAAAGCAGAACTCACAAATCTATAGCATAGGATTTGCTAACACAGAATAAAGTTAAGCTAGAACTAACTTGGTTTAATTATTATTTATAATTACTACTATTATTTTTATATAATATTCACAAATAAAAATGTTCTATTTACTTGATATATAGATCCATTCTATTAGTTGGGGTTTCTTCTTTGTTAGCTTTTAAACATTGTACTTATTAATGAGGTTCTCACTATTTAGTCTATTGATTTATTAATGTTATTTTCAATTACATAATTTACTTAGCACTTATTTTAATACCCTAGATCCATCTCAACTTCTTATCTAACAAGTACAAAGAGAAATGAAATTTCTTTCAATTACATAATTTACTTAGCACTTATTTGACTACCCTAGATCCATCTCAACTCCCTATCTATCAAGTACAGAGAGAAATCAAATTTCTTTTCACTCTAAAAGAGGTTTTCATATCAAGGGATTTGATCCCTCTAGACACTTGGATCCGAAGTTAAGATGAATCTAGGTTGGTTTATTCTCTCCTTTAAAAAGACTATATTCCACATTAATACCATGGGTTTTGGATACCATAACTCTTTTTTTTTTATAGTGTTATTTTTTTTTTAGTTTTTAATTATATTTTGACGGTTATTTTTATTTTGAGTGAGCTAAAATGTTTACATTAGACTATTTTTTTATTTAGTTTTTTAATTTAATTTAATTTTTGTTTTTATCTAAATTTGACTTAGTTAAAATGTTAAAAATTACATTACTACATCTCTATCATACTTGGCTCTATAGGTCCTCTAGGACGAATATATAAATTAAATTTAACATGAAACCAATCAAATTATTTTTTGAAGAAAGGGAAAATGTACTAGTTTGATTCATCATTGAGTCTTCTATTCTATTGGCATGAGTAACAACCTTCCTTTTAAAAGTGGAAGCAATACCTGCAAAAAAAACTAGAAAAAAACTCATATTTAGTTGAAATATCTTGTTATGTAATGGGATGGTGCAACATCATTATGAAATATCTTATAAATTGAAAAATGGTTAAAGAAATACAACAAAGAAAGCCTTTAGTTGAAATACCTTGTTATGTAATGCAATAGTTAAGACCCTTGGAAGTTGGTGCAGCATCACTATGAAATAACTTAAAATTGAAAAATGGTTAACACAAGACAACAAAAAAAAGTCTTCCACTTCAGTGGTTAACTTTCTAGGAATCTAGATCTCTTAACCAACAAGCAAAATAAACTAATATTAATCCCAAATAGTAAATTTAGTAAAATTGAAAAATTGTAATTTAAAAAAACACATTATTCATTGGTTTAAATAAGATGCATTAAATAATTATACCATAAGAAAAGCCATAGATTATACATAATTTAAATAAGCTACATTAAATAATAATACCATAAAAAAACCATGAATTAAAAATACATTAAAAAACTATAACTTATCAAAATTATTTTTATTTATTATTATTGTTATGTTTGTACTCCCAAGAACCCATCTCATCCAAAAAAAAAATAAAAAAATCATGTGGATCCTGCTAGCCTAACGCTTGTGGAAGAAGATCGAGCAAAAGAAGATGGGTTGTGCTCCGAGGCTTACGAAGAGACTTTCCAGAAAGAAATGACTGCTGCGGATGGATGGGGAGGAAGTCATTCGTTGGAACGTGTTTCATCCATCCTCTTGTATTTGTGTTTGGGCTGATGTATTTGGAAATGTTGAAGAAAAATGTAGTCTTACCAAACTTTAAAAAAAAAAAGATAGTTAAACCAGTAATAAATAATCTTATTATATAAAATACAAAATTTTAAATTAAAACTAGAAAATCAATGACACTTAGATAAATATCAAATTATATATTAGATTTAATGAATTGATTTGAAAAAATATATTAAAAAACAAAAAAATGATTTTGTGATGTTAGGAAATTATTTTTTATAAAATTTAAAGAAATAGATTTATTTTTTTCATCTCTAAATATTGTAGCATATTATAAAATGAGCATAAAAAATTGTATATGGAAATTTTTCCTAATAAATTATAAAAAAAATTATGCTCACTAATATGTCAATGGGTGTAATGTTAAGTTAATTCGTGTGGCCATGAACAAATGAAGAAATTTGCCATATTTCTCGATTCACAATTGATTTGTATAATGAGATGCATGTATTTACCATATTTTTGGATTCACATTTGATTTCCAGCCTATGCCTATCTTAACTTCTAATCTACCAAGCATTAGAGGGATAAAATCTCTTTCTTGAACATATTCATGAGACCATATTTCTGGATTATCAAGGTACCATGAAGTCAACAAATGTACAATATTTTTTGATAAACTTAAAAACTAAAAATAAATGATAAAATCTGCCATATTTCTCGATTCAAAATTCTGACAAAGATTTGTATAATGAGATGCATGTTCAGTATATATACCACCCTACATCTATCTTAACTTATAATCTACCAAGCAAAGATTTGTATAATGAGATGCATGTTCAGTATATATACCACCCTACATCTATCTTAACTTATAATCTACCAAGCATTAGAGGGATCAAATCTCTTTCTTGAATATATTCAAGAGATTTGATGCCTTTCGCCATTTAAAGTAAATCCAAAGGTAAGATGGATCTAGGTTGGTTTAATCCCCCTTATATATAGGCTATATATCACATGAATACCATGGGTCAATACCATGAGTTATCACGGTACCATGAATTCAACAAATCTACCATATTTCTAGGTAATCTTGTTTAAAAAACAAAAACAAATAATAAAATATACCATATTCTTGGATTCAAAATTTTGATAAAGATTCGTATAATGAGATGCATGTTCAGTATATATACCAGCCTACATCTATCTTAACTTCTGATCTACCAAGCTTTAGAGGGATCAAATCTCTTTCTTGAAGAGATTTGATGTCTTTCGACACTCAGTAAATCTGAAGTTAGGATGGACCTATATTGGTTTAATTCCACCTTTATATAGGTTATATTCCACATTAATACCATGTGTCAATACCATGGGTTATCATGATACCATGAGCTCAAATACCATGTGTCAATACCATGGGTTATCATGATACCATGAGCTCAAATACCATGCGTCAATACCATGAGCTCAAAAACCACGCATACTTGACCAAATCAAATTTACTTTAACTAATAAAAAAAATTAATAAAAATAAAATTAATAGTTAAATGTTTTCATTACATTATGTGTGCAACTAAAATAGTATTTAAATCAGATTTGGTTGATTGTGCTTGTTTTCTAGTAGTTTTGTGTCTATGGATTTTTCTTGGTATCCTCAAACTTGGTCTTTGAGTCCAATAAATTAAAAAATTATATATTATTTTAAAACAATTAAAATGAATTTTAAATTCAATAACAGTGTTGATTTTCAAGTAGTTTTGTGCTTTGGATTTTGGTCTTAATGAAGCATTTTAGTAGGCTTGGATCCTTCAAACTTATGGCGACAAAACAGATAAAATTTTTATTTTCATAAACTAAATTTAAATTAATATTACACATTGTTTTATAAACTGTAAGTTACCTTTACTCCAATAAATGTGTTACTATGGGAAATCAAGTTTTATAGATAGTTAATGGTTAACAAACATTTTAAAGAGTCACAAAGAGAAAATTTATTAACTTGTGATGTTTAGGCAATAAGTGACATCTATTTTATAATAATCCATGATTTTCATGCTCATTGTTTGAAATTAACCAAATTAAGTAAAGAGATTTTAAATAAAGTTTATATAGTAAAAAAAAATTCAATAACTAAAATCCATTTTGTTATAGTCTATGTTTAAGGTCGATAATGGTGATCCTCTGGTATCAAATTGAGACTTTTTTTTTTTTTAACCAAGATACAGAGACATTTATGAAGGAACCATGTAACACCTCGTTTTATTTTCAATTTATTTTAAAAGACTTTTACTGATACATTAGAATTTATTAAGTGAAAAGAATCTGGAATTTTATTTCATAAATAAGAAATTACAATGAGTAATTTATTAACTATATGGTAAAGAATAACAAGATTCCAGAGTAAAAGAAAGAGGATGTTTCTGAGACTTACCCTCCCCAACAGGATAAAAGGAAATCCTCAGAAGGGGAAGGGGTTCTATTCCAGAAAGGAAAAAGAGTTTCACATCAGTAAGATTGTGAAGAAAATAGAGTTGTTTAGAGTTGGTGGTTTACCAGTGGAACTCTGTACCTGAAGAAGTGTAGACTGGACTGGGGTCCTAATGTCTAACTTCAGAAAAAGAAAACCTGTTATCTAAACTCTAGTGCGAAGCAAGGGGCAGAAGAGGACATGATTGCCTCTCTTGTGGTTAGGCAGTGCCATCGGTTAATGAAGAGAAACCGACATAAGTATATTGAACTTACTAGTTTACCTTGTCAGACATAAAGAGATATTGTTAAATTCCATCTACTTTGTAAAGAGGTGATAACTCTAAAATTAGCACAGATATAAAGAATTTTTTTTTTTAAATAAGTGAATACATATTTTTTAATTTCTTAAAACTTTTTATGGTTATGATATTGGTAATCTGTGTGGTCTGTACCTATTCTAAAACTTAGTACAATTACAGAATATAGAGTGGAAGAAGAGTTGGAAATAACAGTAAATGGACCATGCTAAAAAATATATGCTGAAAAACATACTTGATAAATATTATCGAGCAAAGAAATAATTACATTTTTATGGTAACAAAAAAAAATACAATTAGGAATCGATATGACTTGGAAATTGTAACGAGTGATCTTATTTTTAAAATAAAACCTTTATAATGTTATGGATAAGGAATATTAGTAGGCCCTGGGGTGAAGAAGCCAATTGTAACGAGTGATCTTATTTTTAAAATAAAACCCTTATAATGCTATGAGTAAGGAATATTAGTAGGCCCAGGGGTCAAGAAGCGAAGCCCCAAATATGCAGGGCAGGGATCATGGTCCCCTCGCCACTAAGATTTATGGTGTAAACCAAAAAAATTCTTACAATGTTTAAGTAAATATTGAAAGCTTAAAAGAAAACCAATTGACATGGAAAATTTAACTCATAGCATAGAAAATCAAATGGCCAACACACATAACTAGAAAACTGACTGAATTTGAGAAGCATAATGGAACTGTAAAATAAGAAACATGCATGTCATTATATAATGCGACAAAATATTCTGCAATATATGAGTAGTTAGTAATCTGGCTAAACAGTAATGATGTCTATTACAACTGAAATAGAACCATCCTATACAAGTTCAGGTTGCGCCTCACACGCAGTAATAAAACAAATTTCAAAATAACTATGCATATTCACCCAACATCACAAATAACAACATATTACCCTATGTTCCAGGAAAGAACATAAAATAGAGAAGTGAATCTTTGCTAACATCAAAAAAAGTGTGTGAAACCCTTCATGCCAAGAAATAGCAAAGATACTCTTGCATGCAATAAGCTCAAGGGGCCGAAGGCCACACCTGTTCACGAAGAGGGTTTATCCTCATGTTGTGCTATACAACAACCCCCCATTTCATAAAATTTTGCTTTAGAAAACTATAATATGAAATGGGTCCCTTTTAGATTAAATTGGTATTAACTCATCATTCCTCTAAAAGTTCCAAAAACAAACGAAATATTACAAACCTTTTGAGTTAATAAATCATGGGCAATTGGGAAAATAAAACAATCACAACAGAAGGCCCCTCTCCTGGCTCCGATGCGATATCACTATCGGCAATCGGGGAATGTGATATGAATACAACGAAATTCTTAAAAGCTCTCGATGCGAGTTAAGCGATATCGCTATCGGCGATCGGGGATTCTACAATAACTTAAATGAAACTGCGCAAGTCTTCCTCCGATCACCGATCGCGATAAAGCCAAGCGCGACTTTCAAAAAGGATTGATATGGCTTCGACATATTATATTAATTATTATTTAAAAGCATTTCTGCTTCCCAATAGTGATTCACTTGCGCCCAACCGCCAAATAAAAATCAAATCCGCGCTTAAATAGACTATTCGGCAAATGAAGGATATAATGAGCATTTAATTGATTGACAGGTTTAAACGGTTAATTAATGGAGCAGTTATGCCTAAATCCCTTCAGAGATTATATCTGCGGGAGTCTTATGATTAGTTATTGATTGACATAATTCTTCTGTACTTAGTTTCCGCCATCTATTCTCTGGATTACGGTCATTTTATCTCTTGTACATAGCTTCTCCGCAATTGCAAATTTAGACCAAATGGGGAAGAAATCTAAGAAACCTGGAACAGCTTCAGCTTTTGTGGTAACAGGACAACATGCTGTCGATCCAGGACCAAACAAAAAAGGATTAATCTCAGATACTACATGTCTTGGTCTCAGTAATACTACTTGGCAGAGCATTTACAACCTGATTGAAGCCGAGGAACCTCAGCAAACAACGGTACAAGCTACAGCAGGCTCGAGCCAGAAATCTGATGCTACTTTGAAAGATTTGGTTGATTCCTACCTACACAGGGTAGCGGCTCGGGAGCAAATCCTTCCATATACAGATGTAGTGAGATGGGCCATTGAAGAAATTCCAATTACGAATAGAATATTCTGCACTATTGATGGGAGAGTTTTCGGTTCGTTTCAGCCTGATGATTTGAGACAAATGTACCATTTGCCCGAACCAGAGAAGAAGTATAATAAAGCATTCCTGGAGAAGTTTAGAGATGAAAATAAAACTAAGGCAGAGCCTATACGGGAATGGAGACAGAACCCGACGAAACACAAACATGAGTCTTCGGGTAAGTACTCCGTCAGTTCCTTATGTTCTCCTTATTGTTATGCTGGAGCTATGATGTGTCGAATGTGGGGATTGCATGATTCTTCAAAATTTTCCATAGAGATGGTACCTTTGATGGAAGCAGCATGCAATAGTGAAATCATGGGTTGGGGGAATATATTATCGGATAAGTTAGCAACTGCTATTCTTGACTTCAGACACAAATCTCGTGTTACTGATAGATTCATCCCTCCATTTTAATTTAGTGCCTACATTTTAGATACCCTCTGTTTTAATTCCGAGTTTCCTGTGTTAGGGTGGAGATGGACTCCACAGGACCCCATGCCCATTCATATATATCACCAGAAATTATGGAAAGCCCATTATAAACACCACCTATATCAACTCTGCAATGGACTCATGCTACCTATTTACTATGCAATTTTTGCTAGACCTACTCCTAAGATCTCCTCTCAAGCAGAAATTGACTTGACAGCCTTAGGAACCTGGTTGGGAGAGGAAAAATTCTCTTATGTAAGAGTTTTCGGCAGCCAGGCCAGACCTCATGTCCTCCCCTTGTATATGCCAGACAAACTTTTAGCTCGAGAGATAGCATATCAGCTTACATCTGCATCGGCTACAAAGACTCTCAGGAATTCAAAGAAGCAAGTCTGGCCTCCTTTCCCTCTAAGGTGTGGCGTCTATACTCTGCGTGATTATAAACACGCAGAGAAAGAGGCGGAAAAGATTAATATATTAAATCTTGCCACTCTGCCTAACAGATGCTTTGATCCAAAAAAGATCGTCTATAATGTTCTAGACCAGGCCAAACTCACTAAATTTGAACATAAGGAAGACAATTTTGATGACCTGTTCTCCTCAGCCGAGTCGATATTTCAGGTTCAAGAGATAGCTAAAATAAGATACCATGAAGACGGGTTAGTTGAATTTAACAAACTTAGAAAGGAGAGGTTGCAAACTTTGCCTCTAGATTTGTTAGCCACTACCCCGATGATACAATCAAGCAAGCCTAAGCAACAGCTTATCAACAAACCTCCTGCTACATCCGAAATATTTGAAGAAGTCCAAAGAAGAAAGCAGGAGGAACTCAGGAGGTCAGAACAGGAAGAGGCAAAGAGGTTAGAACAGGAAGAGGCAAAGAGGAAAGAACAAGAGGAAGCACAGAGAAAAGAACAGGAGAGAATACATGATCAGGAACAGGAAAGGCAGCAGGAGCAGAGCAGCAAGGAGGTGAATGTCGACACTCAGATTGACCCAAGATTGCTCCAGGAATGGCAGCAATTTGATTCAATTATAAGCAATCTTGAGAGCTCAAGGGATGCCGATACATCCAAAGCAGCCAATACACAGGATACAGCATCAAAAAAAGTTCCAAGCAAAGAAACTAGCGGTCTACCCCCTACTACAGAATTAGAAATAATTCCCAAGGATCCTTCGGATCAAATTATTTTGCAGGTGGAGGATATTCCTCCATTGGATGTTTTTTATAGCTCAAAACACAGGGCTGTAATAAAGCGACAACGGAAAAGGAGAAGGATTGATCAACCTTCCCTGTTCCCTGAACAAACAATAAGAGCCAATGTAGTGTGGAAGGAAGAATTAAACCCCTCCGATGACCTAACAAAGTTGTCCCAATATGCTGGTGCCTATTCGGCAGCCACCATGGATAAGGCATCAGAGGTGAGCAATTTGTTGAAAGAAAAGGATCAAGCGATCGCTTCACTACAAACACAGCTATTGGAGGCACAACACAAAGTAGATTCGGAAGCAATTCAGAAACAGAAAGAATTATCAGAGGCATTAGAAAAATTGAAGGCAATGAATGAACAGATGGTAAAAACAAAAGATGAGCAAATTGCTCAATTAACAGCTCAAGTAGAGAAGTTCAAGAGTCTTCCCCAGCCTACCAATTTCAGAACAGAGGCAATACAGATTAATAAGGCACTAATAACACAAATAAGATTGTTGTGTCATGAAATTGCCCAAGTTGAACCTCTGTGTGACATAACAACATCTATAATAAAAAAATCAGTTGATGCCAGGCAGGACTTTGAGAAAGCCGATGAGACTTTAACAGATTTTCTTACTTGGCAGAACACTAATGAGGGACAGGAAGCAAACTTTCCTAAAATCTTAGAATCCCATAAAGAAATTCTATTCTTGGAGTGGCAGTCCCAATTGATGAAAGCAGAGAGAGAGGTTTCTAGATGCAAATTATCTATGAACAATTTGATTGACCTGATTAATAATACTCTCTATTTATCTAACATGATCTCTCAATGTACACCAGGTAAATTATTATCAGCCAAGACATTAGAACAATCATGTTGTCAAGAGCTAGAAAAGAATGGGAAATTGATCACAGGAATTAAAAGTTTAACTTGGGACGCCTATTGGTTGTTCCTAGTAAAACCATACGGCGAGAAAGCCGCCCTCAAATGCTTAATGGATGCAATCGGGTGTATCATTCCCGATATACATGATGCCACCTATGCTGCTCAAATCAATTCTCGTCTCAGCTGCCCTCAAGAAGTGGAACCAATGTTGGCAATATGCAAACTCAGGACAAAAGACAAACAACCAGAATGATGAATCATGCTGCTGATTACCAGATTGTTGTGGGGGAGATATTCAAGATTGGGTTATACCAATTTAGTAGCATTTTAGTTTTGTAGTTTGTTAGCTTAATTTAGTATTTATAGGCCCTTTCATGGATTTAGAAAGGGTCGTAAGTTTTTGTATATGACTGAAACCTGAAGTTGCACTACTGTACTTCAGGCATATTTTTTTATGAAAACTGGACCAATTTTTCCAAATTTTGATAACGAAGCTTTTATGTGGATGTGCACTATTGCCTTTATTTAAAAGTATTTCTGAGTCGGAAGAAGGAATTCAAATTGCGATTGACGTTGGGAAAGATTTGCAGCTCATATGGTACTATTATCTATGTCTGAATTTATTCTTTTTACATAAATTGTTGTTTGATTATTCTTGCTATTATTGAATATATGAATGTGTTTTAACAGCAGTCTTTATACTTTCCACTACTGGATGTTTACAGTTTTCTATTGTTCTAATCATTCATGTATCAGTAATATAAAAAGATAAGTGTAACAATGTTTTATCAATTACTTCGTTCAACTATTTGAACGAAGCAATTATTATTTAAATAAATGTCTTTGTTTATTGAATAGTGTCATCTATATGCCTATCGACGAACACAGATCACTAAACGTTGCACTTAAGAATAGGAAGCTTCCGGGATAAAATAGTCATTTACGTTTTTGCTTATAGATTAAGTCCTTCATTCATTATCACCTATTAGAAAACCAATCATTCATCCACCCCTTTTATTCATTACTTTGGGAAACCTGGTCCCATTATATCCGATCGGAGCCACCATCCCAAACGGAAAAGGAGTCGTATTAAGGTCTTGGGACCGGGTGGTTATCCCTCGATGTTGATGTAACGATTTTCGAGGCTATAAACATTTTTGGCGCTAGAAGGAGGGCCCAACTATGAATGGCGAGTAAATCAAAACCTACGGACCATTCTCAGAGTAAATCACCCTCCACCTCACCTCGGACCTCCCGTTTGCATTCCGAATCACAGTGTCCAAACGAGAAGAAGAGGGATCAACTATCCCTTGCTCAATCACACCATACTTCAGAACGTTTAAGTCCGGGGAGTCCCCCCGAAGTTCAGTCTATCATCCCAGAAACTTCAAGGCTTCTACATATCACCTCGGAGATCCGAAGTATCTCAAGGCGAGTCATACTTCGCAATTTCACTTACCTCACCCTCTCACCGGACTTCAAAGCGAAAAACTCGGCATTGAACTAAAGTCTGAGTTGCCTTTACCGCAAAGGAAAAAGGCAAAAAAGAACAACGAAGGTTCTGATAGTGAGACCTTTTCTACATCATCTTCCATCTCATCATCTCCCACTACGAAGTCAAACATCCACTTCCCCATTACATATTATTGTTCACCAGGGGTCACCACCTTCAACATCACAACCTTTTTCGGTCTTCATTACCACCTCCTCCCCAAACACCCGGAACACCACGGGCAAACGTTGGTACTCCCAAGATGGCTCAAAATCCATGGAACAGATCCCGGTGTAGTCACTATGCTCGCACCATTACATCCATTGCTGATTATCTCGAGAAGTGGTTACCAAAGTTTAATCCAGTACGCTGGAACATTAGTTGAGGAACACATAAATAATTTCATGTTGTCGAGTTATTTTAAAAGGAGTAACAGAAGAAGATGTTGTAGTTAGACTTTTCCCCTACATGTTACAAGGATCGATTGGGTCTTGGTATTTTTCCTTACCCTCTCGGATCCATTACCGGTTGGAATATCTTTCGAGAGCAGGTTTCTTACCAAATATGGCGACGATAGATCCTTGGCCACGCTCATTAATGACCTTTCAAATCTAAGAATTGAGTCTAGAGAACCAATTAAGGAGTTTAACTCCCGATTCAATAAGCTCTTGAATAAAATTCCCACCAATTCCAAGCCAAGTGAACAAGCTAGAAGTGAGTGGTACATCACAGCCTTACCTTCAAATATAGCCATTTTTGTAGATAGTGCTGCGAAACCAACTTTGGCCGAAAATATGAAAGAAGCCATCGTTGTGGAAAAACGTATAATCGCTTTGGAAAAAGAAAACTGCTCTCGAAGATAGGAAATCCAAAAAAAAGTATCTTTCAAGTAAGATTCAAAGAAGAAAAACACCAAAGATCCATACGATATGGAGGGTCTTCAAAAGGTCCTCAAAACAATGTCAAATGAAATGGTTGAAATTAAAAAGCAAGTAGTAGAAACTTCAACAAAGAAACCATATAGGAATTTTAAGAAAAAGCTGAGTCAAAACCACCAAATGTTATATCCAATGCAGATTCAGGATCCCCGAGGAAGAAGAAGAAGATGAAACAATTACATCATTCGATGAAATTGAGGAAGAGGAAGTTGTTGAATGCCATGGAATGTGGGAATTCATGTTGCCTAACTCCGACACGAAAGCGAACAAGAAGCTTTTCCCTGTGACTACTAGGAGCAAAAGTACCCCCGAACCCTGCCCGGGCAAGTTCCAAGAAAAGGAGTGCGAGGTACTAATACTACAAAGGAAAAGGTACCCACAAGGAAGTCGGGCTGCAACAGTCCCTCAAAACCAGCCATCCTCCTCAAACATACCTTCAACATCAAAGACGTTGGTAGTATCGGATTCAATGGATTACAATATTGTTGATGACATGAAGAAGACTAAGGCAAACATTACCAATGTTTGAACTCGATCGAAATCAAAACATCAGACAAAAATTGCTTCTTAAGGAACTAAATGCAGTTCTGCCTCGCCTCTTCCTAGTGCTAAAGGCACGCAAATGATTCGGGGACAACCACCTTACGGTAGAGTTGAGAGCTGCGATACGATTCTAATCGGAGACGAGATCAAATTCCCATACCCCACCTTTCCTCTTAACCTACGAAATCTACAATCGAAATCTACACAAGCGTTTAATTGACTCGGGGGCATCATCTAATATAATGCCGAGCTTCGTTTGTTCTAAGCCCGAACATAGAACCCCAAAAGTCTTCAATTCACATTGTGCGATTAGATAGAACCAAAGTCCAAGTCTTAGGGGAAATAAATTATGTTACTATCAAGTTATCGGGCTGATCCACGAGTAGTTCATAGAATTGATATCTTAATCGCCGATATACCTTAGTTTTATGGTTTAATCTTGAGCGGGGATTGGTACGAGAAGCTCCATGGGTATATTTCTACCGATTGGTCTCATATGTGGCTTCCCTACAAGGGAAATCCAAATCAAATAAAAAATCAATCGGGAAGAAACACATGACCCATACTTGTCCACGGAAGTTCGAACAGGAGAATCAACCAATTGAATTTAATAATAATATATTGGGAAATTATTCTTCAGAATCATTCTTTGAAATTATATTGCCCAACCATCTCCATTCTTAGTAAACAATTTCACATCCCAAATTGAAATTTTTTCACAAAGCCGACATGATCAAGATGTGTTAATGTTACTTGAGAATTCAGTAAATAAAATTGTTGATAATTCTTTATTTTGGTCTTTATATTTTGACGGTTCTAAATCGAGTGAAGGATCGGGAGCAGTGGTGTATTCTAGTCGGCCACGAGGGAGAAAAAACAATGCTTTCTTGTAGGTTAGAATTTGAATGCACGAATAATACAGTCGAGTATGAAGCCTTGGTGCAAGGACTATATAAAGCTATTGGCACGAAAGTCCAATATTTGAAAGTGTTTGGCGATTCGAGAGATTGTTATAAAACAAGTTCGAAATACAATCCATTGTCTCTCTAATCACCTTAAACACTATCGAGTCTTTAGTCCAGGGAACTTATATCTCATTTCTTAGCATTCAATATTTCACCTATTCCTAGATCCCCAGAATGCAGGACCAGTCGACTTGTTAGCCAATGTTGCTTCTAAACTCCTACCTTCCGAAGATTATAGCCCGGATAGATTTTCAGTAGAGTTGATTTTTTAGGCCATCGATTCCCGACAATGTCACTAATTGGCGAGTGTTTAATCACGATGAAGACATCTTACATTTCTTAACTTCCGACAAGTCCTACAATGATCAAATCATTGATGAAAACGATCATGATCTTCAGATAAAAGAAAAAGCATGAGGGAAAACTCAATACCAAAACTTGTGGTTAAACTTGAATATCTCTATGATATTAAAGACAGAGTTTAAAGCAAAGTAACCAATTCAAAACTCCAAAGTTCTACCTTAAGATTTGAATTGATAAATCTCGATGCTCGAGCGAGAACCCTCAAAATATCAATTTAGGACTAGGGCTTTGCTTGTGGAAGAAAGGATAGCATTTATTAGATTATTAAGGAAAAATAAACATGTCTTCGCTTGGAAGTATGATGACTTAAAAACATATGATACATTAATCATCCGACATACCATTCCAATGCTTTCCGAACAAAAACCAATTCAACAAAAATTGAGGAAAATACATCCAAACTTAGAGAGTCGGATAAAAATCGAACTCAATAAACTCTTGAAAGCAAAGATTATTTTTTCCCTGTCCGGCATTCAAACTAGGTTTCCAATATGGTGCACGTTAGGAAGAAAAATGGTGACATTAGGATTTGTATAGACTTCAGAAATACTGAATAAGGCAAGCCAACAAGATAATTTTCCATTACCTACCATGGAGCGGATACTCCATTCGTAGCTGAGAGTTACGAGCTAATGTCCTTTCTAGACGATTTTTTCACGATACAACCAAATCTCAGGTCCATCCCGATGTGCAGACTCAAGCGCACTCGTAACAAAATGGGGAACTTACGCCTATCGGGAAAATGCCTTTTGGACTTATTAATGCAGGGAGCTACATTCCAAAGAGCAATGGATATAGCCTTAAAAAGTTGATCAACAAAACGATAGTTGTCTATTTAGATGACATTACTGTATTTTCCCAAGAGATCCAACCATTTACATGATTTGAGTAAAAATCTTTGAGCGCTCGTAGAAGGTATGGTATTTCACTCAATCCCAAAAAACTCCTTCTTTGCTCTAAATCAAGGAAAGCTCTTGGGCTTTATCATTTCCAAAGATGGTATTTATATTGATCTGACGAGAGATTAAAGAAATTTCGAAATCCCATTTCCTCATAACAAAAAAATCCATGCAGTCATTTCTAGGTCGGATCAACTTTGTCAATGGATTTGTTCCCGATTTTCTCATATCATTTTACCATTACAAACCATGATTAAGAAAAAATTCGGTGTTTAGATGGGGATCTGTGGAAAAGGAAGCATTTGATTTAATCAAACAATCAATAATCAATGCCCCCGCTTTAAACACTCCCAATTTTACTAATCATTTCACATTGTATACTATTGCCTCCGATTCATCTTATGCGGCGGTACTCACTCGAATTAATGATCACGACTTGGAAGCACGATTTCATTTTTTAGTTCAAATTTCCAGAGTGCGGAACTAAATTACTCCGAAGTTGAAAAACAAGCCTTTGCTTGTGTATAAAGCCATTAAACACTACGAGGCCCTTCCTTTTTAAAAGCTCATACAAAAGTTATAGTTCCTTTTTCGCGATAGGGCAATTATCGATCCAAAGGGGAATTAGGTGAGAAAAGGGAAAATTGGGTTACAGACACTTCAAGAGTATGACTTGGAAATCAAGCCGAGCAAAGATTGTTAGAGGCCAAGGTTTTTGCGGGTTATTAGCGAGAGCATCCAACATTCGGAATCGAGGTGATACAGAACATATTGAAGAAATCAACCAGATAAGTATTACCAATTCTGAATCTCAATACGCAGATTTAATCTTTTATTTGAAAAATGGATATGCACCTCCTAATCTTTCTTATAAAAACAAACGGGCCATTAGATTAAAAGCAAAAAACTTCATAATCATTGATGATGTACTTTTTAGGCAAAATTACGATTCAGTTTTATTAAGATGCAGAAAAACCCGAAGCACAAAAGGTTTTGCACGAGCTACACGATGGACCAGTAGGAGGACATTTTGGAGGCGACACAACGACTCACAAAATCATTCATGCTGAGTATTATTGGCCCACCTTATTCGAGATACTCACGAATATGTAAGGAAATGCCAAAGTTGTCAAATCTCTAGTGGAAGACAAAGAAAACCAGACTTTCCCTTTGCAACTGATCAACATTGAGCAACCTTTTGAACAATGGGGATTGGATATCATTGGGGAAATAACTCCACGAGTCTTCCAAACAACATAAGTATATCCTTACTAGCCTGCGATTACTTTACCAAGTGGGTTGAAGAAATTCGATTTAAAAACAACAAACTCGAAGGAATTATAGAATGTATAGATCAATTCATCATTACCAGGGTTTGGTGTCCCAAATGCCCTTGTTTTTTATAATGCATCTTATTTCTCCGGAAATGCCATGTTTGAGTTCGCTATTAAAAGAGGATTTAAATTGAAATATTCCGCAAATTACTATCCTCGGGGTAATGGTCTAGCGAGTACGATAAAAATCTACTTAAAATCATTAAGCGAACTATTGAACAGAATCATAAAAAGCGGCACAAATCTTTAATATTCGCACTATGGGCTGATAGAATAATTCGAAGGCCTCTATAGGTACTTCTCCATTCAATCTTGTATATGGGAAAGAAGCAATACTACCAACCAATCTAGCACTTCCTTCTCTAGCCCTAGTTCGGTTTATTGAAGAAAGCCCCTCTTCTTCTATTCAACTCGAGACATGATCAAATTTTAAAATTAGAAGAAGAAAGAGAAAAGGCCAAAATTACTCATGCAAAACATCGCTGAGATAATGAAAACATCATTTGATTCAACTTCGTCTAGTTCTAAACAGTTGCGAGGTTGGTGATCTAGTTTTGAAATGGGATAAAGCCCATGAGGATAAAGGTAAACACACCAAGTTCCAAAAGATGTGGCTTGGACCATTTCAGATCGGCGAGAAGATAGGCCATTCGACATTCATATTACAAGATCTATCGGGGAAAGAGGGACTCTCTTCTTGTTAATGGCCTCATCTTAAATAAATTCTTCAATTGAGAAGGTAATCCCTTCTCTTTTAATTTTAGTAGGATTTATGTTTTTAGGACCATTAGGAAATAAAGTTGTAAAATAGCTTCTATTAGCCTTTGCTATATTGAAAAGTTGCTCTAAAGAAGTACTTTTAATATTTACTTTTGAAAATAGAAGCCTTTAAAAATAAAAGGGCGGACAATTTCTATGTAATTAGTTATATTCACATTTATGAAAACCCCATTTTATTTTTGTAGAAATCTTCTCAAGATTTAGAAGTCTTGTAAATCATTTTAATGTTTTCAAGCTCGGTCACAAAAAGGTTATCAATATCAAAGCTTGAGCCGAGTCCAATCTTGGCATATCAGCTCTTACCTTGTCCTCCATTTTCTCTTAAGGAGAAAAATTGTCCATCTGATTCATCGAGTTTATGATTACTTTCCGAGTGTAATTCTAAAATGTCTGATATAAAGATAAGGGTCTTATCACGAAGCACCTCTACCATGATCATTGGAAAATAGTCTAACCGGCATCACCAACTTTACTTCACGCAAAAGCGAGTGATGGCTTATAAGCATAAGACAAGGGGTCTCATCACGAGCCGGCTTGTTGATTAGATTACAACCGGTGAGTGGCATTAGTCAAGCAGTGGAAACCAAACAGAGACGATGAGCTTTTTATCTTAAAAAATAATGAAAAGAAAAAGAAATACAAAATATGAAAACACTATTTTGAATTCATTCTTTTAATCATACTACCGAGATGGGAGGGGTCGTGGACAATCAAATGGTTAAAATGCTATCCACTGTCGAAACTATGAACGTTCTGCGCGGCGGAGGCTCTACATGGCTCGAAAGTGATCAAAAAGGCTAAGTTATGGAAAGGTGTTTTGTTTTAGCATCATCAACCAATAGAGGCCAATTTAAAACTTAGAATGTATTTAATTTTAACAAAGAAGAAATTAGCAAAAATAGCCTTTACTATATTAAGAATGTATGTATACTTAGATTGCATTAGATATCTTTCCTTTCTCTTTTTTGATAAATGTTTCTATATAAGAAAGTTCAAATATTCCAATATTTCTCGAGGTAAGCTGCTTTCATCTCAATGAATGCTTAATGTGTATGTCTTGTCTAACCCCCATTCATAACATTTTAGCTTTAGAAAACTATAATATGAAATGGGTCCCTTTCGGTCCGTGGTATTCACTCATCATTTCCTCCCAAAGGTCAAAACAAGCGAAACATTACAAACATTTTGAGTTAATAAATCGCTCGAGCTAATCAAGGAAAATAAAACAATCTACAACAAAAAGGCCCCTCTCACTGGCTCCAATGCGATATCACTATCGGCATTGTCGAGAGATGCTGATATGAATGTCTCGCGAAATTCTTAAAAGCTCCGATCACGAGTTAAAGCGACTTCTCGCTTCTCCCGGCGACTCCGATTCTTAGATAACTTAAATGAGAGAAGCTACGCAAGTCTTCCTCCAATCGCCGATCGTCGATGGTGATAAAAGCCACGCGACTTTCAAAAGGATTGATCATGGCTTCGGCATATTATAATTAGTGTGTGTAGCCCTACTTCGCTTCCCAATGGTGATTCACTTGTGCTGCTTACGCCATATAAAAATCAAATCCGCGCTCAAATAGACTATTCGGAAAATGAAGGAGTCTAGTGAGCATTTTAATTGATTGATGAGTTTCATACGGTTTAATTAATGGAGCATTTATGCCTAAATCCCTTGCTGAAATTTATATCATTGGAGTCTTATGATTAGTTATTGATTGACATAATTCTTACAGCCACTTAGTTTAAATGCCATCTATTCTCCGGATTACGGTCATTTTATCTCTTGTGCGAGCTTCTCATGATTGCACATTTAGACCAAATGGGGAAAGAAATCCCAGAAAGCACGGCATGCGTCGGCTGACGTAGTACTTGGACAACATGTTGTCGATCCGAGGACCAAACAAAGGATTAATCTCGGACTACTACATGTCTTGAGTCTCGGTAATACTACTTGTGCATAGCATTTACTGTACGATTGTAGGCGGGAACCTCGGCCAAAGCAGGTGGTACAAGCTACGTTGAAAGCTGAGCCGCAAATACGATGCTACTTTGGAGTTAGATTTGGTGGTCCTACCTACTACAGGATTATGGCTGGGAAAAATCCTTTCCATATCACAGGATGTAGTGAGATGGGCCATTGAAGAAATTCCAATTCTGAATAGAAATGTCACATTGACGATTGAATTTTTGGGTTCGTTTCGAGCTTTGATTGATTTGAGACAAATGTACCATTTGCCCGAACCAGAGAAGAAGTATAATAAAGCATTCCTGGAGAAGTTTAGAGATGAAAATAAAACTAAGTCAGAGCCTATACGGGAATGGAGACAGAACCCGGCGAAACACAAACATGAGTCTTCGGGTAAGTACTCCGTCAGTTCCTTATGTTCTCCTTATTGTTATGCTGGAGCTATGATGTGTCGAATGTGGGGATTGCATGATTCTTCAAAATTTTCCATAGAGATGGTACCTTTGATGGAAGCAGCATGCAATAGTGAAATCATGGATTGGGGGAATATATTATCGGATAAGTTAGCAACTGCTATTCTTGACTTCAGAAACAAATCCCGTGTTACTGATAGATTCATCCCTCCATTTTACTTTAGTGCCTACATTTTAGATACCCTCTGTTTTAATTCCGAGTTTCCTGTGTTAGGGTGGAGATGGACTCCACAGACCCCATGCCCATTCATATATATCACCAGAAATTATGGAAAGCCCATTATAAACACCACCTATATCAAGTCTGCAATGGATTCATGCTACCTATTTCCTATGAAATTTTTGATAGACCTACTCCTAAGATCTCCTCTCAAGCAGAGATTGACTTGACAGCCTTAGGAACCTGGTTCGGAGAAGAAAAATTCACTTATGTAAGAGTTTTCGGCAGCCAGGCCAGACCTCATGTCCTCCCCTTGTATATACCAGACAAAATTTTAGCTCGAGAGATAGCATATCAGCTTACATCCGCATCGGCTACAAAGACTCTCAGGAATTCAAAGAAGCAAGTCTGGCCTCCTTTCCCTCTAAGGTGTGGCGTCTATACTCTGCGTGATTATAAACACGCAGAGAAAGAGGCGGAAAAGATTAATATATTAAATCTCGCCACTCTTCCTAACAGACGCTTTGATCCAAAAAAGATCGTCTATAATGTTCTAGACCAGGCCAAACTCACTAAATTTGAACATAAGGAAGACGAGTTTGATGACCTGTTCTCCTCGGCCGAGTCGATATTTCAGGTTCAAGAGATAGCTAAAATAAGATACCATGACGACGGGTTAGTTGAATTTAACAAACTTAGAGAGCAGAGGTTGCAAACTCTGCCTCTAGATTTGTTAGCCACTACCCCGATGATACAATCAAGCGAGCCTGAGCAGCAGCTTACCAGCAAACCTCCTGCTACATCCGAAATATTTGAAGAAGTCCAAAGAAGAGAGCAGGAGGAACTCCGGAGGTTAGAACAGAAAGAGGCAAAGAGGAAAGAACAAGAAGAGGCACAGAGAAAAGAACAGGAGAGAATACGTGATCAGGAACAGGAAAGGCAGCAGGAGCAGAGCAGCAAGGAGGTGAATGTCGACACTCAGATTGACCCAAGATTGCTCTAGGAATGGCAGCAATTTGATTCAATTATAAGCAATCTTGAGAGCTCAAGGGATGCCGATACATCCAAAGCGGCCAATACACAGGATACAGCATCAAAAAAGGTTCCAAGCAAAGGAACCAGCGGTCTACCCCTGACTACTGAATTAGAAATAATTCCCAAGGATCCTTCGGATCAAATTATTTTGTAGGTGGAGGATCTTCCCTGTTCCCTGAACAAACAGTAACAGCCAATGTAGTGTGGAAGGAAGAATTCAACCCCTCCAATGACCTGACAAAGTTGTCCCAATATGCTGGTGCCTATTCGGCAGCCACCATGGATAAGGCATCAGAGGTGATAAATTTGTTGAAAGAAAAGGATCAAGCGATCGCTTCACTACAAACACAGCTATTAGAGGCACAACAGAAAGCAGATTCAGAAGCAATTCAGAAACAGAAAGAATTATCGGAGGCATTAGCAAAATTGAAAGAAATGAATGAACAGATGGTAAAAACAAAAGATGAGCAAATTGCTCAATTAACAGCTCAAGTAGAGAAGTTCAAGAGTCTTCCCCAGCCTGCCAATTTCAGAGCAGAGGCAATACAGATTAATAAGGCACTAATAACACAAATAAGATTGTTGTGTCATGAAATTGCCCAAGTTGAACCTCTGTGCGACATAACAACATCTATAATAAACAAATCAGTTGATGCCAGGCAGGACTTAGAGCAAGCCGATGAGACTTTAACGGATTTTCTTACTTGGCAGAACACTAATGAGGGACAGGCAGCAAACTTGCCTAAAATCTTAGAATCCCATAAAGAAATTCTATTGATGGAGTGGCAGTCCCAATTGATGAAAGCAGAGAGAGCGGTTTCTAGATGCAAATTATCTACGAACAATTTGATTGACTGGATTAACAATACTCTCTATTTATCTAACATGATCTCTCAATGTACACCGGGTAAATTATTATCAGCTAAGACATTGGAACAATCATGTTGTCAAGAGCTAGAAAAGAATGGGAGATTGATCACAGGAATTAAAAGTTTAACTTGGGACACCTATTGGTTGTTCCTAGTAAAACCATACAGCCAGAAAGCCGCCCTCAAATGCTTAACGGATGCAATCGGGTGTATCATTCCCGATATACATGATGCCACCTATGCTGCTCAAATCAATTCTCGTCTCAGCCGCCCTCAAGAAGTGGAACCAATGTTGACAATATGCCAACTCAGGACAAAAGACAAACAGCCAGAATGATGAATCATGCTGCTGATTACCAGATTGTTGTGGGGGAGATATTCAAGATCGGGTTATACCAATTTAGTAGCATTTTAGTTTTGTAGTTTTTTAGCTTAATTTAGTATTTATAGGCCCTTTCATGTATTTATAAAGGGTCGTAAGTTTTTTTATATGACTGAAACCTGAAGTTGCACTACTGTACTTCAGGCATATTTTTTTATGAAAACTGGACCAATTTTTCCAAATTTTGATAACGAAGCTTTTATGTGGATGTGCACTATTGCCTTTATTTAAAAGTATTTCTGAGTCAAAAGAAGGAATTCAAATTTCGATTGACGTTGGGAAAGATTTGCAGCTCATATGGTACTATTATCTATGTCTGAATTTATTCTTTTTACATAAATTGTTGTTTGATTATTCTTGCTATTATTGAATATATGAATGTGTTTTAACAGTAGTCTTTATACTTTCCACTACTGGATGTTTACAGTTTGCTATTCTTCTAATCATTCATGTATCAGAGGAAAATATTTGTAAGACAAAAGAAAAATACAAAAAAAACTGCGCAAACTTACCTACTTGGACTGGCATGGATAAGGGACAACATCACAAAACCGATTCAGAAGAAGCAAGGGAGATATTATGGTTACATGCCAATAAAACCCTAGTCATTTAATTATGAGTGAACTCCATTTAGATAACTTTGAAAATAAATACGGGTTCTTTCTATTATCGAGCAACGAGATACCCTAGCTTCAAATGTAAGACTAAACCAAAAAAAAAAAACTAAGTGGTTTCGGAAGCATCCCTACCAGACTGATCCATTGGGAAATATTTGTAACAATTCTAAGAAAACAAACTGTCAGGGAAAATAAGTCTAAATGAAGCGCAATCAGCTGAAGGAATTTCATGCCACCATTTAGTAGGATAATAACCTAGACGAAAGATGCAATGAATAAAGCCAAAGCCATGAAGAAAAAACTAGGTGATATGGTAGGAAAATAATGGACCTGCCTGAAGGATGGGTTGTAAATAGAAAAACTTACAGAGCTTGCATCGTAGGAACATCACGAAACAAATGAGTTGTGCCTCCATACTTCAGGTTTGGGTAGTTACCGTAACCACTAGAACCAGAGCCGCCACCATCAGATCTAGCGTTAAATAGATCTACAATGGGCACGAAGAACCAAGGCATTTAAGATGTGCCAAATTCCATCCACCAATAAGGGCAGGTGTCCAGGTTTAATGATGTGGAATTGATTAATGCCACCACAAACCATTTAACCAAATATTTATGATCATCGATTATGAAATCAAAGTATAAGTACAATAATAAATCTTTTAAAGGCTGAAAATTCTAAATGAAATCAAATACCATATTATATCGCATTATCATGTGTATCTCTTAACTTTGAGAATGTGTGTAACATTATCCAATAATAAAATGTGAAACAAATAATGTACAATCATATAAAACATGATGAGTCTATAGAATTGTCATGTCATATAGCATTGAATATTCAATGATGTGATTGGTAAATAATATTTTTTTTGTATAATTTTAGTAGTGGTGACATATGGTATCAGAGTGTCATTCACACGCTAGGCCAAGTTGAGCTAACTAACTGTAGCGACTATCAATTTTGTTAATTACATGCACAGGGAGTGACATAAGCTATTGAACAAGCCAATGAGGAGAGGATCTAGCCAAAAAACATCAAGAATAATAGGGTAGACCCACTCCCAGCCTAATCTGTAACTTAACCTACAAATCTAGGTACAATTGAGTGTGGGTCAACACCATCAAACCTATAGGTTGCTAGAAGAACAACATCTTCAGACAACCCAACTGTTAGACACACTACAATAACTCCAAACATAATTATTCATGTGCGAAGCGACAATGAAAGAATGATGAGGGAAAAACATAGAATACTCAAGAGTCTCTTGGATAAGTATAACCACCCTACGACATAGCCTAGTCTAGAAAGGGACACCCATGAAGAAGGAGAACAATAGCAGCAAGTGAATAACAATCTGGAAGGAAGTTGAAATCAGTGAAGTAACAAAAACAAAATCTACAACAAAGCAGAATGTGGAAATGCTTTTGAGCAACAGGAAGTGAATAAACATAAGGTAGAGTTACAAGGTGAATTTCAAAAAATTAAACCTCCTAACTTAGATGGAGATACTGAGGAAGTAGCTTAAATGTGGACAATTAACATGAATAAATACTTTCAAGTCTATGAGTATAAAAACAAGCTCAAAGCTCACCTTGCTATGTAGCAGTTGCAAGAAAAAGCCACATTGTGGTAGGAAGAAGTGGAAAACATGTGTACAATTGAAGACCAGAATGAGACATGGGATGAATTTCAGTAATCGTTTAAGGACAAGTACCTAACATAGCGATTTTATGATGAAAAATCGAGGGAGTTTCATGATTTGAGATTGGGACAACTATCAATGGATGGATTCATCACTAATTTTAACTCTTTGCTAAGATACGTACCATACCTGAAAGATGAAAAAGAAAAATTACAACAACTCTTGAGCAGGCTACCTTCTCATATGAAGGAAAGGATCGAATTTGTAAACATGAAAACTATAGATGAGGTGATACGAAAAGCATGAATGTGCTATCAGCAATTTAAGGTGAAAGGTGAAATTGGTAGAATTTGGCCACCAAGGAAAGGACAAAATGGGTCCTCGAATTCTAAAAACACCAAACCAAGAAGTTATAAAAATGATCTGAGATATTTAGAAAATAGGTAATTTGGGAGAAACCAGCAAAAGCCCAATTGGGCACTGGAAGATTGACCTACGGAAGCATCCAATAGGCCAGACCTTGGATCGTCCCAAAAACCACCATTACAATGATGGGGATGCGGTGAGGCACATTACGTCAAAAATTTCCCTCACCGTGGAAGAAAGGAAGTTACATTCAACTTTCAAGAGGTGTTTATAGTAGGGGATGTTGCACGAAACATACCAAGAATTAATATTGCACTAAAGGACTGGAAACATGATTTCTAGCCAACAATGAAAGAACTGGAAGGTAAGTTACAATCTCAAACACTTTCCATTTTGGTTGATCTTGGTGCCAATTTAAGTTATATCAACCCTCGAGTAGTTGAAAATTGTAAACTACAAAGTAAAATATTTAAAAGTTCCTGTTTGGTGCAATTGGCCACGGGGACAAGGAGAACAATTAATACTAGAGTGTCAGATTGTATCCTGGAAATAGTCAAACAATATATACCCATAGAATTGAATATTTTACCTTTGGGTTATTATGACATCCTATTGGGAATGGACTAGTTAGAGAGACACTGGTCACTAGTAGATTTCATGGAGAAAATTATATATTTCAAGGCGAAATATAGTACTTGTCAAGAATTGTTCGGAATTAAGAAACCACTTCAATTGTGCCCCATCACAACAACTCAGCTGGGTAAATGCATCAAGAAAGGGTGTCAACTCTAGGCTATCCATGTGGGGTTTACTAACTCTAAAGACAAGACACTTATGCTGGAAAATATCTGAGTTGTTCAAGATTTCATGGACGTATTTCCTGAAAATATTCCAGGATTACCCCCAAAAAGAGATATTGATTTTACCATTGAATTACTACCTGGAGTAGCACCTGTATCGTGAGCACCATACAGGATGAGTGTGCCTTAGTTGACGGAATTAAAAATGCAGCTACAAAAACTGTTTGAAAAAGAGTATATTCGACTGAGTGTGTCCCCCTAGGGAGCACCTGTGTTGTTCGTTAAAAATAAATATGGAACGATGCGAATGTATGCGGATTATCGGTAGCTTAAAAAGTTGACAGTCAAGAAACAATATCAATTTCCACGTATATACTATCTTTTTAATCAAGTAAAAGGAGAAAAAGTGTTTTCAGAAATTGACCTGAGATCTCGGTATCACTAGATCGAGATTAAAGATGAAGAGATATCCAAAACAACTTTTCGCACCAGGTACAGACACTATGAATTTGTGGTACTACCGTTCGGATTAACTAATGCACCAACAACATTCATGAGCCTGATGCATGCCATATTCCACACATATCTAGATAGATTTATTTTAATTTTTATTGATGACATATTGATATACTCTAGAAATATGAAGGAACACCGAGAACATTTATGCTTAGTGTTAAAAATGTTGTAGGAGCATCAGCTCTACACCAAGTTTAGAAAATGAAATTTGTACAAAGAGCAGATCCAATATCTGGGCCATGTGATATTGGCTAAAGGGATCTCGATAGATCTAAAAAAAATATAAAAAGTAATGGAATGGAGAGTCCCGAGAAAATGTGTCAGACATACGTTATTTCATGGTCCTAACTGGTTACTACCGGGGATTCATCAAAGGCTTTTCTACGATAGCCTTTCCCACCACCTCCTTGCAGTGGAAGGGACGTATTTTTAAGTGGACTAGTGAATGTCAAGCCAGTTTTGAATGGTTAAATGAACTATTAACCACTTCCCCTGTGTTACAAGTGGTTGACCCAAACAGATAATTTGAAGTCTGCGTAGATGCTTTTAATGAAGGGGTGGGAGCAGTATTGACACAAGATGGTAAGGTAATAGCGTATGAATCTAGAAATCTAAAGGATGATGAGCAGTGATACTTTGCCTATGATTTAGAATTGACTCTGGTAGTACATTCTCTCAAGGTATGGAGACATTACTTGTTGGGAAAAGGGTTTGTGCTTAGGACTAACCATAATAGCTTTACGATTTACTTTAAAAAATCTGACTTGAATGCTCGTCAAGCGATATGGAATGTGCTCCTAAGTGAATTTGATTTGGACATTCAACACGTGAAAAGCAAAGAAAACTACGTAAAGGATGATTTGGGCTGTAAACTTCATGGCATCTATGAACTCTACTTTAACCACACACAATTTATATTTCAGGAACAAATAAATGAGGGATCGAAGAGAGATCTTGAATATCAATTCTTATGTTAGCAAGTAAAAGAAATGAAAAAATAAGGAAAGAAATCTAATTATAGAGTTAATGATAAAAGAAATCTTAGTCTTTCGAGGAAGATATGTATTCCAAACCAAATAAGCTTGAAGGAGTTGATTTTGGATTAATATCATCAGAGTGCCTATGTTGGACACCCCGAGTATCAAAAGATGTTGATAACCATTAGAAAGGACTATTTTTGGCATGGAATGTGTAAAAACATTATTGAATATTTGACCAAGTGTTTAGAGTGTTAGCAAGTTAAGGTGGAGCACTAACATCCAGTGAGATTTATTGAGCCCATACCTGTACCAGAATGGAAGTGGGAGGTCACATCTCTTGATTTCATCGCTGGTCTACTAAGAAGAAAAAGACACAATGATTCAATTATGGTTGTGGTGGACAGACTTGACAAGGTATCTCATTTCATACATGTTCAGTTGACTTACAAGACTGTAAGATTTTTTATGTCTTCATGAGGGATATATTTAGACTGGACGACATTCCCAGAATTTTCATCTGAGATCGATATGTAAAGTTCACCTCAAATTTCCTGAAAGATCTATTTACTATATTGGGGACACGTATCCAGTTTAGTACAACTTACCATCCTCAAACATATGGATAGACTGAATGGATGAATTAGATATTAGAATACATGCTACACATGTATTTGATGCAACAACGCACAATGTGGGAAGAATATTTATATATGGTTGAATTAGCCTAGAACAATAGATACCAGGAATCTCTCACAATGATTCCTTTTGAGGCATTGTATGGTAGACAATGCCAGACCCCCATAAAATGGAGTAGTCCAGAAAGAAAACTAATGCTTGGACAAGACATGATGGAGGAAATGGAGTGGGAGGTAAGAAAAATTAGATAGAATATAAAGGAAGCCCAGGATAGGTAGAAGGTATATGCCGATAAGAGAAGAAGCTTTCGAGAATTCGAAGTTGGTGACCATGTGTATGTAATAATTAAACCCAAGAAAATCACCTTAAGGTGGAATACCTGTGCCAAATTGGCTCCCAGATATTGTGGACCTTTCCAAATTTTGGAAAGGATAGGGCCAATGGCTTATCGACTACCTTTTCCTACTCATATATTGGTACATAATGTGTTCCAGGTATCTTTACTGAAGTGATACATACATGACCCCAAGCATGTGATACACTGGCATAACGTACATGTAACTTATGTTTACATTATGACTTCTAGGAAAGAAGAGTTCTTAATTAAATTAATTAAAAATCTACTGATTTCAGGTAGAATTGGATGGCGAATTTATGGTAGAATCTTAGAGTATTCTCGATCAGAGAGAAATAATGCTCTACAGACAAGTCATCCCCCAAGTGAAGGTGCAATGGAAGCACTTCAGCCTAGAGGAGACTACCTGGGAGGATGAAAACTCTGTTTGAGAGACATATCCTGAAATGTTTAAGTAAGAAAGTAAACATCGGGGACGATTATTGCCTCTAATGGGGGAAGATGTAACACCCCATTTTATTTTCAATTTATGTTAAAATAATTTACTGATATATTTGAATTTATTAAGTGAAAAAAAAACTGGAATTTTATTTCGTAAATAATAAATTACATTGAGTAATTTATTAACTGCATGCTAAAGAATTCCCAAATTCTAGAGTAAAAGGAAGAGGCAGTTTCTGATAGTTACCCTCCCAAAGAGGATACAAGGAAATACTGAGAATGGGAAGGGGTTCTGTTCTAGAATAGAAAAATGGTTTCACATCAGTAAGACTGTGAAAAAAACAGAGTTGTCCAGAGCTGGCAGTTTACCAGTGGAAGTTTATACCCGAAGAAGGGTAGACTGGACTTGGGTCCTGAGGTATAACTTCAGAAAAAGAAAAACTACTATATAAACTCTGGTGCGGAGCACGGGGAGAGAAGAGGACGTGATTGCCTCCCTCATGGTTTGGCGGTGCCATCATTTAATCAACAGAAACCGAGATAAGTATATTGAACTTACTCGTTTAACTTATTCACACAGAGAGATAATTTCTTTTTAAGTTGTCTACGGAGGTAACTTTTAGTTGACTGTTAATTAGATGTATTGTTAATTCCATCTACTTTGAAAAGAGGTGATAACTCTAAAATTAGCATACATAGGAAGAAAATCGATGTAAAAGAAGTGAATACAGATATATTTATTGCTTAAAACTTTCTGTGGTTATGATAGTCTGTGTGGTCTGTACCTACTCTAAATATTAGTACAGCTAGAGAATGTAGGGCGTAAGAACAGTTGGAAATAAAAATAAATGGACCATGCTAAAAAAGCTATGGTGAAAAACATACTTGACAGATATTATCAAGAAAAGAAAGAATTATAATTTTATGGTAACCAAAAAAATAGAATTAGGAATCGACATGACTTGGGAACTGTAACTAGCGATGTTATTTTTAAAATAAAACCCTTATAATGTTATGAGTCAGGAATATTAGCAAACCTAGAGGTGGAGAATCCTAGCCCCATATCTACAGGACAGGGATCATGATCCCCTAGCCAATAATATTTATGATATAAACCAAAAAAACTCTTACAACATTTAATTAAATATTGAAAGCTTAAAAGAAAAACAATCTTTGTGGAAAATTGAACTCATAGCATAGAAACTCAAATCACCAACACATAGAACCAGAAAACAGACTGAATTTGAGAAGCATAATGGAACTGTAAAATAAGAAACATGCATGTAATTATATACTATGACAAAATATTCTGCAATATATAAGTATTTAGTAATCTGGCTAAACAATAATGATGTCCTTTACAACTGAAATAGAACCATCATGTACAAGCTCAGGTTGTGCATCATGCGTAGTAAAAAAACAAATTTCAAAAGAACTATGCATGTTCACACAATGTCACAAACAACAACATATGACCCTCTATTCCAAGAAAGAACATAAAATAGAGAAGTGAATCTTTGTTAACATAAAAAAGAGTGCTCCAAACCCTTCATGTCGAGAGATAATAGAGAGACTCTGGCATGCAACAAGCTCAAGTGGCTAGAGGTCACACCTATTCATGAAGAGGGTTTACCCTCAATAAGCCATGAATCGACAATTCTAGAAAACAAGCAAGAGAACAATGTGAACCAGGGACAAGGTATGGCTTACCCAGAATCGTGAACAACACATTGAGGTACTCGGATTGCACCTACAGTGCCACGGAAGTCTAGCATCTTCATATCTAACCCAAAAAAATGCATCAATGGTGAGTAAATATTTATAAGAAAAACACTCCGGCCAAAGGAAAAACCTTTGTAAACAAAAAGAAAAATACAAAAAAAGCCACGAAAACTTACCTGCTTGGAAATTACACGAAAATTTCATGGGCACTTTTAGGCTGAAATTTCCTCTAATGTGGCCCATTCAAATGGCATGGTTGGTAATTTCAGGCATATTTTCAATTTTAATTACATTCACAGTATTTTTTAGAAACACACCAAAACAATTCGCATTAAATTTAACCATAATGCATCATTTACTCTTACATGCGAAGGTATTCACTCATATCTTCATCCTTAAATGAACTAAACCAAATACACAACCATTGTAATCACTCTTCATCCTTAAATGAAATGAACATAATACACAACCATTGTTATCACGAGGCATAATTAGAAGCCATGATTATGATTTAAAGGCATAAATCAACCCAAAACACTCTCCAACTTGGCAATCTATACTCTTAACAGAAACTATTATTTACATATTAAATGAAATTAAATTATTAAAAACCAAAAACATTAGATAGAAATGAAACATAAGTGAAAATGAATCCTCATGGGACATAACTACCATTCAACATACAAGCCATAACTCGATAACAACTATGTTTCTAAAATTATGAAGAAAAAAGGGTAGAGAACATGGAAAAGTTTTAAAACTAAAATCGAAGATGGGAAAATAATCGACTATATGAAAGATGAAATGATAGAGAAAATTGATACATGAAGAATATCTGAGGCAAGAAAGTACAACAATCACATTTGGAAAATTATCGAAAACTTTAAAACATAATGAAGAAGATGAGGCGTATAGCCATATTTAAATGGGAGAAAGAGGAAGGTGGTTTGTTCGTAAGGGGACATGCAGAGTCATTCCAAAGCACAACATAATCACCAGAACTGGTTAGTCCCTAATTATTTTGGGAGGTTACACCACCTATGATCTAAAGATGTAAATTTTTCTAATCGTCTAACACAAGATCGATGGCCCATGAAAAGACACTGTGACATGGGGGGGGGTTCTTCCCAGATGAATGCCTTACGAAGTAATTAATTTTCAAAGTTATTGTTTCACTGTCAATATTTAAAACTAATGATTTTTTCTTAATTAAAACATATAGTCCAACAATCATAAAAATGACTCAAAACTTCACATATGATAATATGCAAGTTAAAGCATTTATTTCACGTTACCATGCAAGTATCAAATTGATCGAAAATTATATAATTTTTTTCATAAAATTATTCATATTGACTCATATATACTCACAGACCATCAAAATCTACATCATCTTCAGGTGAATGAATGGATGAAGATATAGATGACCCATATTTTTATCTATTACCAACCATTTTCTCATCCGAGTCGAAATTTATGCCCAATATTGGAGATGTCAAAATCCTTCTAGATCTACGATTGGGTTTAACAAATTTCCATCTTACCATTGTTTCTTGTGGTAGAAACCTCTTGATAATATCTATGGTCCTATATCAAAGAGATCCTTTCATTGTCATCTTGAAGTCATAAAAAAGTATTTAGAGATTCTCTAATTTTAATAGGTAAGTGCAATGAATATTTATATTTGGACCATTTATTTTATATTTCTACTAATTTATTTGTAGACCACCATCTCTCTTTTATGTGCACCATTGAATGGCTATGTATTGCATACTATTGTACTTTAAATACCTAATCATCTCAATTTTATTCAATGACCTTTATAACTTTGGCAACCCATAATGGATAAACATGTGGATCTCCATCCACTAACAATAAAATAATGTAACACTTCTTAATATTTCATATGTAACCCTTGTAAATGTCTTCCATGGTTTCATGTTGTGCATGTAATCTTCTAGAACCACACATACATTTATATTTTCTTTACTTGTGAAGAATCAATAATACCTTGATATTTTTTTTGTTTAACATTGTTTCTTCCCTAAAATTCGTTTCACATATTTTATGGCCAATTACATGGATTTTTGAAACTGTATCTCCATTTCTTAATCTGTAAACTTCCATGGATATTTCACTAGATAATTTTCCACAACATATATGATAAATTATACTTAAAATTTTGAAATCTACATTATGAGGATATATTTCTCTTGAGACTTTTGGATCTATAAATCATTATTTATTGTGTATGATTTTATATTATTATCATGCATAAAATAGAGAAAAATGTAATAACAACTCATAGAATCATGATTGACACATGATATATCCTGGGAAACCATTTCGGGAGAAAACCCAACCAGAAGATGAGGTTCCTTTGCTCTCTTTCTCTAAGTAGAAAATGGATGTGAGTAAAGAAAAGTAAGGTATGTGTCTTGTGAGATACTAGAATAAAAAATCATCTTTTTGTGCGCTCTCCCTATCCATCTCAGCTGCTTTACATTCCTATGGAACCGATTCAATTGAAAATAATGGAACCCTTTTTCCTCCTAGTGGATTGGTTATAACACAACTCAATAGCCTACTAGTGGTTATGTTTGACTCCATCAACTCTTAACTGGAGATATAATATGAACTATTTTATATATTTATTCATCATAATCACATGGCTAGCCTGTTTTTCATGATTTATGGGGTTGACATGGCACCCCAACATATTATGGAGGTGAAAATACAAGCACCCACTTCTAAGTGGCATAACCTTTGCATAAATACTTTGATTGAGGTGTTCGTTATGATTTTGGGAAGATTTTTATATGTATAATATGGAAAAAATGGTGTTCCACTAAAGAGGTAAGTATTACTTCCACAAAGCATCATTTGATGCCCCCTCGGAAATTTTCAAACTCCAATTTACCAATCTATATTCTGCTGGAAAGAAAGGTCTTGTGAGCTAATTGCTCCACTTTTTTCACTTTGAAATCATTGATATGGATGAAAAACAATATAATGATCAAATATGGATCACAACTCGCTATTTTGGGAATATTTTTGTCCCCAAAACTTTATACTAAATGACATGAGGAAATTTTCCTCCACCTTCTCTCGAGTGCACCTTTGGCCTTCCTTAGAAGTTGTAATTTTAACCCAATTTTCCAAAGGTCATGCTTCCTGTGTCTTTTAGTTTCACACATCTTCTACAAAAAAGTTTATTTTTTCAACTTTGTTTAAGGATCTTGTGTTAAATCCTCCACAAAAGGTAGGATATGTTCCCTTTCATGATTTACCATGGAAGGCTCATAAAAATTTTAGATTCTCTAAATTTATAACTGAGTATATGAGGTTGTATGGGAGTAGAATCATTCTATAGGAATTATCTCCCACCTTCTCTAGTCTCTCAACGGGACCATATCCTAGAGCCTTGACATTATTACCAAGACCTTGTAGCCTCTCTTTGTTCAACTGTAACCATACTCTATCTCCCACCTTGAGCGAATTCTCTATTTTGTGTTAATAATGCATGGCCTTATATTTTTCACATGAATTTGACACTGTCTTATGTACCTATATATGGATTTGCATAAACTTCTCAATAAAATTTTCAGCCCCCAAGGCATCCCCTATAAGATCCTCTTTTATTCCTTCTTGTTTCCCATATCCAATATCAAAAGTTGAATGAGGAAAATATTCAAAAAAAAATTCAAATACAGACATACCTATAAAATTTTGGACTACTTTGTTATAAGAGTGATGTATGCATACAAATTTTTCATCTTAGGTCTTTGAATGGTTGTAACCCCTCAGAAGATACACTTATGTTCCGTTGATTACTTATGTTTTCCCAACTGTATGAGGATGGAATGTTTTAAACCTATTTAAATTTGTATCAATTTTCCCGCGCAATGTGGTCCAAAATGTACTAATGAATATTGTGTTGAACTAAAAAACTAGCCTTGGTATCCCAAAGTACACCTACAATTGTCTAAAAAAAAAGTTTGTTAATCCTTTCCCATTGACGTTGTTTTTACAGAGCATCAAAACCCACATCTTATTGAACCTATCAACTACCACAATTATGTAGTCACGCCCTTTCTTCATTGTTGTGAAACATCCCACAAATTCCATGGAAATTCTTTACCAAGGATGGGTGGTTACAACTATGAGATGACATAGACCCTGTTTCATGTTGCTAGGCTTATTTGTACAATAACTCATGCATCCTCTTATGAACCTACCTACATGTTCTTGCATTTTGGGATAATACACAGACCTATGCAAGTTGGCCACTCTCTTCCCCGTACCAAGCACCCCGCAAACTTAGAGGAATGAGCCTCTCAAATAAGTTTCAATTGCTCACCTTTAGCAACAAATGACATGTTTGACTTGTAGAGTAACCTATCCTAGATATTGTAGTCAATGATTTTATTTCCATTATCCACGCGACTCTGACTCTATAACTGTTGAAAAACCTCCTTTAAGTCCTCATCTTCTATATATTACCCTATGTTTGCATCATAGCTGAATGGATCCATATGCATTAAAGATCCAAAATCTATGATATTTGATGTGGATGGATTTGAAAGAATTTCGGAAAACTTGTTTATGTCTCCCTTATTATACTTGATCATTAAATGAAATTGTTGTAGAAATCCCATCCACTTAAAATACCTGGTATGTTATAGCTTTCTTTGTGCCTCTAAGTATCCTAGTGGTTGGTGATATTTGTGGATTATTGATGATCCTTGGTATTGAAAGAAAAGTCTCGTAAATCACAAGGCTGCCAAGTTTAATTATCAGCCTGGGGTTTGTACATACTTAAGAGTGTGCATGTAAGTATTCTACTGGTTGGTGATATTTGTGGATTATTAATGAGCCTTAGTATTGCATAAAGAGTGTGGTAAATCCCAAGGCTACCAAATTTAATTATCAGTATGGGGTTCGTACAAACTTAGGAGGTGGAAGTGTTATATACATAGTAAGCTAAGGTCTACTCAAGTCACTTTGAAGTAATGGACTAGTGATGGGCCTCCAAAATACACATAAATTAAGTCCCATCTAAAATTTCTTAAGCGCATAAAATCTATTTTAAATATCTCTTTCTACACTTAATAACATTTTTTTATCTTTAATATGTTCTTAGAATGGTTTATAGATAATTTCATAGTATGTGCCTAATATCATAAATTTTGCAGAATATTGAGAGAACATTGGGTAAATTTTGAATGAGATAATATAGGTAATTTATCCCTACTATATGATGGACCAAGATTGGATAATAAATTAAAAAAATATCATGAAATTGTTGACAAATTCTGGAGCTCCATAGATTGAGAAAATCTAGGAATGTGGTCCTTCCGAGTTCAGACATTCCATTTCCACATGAGGATGAACATGTTCTTATGATGAATCTATTGCCCAAACTATAAGAAGAAGATCCAAGGTTAACTGCTATTTTCACAAATATGAGGCATGTAGACAACCCAAAATATGGACTTGGTTACCTGGAACAAAAAGATAGACTGATCCCAGAATGCAGATTCAAGGATCTGCCAGAAGGCTGTAAGAGACCATCAATCCCTGAAATTCAAAAGTTTTATACTTTGATGGATGGATGTTCTATACATCATATCCCTACCCAATGGATGAAACAAATGTTGAATTGGGATATTTATACACATCCACAAGCTGATGAATTTGGTCTCACGCATACACCAGAGGAGAAGATAAAACTAGCCAATGATTGGAAAGCCTATATGGAAGAAATAAATGTTTGGATTTCTTTCTATTCATGGAAAATGGTTAAAGAATCAGATGTTGTTTTGATGACTGATTCTACAACTTCCTCTTCACATTCTTGGACAGCCATTGACGGTAGCAAAATTGAAACTTCTACCTCTTATCCTCCTTTCAAAAGTATTGTCCTAGAAGAAGGACATCATTCAGCCAATGCCTATCCTTTAGTTCAGAAGGATACTGCAGCAATAGGAGTTGAAGGTAGAGTCCAAAAAGTCAGTGAACAAATTAACTGGACAAACACAACCCTCACTGGCTTGGAGAAAAATGTTGCTAAAGCTACCTCAGTAAAAGACCAGATTGATAGAGTCCAAGTCTCTATTAATGATGTAAATAATGCATTAAATTTTGTACAGTACAATTCTTATGTTGCAAAATATTATTCTTTAGAGTCTTTCAAAAACATTGATGAAGTATAAAACTGTATCATAGAACAATCTATATCTACATGGAATATGATTTCAAATCTGTCAGATAAAGTTGATATGATGAATTTGAAAAAGACAAAAAAACCTATCCTAGCTTCATTTTGCATAAGGGAAAACCTATACATACTCATGAACTTAGTGAAAGCCCAGTCTCTAAGTTTCCTCAGTTGTTCCCTAAAGAAGCTGAAAAATCATCACAGCAGTCTGAGTTGTTTAAATATGAAAAGCTCACCATAGCATCTCTCTCCCATGAGTCTAATACAAAGACCCAAGCTCTCCCTATCTATGAGCCACTTGGGCCATAGTTTACCAGAAATGTTTCTCCTGATCTCTTTGGTGCTGGAAAGATTCCCCCAAAGGAGACATTTTTTGACAGTAGTCATAAAGAGTGGAAATTAGATAATCTAAATATTGCACAGATCAGGCAGATGCTTGACCAAATGATTACAAAATACAAGCTCATGTGTGTTGCAGGAAAGACTGAAGTAGAATCCTGCAAAAATTTGATTCAGTGTTTCACAGGAACACTGGCAAGATGGTGGGAATTGGAATTTTCCCCTAATATGATTGAGAAAATGGAAAGGGAAGTATTAAAAGATGAAAATGGAGATGTGATGTTTAATCTAGATGGCACCTCTATAAATAATATGATTGGTGCACTGACTACTATGATCCAAGAGCACTTTTGTGGTGTTGATGTTACACTTTCAGATAAACATGAAATGGTCTTAATGAATCTGAAGTGTAGAAATATAAATCAATATGAAGACTTCCACAGAGATTGGATACAAAGAATTTTCTTGGTAAAAGAACCAAAGAACGTTCTGTGGAAACAAGTTTATCTTGCAGCACTCCCATCAAAACTGGTTGATATTCTGAAACTGCAAGAAGTTTTCCCCTTGCCCCTTTAAGTTTATTTGTGGGGAGAAATTTATTCTATTATAACTAAACACTAGTACAAAATGGCTAATTAGTTACTAAAAAAATGACTAAAATTTGCATATAAACGACTATTTTTCTGTCAGTGACCAATAGTAGCTAATTTACAATATCTTATAACATGACCAACTTTTGGTTATTTTTAGCTTAGTCATTAATTGGTTATCTCAATTTTGTTGTCTAGTTGTATATTTGGTCATTAATTTGGTCATTAATTGGTCATTAATTTAATCATTGATTTAGCCATTAATTTAGTCATTGATTTAGTCATTGATTTTATCATTAATTTAGTCATTGATTTGGTCATTTCTTTAATCATTGATTTAATCTTTGATTTTGTCATTAATGGTCACAATAAATATACAACAAAATATATTACTATATGATCACCCAATAAAACCAATTAATGACCAAAGAAATGTGACCAAAATGTTGGTCGTGTTATAAGATATTGCAAATTAGCTACTAATAGTCATATATACGTAATTTTTAGTCATCGTTTGAAACCAATTAATGACCGAAGAAATATGACTAAATTTTAGTCGTGTTATAAGATACTGTAAATTAACTACTAGTAGTCATATATATGCAAATTTATTCATCATTTGTAGTCACAAATTTATCATTTGCAGTAGTCATTTATTCATTATATAAACGACTAATTTAGTAGTTTATATTCATTTCATTTACTTTCATTAATAATCATTATAAATAACTAATTTAGTCATATTCATTTTATTTGTGTTCATCATTAATCAATGTAAACTACTAATTTAGTAGTTTTAAATTGATTTTGTGTGAATTTAATAAACATAAATTAATTTGTATGATTTATAAAATGTCATACAATGTGCATGTTCATATAATAGGAAAACACAATGTAGCATATTTTAATTACAATGCTAAACAATATCAAGTGCAACTATAAATAATCTCAACCACATAAATTATATTATATGAAATGTTAAAGTATTACAATATGATTTTCCATTGGTTGGACTACAATTTACACATGAAATGGTGTTTCATCACTTCAAAACATTATCATTGTGTTTTCAAGGCATTGCAGGTGAATTCACCAACTTTGAAGACTTGACCATCAATCTTTATACATGTGACTTGTGCAGAATATTGGCTCTAAGACTATCACCAGATCAGTTCTCCTCTCTCTCTTTTCGCATTTGTCGCTCCAATGTTATTGATCCCCTCTTTTTTCAATTCATGCTTCTTACCATCAATACTAAGTTCATTTTCTGAAAACAAGGATACAATGTGTAAAACATGAAAGACAATGAACACTATAATATAAATTAAATTAGACTATAAATAGTTTATATGACATATACCTCAACAGCAGCAATGTAAAAGCCATTTTTCCACATAGAAGTAAGAAATTCGAACAAATTTTCTTCATTTGGGTGATAACTGTTACTATAATGTGGCCAGATAACCTGTATAAACAAAGCCAATAAAATATCACCATATATAGAAAAGAACACTTTAGTAACTTAGTATTCAACTTTCAAGGAAAGCTTAAGAACAGTCATGTCAACTAAGTTATACGCTAAAAAGCTTGAGTTGTAGATAACTTGTGAAAACAAATAATATGAGGTGTGATGTTTAATCCTTGTCATTTTATTCACAACAACATTTCATTTTTTAATGCATGAACTTAGTCAAGTATATAAACAACATGTACTCAAATAAAAACATGAAAGTAACTTTTTCTGATAGTCATGAAAATATTTTAACACAAAATAGCTATAAGGACTCCAATCAATATAGTGTAATACTAATTTCATCTGCAATCTTTGATTGTTGTTTAAATGGACATGGTAATAAGTATTTTCAATTTCATAGTTAAAAGATAAAACAAAATCAAAAGAAACGTCCAAGATACAATCAAACAATAAATAGAGGATGTCATGAAATGGAAATTGCAATTAAAGAAAAAAATTACCTATCCACCGATGTCATGTGTAGCATTCCTAAGACATTCGCTTGCCCAAAATAACCATGAGGTGAAATCATCAGAACATTAAAAACCATAGGAATTCGCACTAGAAACATTTCCAAATTCAGTGGCTTAGGTGTCTAAGTGATCTCTAATGGCGAATGAACCATGTCCAAGATGTGATATGCATCGTCTCCTCATCATTTTTCCAATCACATTTCCTGTAACCTACCCACAGCAAAGTCAAGTAACAATCAAACAAAGACATTGACATTTGTTTTTATCTTTCATATCTATAAAATTTTAATATGATTTGTTTCATGAAAATGTTAATTCATATTTAAAGCCTTCCTAACATATGAAGTATCAATCAAATAGGACATCAGAAAAATCGACCTCAATGAGGTCCTCAAAAAATTTCTACAATATCAATATTTTTCTTGTTGTGATATCTTGGGTAGAAAAAATAACACATCCACAATAGAAAAATGCATATACTACTTATGGTCAAACTTTATATATGGTGTATTCTTAGGCAGTTTTTTAAGATGTTCCTCTGCCTTTACCAAAGTGAATTGTAGTTTGGTTAAACTATGTATCCTTTCATTCAGCATCAATTTCTGCAAGATAAATGTCACACATTATCCTTTCCCATTTCTCAGGACGCTACATATGATAAATTGAAATTTGCATAAAACCAAGAGCAAACCATTTTCTAACCAAAAAAAACAAACAAATAGTGTCTCTACTAAAACTTCATTATAATATTAGAAAAGGAAAAGGGAGTGGACCATTTTTGTTGTTTGAATTTGCATATTTTTGTTATGAAAGTGCTTGAGCTTCAAGAACCAACAAATGTGAGGGAAGTCGTAAATGTGAAAAAAAATTATGTTGACCTAATTTGTAGACTTCTTCAAAATGATGTGAATGATGCCATTTTTGGATGTGGTAAATCTCATAATAAGAAATGGCATGTATTCTAATAAATTACATTGTAATAACTACCATGGGCCTCCATAGGTTATAGGTCCTCAGTATGTTAATCTTGATGATGAAAGTGAGATGGAAATGATAAGTATGGGTGGTCCTAGTTTGTATGGTGGATATCTTCAAACCAAGGTCGCCATCTCGATGAACCTAGATTCTGACATGGTAAACCTGGATCTGGTCTTCACCTAATTTCATTCCATCACACCTTTTCAAGACTCAAGCGGACATAACGGTCCTTCAGTTTATAATAGGGTTTCTTTTGAGGTTATAAATAAAGCTTATCCAAATCAAATGGATTTTTGGGCTCCAAGAGATATGGATAATTTAAATGATAACAATTATATTTTTTTTTCCCAAGATTCAAATGTAGGGATACATTTTGTGGATTCTACTAATAAATAGAATGAGAGAAATAATCCATGAGGAGAATATATTGGACATTGTGATTAGTGAAATACTCAGACATAATAAGACTATTTAGGTTCAAATCAAAGATGGTGTTGATTCTTGTATCTCCTCTGTTGTTGGTTGTTTTTAAGGTAACAACTTCAATTCTTCAAGGGTGGGGTCATTCAGCATAATTGCAACTACCTTGGTCATATCACCCAAAAGCAAAACATCATCAACAAAGAGTAAATATGTCAAGTTTAGGGAAAATCCTATTTGTATAGTTGCCAAGCTTATAGTTCTTTTTTACTTTGTTATAACTCTGTTGAGACCACCTACTCTACAGTAAAAAGTAACAGAGGAGCCATTAGTCATACCTACCCATGGTCTCTTGTAGACATGATAGAATAATAGGTTGAGCCATTAATTAGAATTGCACATATATTGAAGAAATACAATTCAATATCTAATTAACCAATTGCACATTGAACCTATATGGATGAGTAGCCTAAATAAAGCCAGTTTTCTCTATCATATGCGTTGGAAAGACAAACTAACATTGCTTGTAATTTTTTGGTTTCATGTTATAAATTCCTTCTTGGGAAACTCCTATTTTTTAATGGATTTGTTTCCCAGGAAGGATGCAAAATTGTTCTAATGACATGGAATCAGCTTACTGTATTTTGACCCTACATGACCAAGGAACTCAAGAGCCTTAGGCACGTCAATGGTAGCATCCTCCAATGAAAACAGTACAGTGTCCAACCTAGAAACCACAAAATTATATATATTTATAATTCATAATCACAAATGACCATAGACTGTAGTAGTCCTTAAATAAATTCAAATTTGAATAAGAACAAACATAACATTTCACATTACCCTTCAGTAAGATGTCTTTGATTTAGAAAGAAAGGATAAAACTTGCATAAATGTGTAAGTAGATTCCCCATAAGATCAATTTCAACATCTTTCCTAAAAAAATAATATAATATCCAAAGTGAAACCATAGTTGAATGGAACAATGGTGCTTTAAGGTCATCTACACAAAAAATTGCCTCCTTCAAATCTCTCACATTGGATGGTATGTCATGCAAAATTAAGAAAAATTCAGGGAAACTTGCCGAATTCTATAAAAGACATAATGAAAATGCATAGAAGCTTTGTAAAGGAATCCACCTGTAATATTCTTTGATTTCCATTTCAACATTTTTCCTAAGTTGAACCTCAATGAGTTGTGAACTCAAATTTATTTGAGAAGAATGTTCTTACAGTTGAAATTCAACATTTTCAGTCTTCCCATCTCTGTCACTAGATGAGTATGAATTCTTAAAGCCTCTTATGTCATTATCCAAAAAATTTCTTTCCTGGACACATGATTTTTCAAATAAAGGCTTTTATGCAACACAAGTCCTTGTCAAAATGGCATCTCTCATACTCACTGGCATCTAGTCAGAACTGCAACCTAAAATCGGACCTGCACCTATTCGTATATTTATCAAGATGTGAATGGTGGAATATCTGCTAGAGCACTCTTAACATATGGCAGAGGTTGAGCCCTCCCTCTTATTCCCTTGCTAAGACCTCCCTTAGGACCAGGAGTCAAGTGGCCATCATCAGAAGCTCTATGTGTTGAAGGGCTTGGCATAGAATGATTTTCAAATTGAGCCCTATCCACAATCCGAGCATCTTGACTGGTGAATCCAAATCCACATGGTCCCATATGGGGTTGTGGCCCTTTAATTCCACCCATATGTGGAAGTGAACCTGTCTATGAACTTGCCATGTAAGGTGGCATCGCAGGTCCTCTCACACCATGATCAAGTGGTGTCACATTTCTCCGATTTGAATGTCCCATATTGGTACCTCGAGAGCAGCCTCCTTTTCCATGTAGTTCTTGCACAACATCCTGATTCACTTCCTCTATTTTATTGGGGCCCTCAACTTTCTTCCTTTTTTTCCACCCATTCCTCCTCGGATCAATTAGATCCTTCAACATGATCCTCAGCCTAGAGGGAATCCCTTGGTGATTGGATAGTTTTGTCATCCTATCAAAGTAAGCATAAATATGTTCCTTGGCCTTTGAATGGTCAATCATATGAACAATAGTGCTCATCAGTTTGCGCAAAGCTTCAAAATTTTCCTCCTATGGATGCTTAAATTCACCAGTTAATGTCTTGATGCATGCATGCATAATTCTTTCAGTTAGCATAATTTATTTATAAAGCTCACTAATAGACCTTATATTTCCTATCATTCATCGTCATGTTGCAGCCTTCTTCTCCCATCTTTCTTCCGTTGAAAGGATTTTTTCACCATGCTCTTCTGCTTTCTCAGCTTCTGCCTCTTCTCTTTCATCTTTTTCGAATTCTTCCTGAAATTTTTTCAAAAGAACTCGCTTGAAAACAACCTTCTCATTATCTTCATAAAAATATGGTATTCTTGCAGCAAGCTGAAAACTGAATTTTGCATACATTTCACAAAAAGCCAACTCCATCAAGGCTTTATCAAATATTTGAGATATAATACCATGAAGACATGATGCAAAGTCAATGTTCACTTCTTTGACCTGTTCAAAAAGTTTCTCAAAGTTTTGGGGGCGTTAATTTATTAAGGATGGATTTAATTTGTCTTTGTTTCAACTGATCCTCATCAAAAACCTTGCCCACTTCATATCGGTTCTCTAATATATGAATTATGGGCAGAGAAGGTTGTGGAGGAGGAATCAAACCCTTTTGTGAACTAGCAGCACACTGCCACCTATCAGCATTAGAATTACTTCTCACTACTCCAACTTGTGGAAGTGGTGCTTGTACATAAGGCCCTCCAGGAAGGATGAAATTCATACTCATTTGTTTTTCACATGTATTTCTTGCAAAGAAAATATTATAACCTTGGCCAATTTGAAACACAATAGAGGAACCACTAAGATCTGCATCCATCCACATATCACAACCATTAGTAAGAGCATCCACCGGCTTGGCCCATCTATCATCATCCAAACTGGCCATATTGCTCCCACGAAGTTCAAGTAGATAATTCCCACTCAATTTCCTGTCAAGTCCTCTTGTAGTGCTTGCTAATGCATCAGCCTCTCCTACATTACTTGCAAGTGCTTATGAATTTCCAAGTAATTGAATAATATCTAGACAAATTTGAAAATGATTTGGTAGATCTTTGCACTGATCCATGATTGTCAACAAAAAATCACTGGAGTACTTTTTGTCTCCTGAACATTTAGTAACTAAAATAGCTACTTCATTCATAGGAGTTGAAAGCTCGGCTACATCTTCCCAGTCATCCATTTCTTTCAGGACTTGCTTCTCAGGCTCTTTTGAAGAAGTCTTACTCTTGACAACACCGATTATTATTTTGGATGGTTATGGAAGATGTGATCACATCTTCCTCCTGTTGGTGAAGGTTTTCATTGATGTCAATATGACATTAATCGAGATGTCAATATTCTTGAGATGTCTCGTTCAAGATGATGATGTCATGCCATCAATGAAGATGTAAAATAACGAAGAAGTCAAACCACTAATGAAAGAAGCCCTAAGAAGTCTTTGATCTCATGTTGCATGCACTTGATCTAGATTTTAACCCTTGATGTTATGTGATGATGTCATACACTTTGATACTTGATGATGACATATGATGATCATGGTTGGAGATCATTTGAGGGTTGGAAAGCTATTTTGTATCTCTCCTAATAATGCTGCACTATAACATATCATTACACGATTATGTGATGACATGGGTGATGCACTCATTGTTGGGCATTATCATGATGATGTGGATGTCCTACATGTTCCTATGATGGTAAAGAAGCCAAATAATGGAGAAGACAAACAATGGAGAAGCCAAATAAAGAAGCCATACTGACCTAATCATTTTCTGCACTAAATAATTTGAGGGCAGTCACAAAGAAAAAAATTTTTCACCACCTTCGAGGTAACCTTTCAAAATGGATCCTATACCATCTTGTAGAGTATATTTTTCCCTTTCTAATGAGCCATTACTTTTCCCAAAACACCAAATAGTTTGGGAGATATTGATTTTTTAAGTTAAGGAAATTAACTCTGACATTGAGCTGACCTAAGATGACTTGTGTAGGCTTGACATGTCATCCAAGAGATGTGTCTCTTCATCAAATGTCAAACCAGTATAAATATAAATCCGTACTCTTCATTTTATCCATTATTTTCGGTCAAGATTTCAGAGAAGAATCATAGAAGGTGAACTAAGGCCGACGAGGACAGTTAAGGATATATTTGGGCAAATATATTTATACATTTTTCAAACTTGGACTTGTTGATCTAGAATTGCAATAATATATGTGAAAGCTCAAAATATTGAGGACAAAAGTTAACTAGAACTCAGATTATCTATGATACAGCAAAATGTTGAGAAAAAAAAAGGACACTTCAGATCGTTGGTTTTGGGCATATCTCTGAAATGCGTACAACATTGTAATTGTCAAATCTATGTAAGCCACAAGAAGAGCCACACTAGGCCTGTGTAGGCTGCAGGAAGGGATGCAGTATAAGCGTGTGTTAGGCTGCAGTTAAAGGCATGTTAATGCATGTTTGAGACAGTGTTTAAAGGACTGTTCTGAGCCTTATTTATGAACAAAAAAATTCAGATCTATAGGAGAGCTTCAGAACTGAGTCCTATGGAAAATAATATAATCTATTATGACAGACTTGTTATGGCATATTTGAGCACATTTCAGGTCTATGTTTTTTGGAGCAGGTTGCAACATTTTTGGCATTCCTTAAGCACACACAGTTACATATTTTTGGGATTCCTTTTGAAGCAGTCTTTGAGATTGGAGAATAATCATTTACCCTTATTGAAGGAGGCTTATTGAATATTTTCCAAGTTTATATAGGTCGCTTACTAAGGCAGACATCCTTGTGGTATTGTTGAAGATATATTGAAGACTTAAAGAAGCAAATTTTGGAGGCATTCTTGGAGACCGGATGTATTGCTAAAGCCCTCGTGGAGTAACAGACCCATGCTCAGGATGGAGAACATTTCCAAGATATTGCTTCTCTCCAATTACATAAATAACAAAATTATTGCTGCAGCTTTGTCTAGCATTATCACTTGTTGATTCAGATTGTTTATTATTCACATTTCTAAGTTTTGAATGGCTAGACCACTGTCACCTCCAAAAAGTCCCTTTTGGGGTTGTAGAAACTAAATATAAGGGAAAGGATTGTGTCAAAATAATTTTAGCATCCAAGTACAATGAATTCATAATAGTAGCAAAGACGGTGATCTAACCATCAATTGCAGGAACATTGACATTGTTTTCATAGAAACTATACTCCCCTAGTGAATCCAACCAGACCCTGACTTCAGTTTGGGTGGAGAATGTTGAGCAATTAAGCCTAGTCATAATCACAACCTAGAAGAAAGAGGTAATCGATGTGATTATCATAGCAAGATAATAGAGCTTATGGTGTATGAAGGTAACCACCGCCTTGATGAGCAAAGACAAGAACCTTTGATCAAGGTATTTAAGAAGACAAAAATTTAGGCCTATAATTATTGAAGAGGAAAATGCATCCTATGTCATTGTGTTCACTAAATTTGAAATTTAAAACTTGAATTTAGACATACCTTAAAGTTGCAAGTAAACTTTGTCAACAGTTTATACAAACTCGTCATCTCTTAAAGGGATCAACAATGGTCGCTACATAATGCAAGATAATGAATGATTATATAAGTCTAAAATTACAGTTAATTTCAAAGGCAAACATGAACCAAGTGACTCAGATTCTATCAACACAAAAATATTGTAAGAAACAGAGCAATGAAAGAAGTGCATTGCTTCAAGTTTCAACAGACCTTGGATATTCCTCACATGGAACTTTAGGACTGTATTATCAAGGAGGAGTGGATCTTTGGAGGCAATGTCTTTCTTTGTCAATAGAAGACCCTAACAAACTCTTGAAAGAAAATGAATTTTTACTTTTGAAGACCAACCACACCATTACTTGGTTCTTGTAATCACCCAATTCTTCTTATAAAGATACAAGGTAATTCCATCTTTCCTAGAATATGCTAAATTTATTGAATGATTTGGATGATTGATAGTGTGAGAAAAGGTCCTGAATGCAGAGGAGGAATATCAGTAGGAGGGTAGGAAACAACTTTCTACCACTCTTGCAATCACCCTAGAAGACTTAGAAGGTGATGACATGGGTATCATGCTATGCCTTTTTTCTACACTGGAAAATGGAAATTCAACCCACATATGACAAAATCCTAAGTGCAGATGGAGACAATGAACCAGACCGTAGTTCTAGTTTTCTTGACAATGAAATTAATAAGACACTCATTAATGAAGGGAAATCCTGAAGATCCCTTAAGGTTCAAGAGACCAACACTCCTATCTGTGATTTTGACTATGGTAGAAACTTTGGCACCCATAATTATGTGCATCTCCAATCAGCATTGCCTATTAAATTTGAACAGAACAGTGCAAGGTCTGATATTTTTTCCTTTGACAATCATCCTACATATGACATGGACTCTGATGAGGAATAAAAGAAGTCTGATCATATCATCAAGCCGTTTTGTGAACCATATGAGAGAAAGGCAGAAAGGTCCATTCCATTTGATGAAGGAATCCTTACTGAAGATGAATAGTCTTGTCATATTGAAAGAACAAACCAATATCTAGGAAAACAAGAGGACTTATGCAAACCCATAATTGATTAACTACACAGTGAGAAAAATCATTTGCAAGTTTTTCTCTTATTGTTCATAGGTATGATAAATTATATTCAAAGGAGTTTCTTCTCCTAACTATAAATTATATTCGGGTAGCTTTAATTTCTCATATAAAACAGCTCCCTGTCTGCAACAATGATGTTCATGGCCAGCATAAAATTGCTCATATGTTTGATCCATAAATGTTGGAACTTAAAAAATTGAGGATAACGATGGATCTGTGGCTTGAAGAAGTCAAGTATTAGATCCCCTCAGATTTCATTGAATAATGTCTACCACAACATGATGCTATATGTATCAATACCCTACATTTCCAAGAGTATTCCCATCTTGAATATGGGATCCTAAAGCTCGCTAAAAATATCCCAGAAAAATGCCCTGATCTAAGCCTAATTTATCTGAATGTTTCATTCATGAAGATGGGGTCACAGCAAAATTACTAAGAGAAAGACCTGCAACAAATTTATGGATGATTTGATTATCTATGCTACAACAAATTGTTGAGAAAAAAAAAATACACTTCAGATCGTTGGTTTTGGGCATATCTCTGAAATTCCTACAACATTGTGATTGTCAGAACTGTGTAATCCAAAAGAAGAGCCAAACTATGCCTGTGTAGGCTGTAGGAAGGGATGCAGTATAAGCTTGTGTTAGGATGCAGTTAAAGGCATGTTCATCCATGTTTGAGACAGTGTTTAAAGGATTTTTTTGAGCCTTATTTACAAACAAAAAAATTCAAATTTGTAGGAGAGCTTCAGAACTAAGTCCTGTGGAAATTAATCTAATCTATTATGACAACATTGTTATGGCATATTTGAGCACATTTCAGGTCTAAGTTTTTTGGAATAGGTTGCAACATTTTTGGGAGAAATCCTTAAGCACACACAATTACATGTTTTTGGGAGCCTTTGTGAAGCAGTCTTTGAGATTGGAGAATAATCATTGACCCTTATTGAAGATTTTCCAAGTTTATATAGGTCACTTACTAAGTCAGACATCCTTGTGGTATTGCTGAAGATCTATTGAAGACTGGAAGAAGCAAATTTTGGAGGCATTCTTGGATACCGAATGTATTGCTAAAGCCCTCATGGTGTAACAATCCCATGCTCAGGTTGGAGAACATTTCCAAGATCTTTCTTCTCTCCAATTACAGAATTAACAAAATTATTGCTGCAACTTTGTCTAGCATTATCGCTTGTTGATTTAGATTTTTTATTCTTCACATTTCTAAGTTTTGAATGGCTAGACCACTGTCACCTCCAAAAAGTCCCTTTAGGGGTTGTAGAAACTAAAGATAAGGGAAAGGATTGTGTCAAAACTATTTTAGCATACAAGTACAATGAATTCATAATAGTAGCAAAGACGGTGATCTAACCATCAATTGAAGAAACATTGACATTGTTGTCATAGAAACTATACTCCCCTAGTGAACCTAACCACACCCTGACTTCAGTTTGGTTGGAGAATGTTGAGCAATTAAGCCTAGTCATAATCACAACTTAGAAGAAAGAGGTAATCGATGTGACTATCATAGCAAGATACTAGAGCTTATGGTGTATGAAGGTAACCACGGCCCTGATGAGCAAAGTCAAGAACCTTTGATCAAGGTATTTAAGAAGACAAAAATTTAGGCCTATAATTCTTGAAGAGGAAAATCCATCCTATGTCATTGTGTTCACTAAATTTGAAATTTAAAACTTGAATTTAGACATACCTTAAAGTTGCAAGTAAAATTTGTCAACAGTTTATACAAACTCGTCATCTCTTAAAGGGATCAACAATGGTCGCTACTTAATGCAAGCTAATGAATGATTATATAAGTCTAACATTACAATTAAATTCAAAGACAAACATGAACCAAGTGACTCAGATTCTATCAACACAAAAATATTGTAAGAAACAGAGCAATGAAAGAAGTGCATTGCTTCAAGTTTCAACAGACCTTGGATATTCCTCACATGGAACTTTAGGACTATATTATCGAGCAGGAGTGGATCTTTGGAGGCAATGTCTTGCTTTGTCAATAGAAGACCCTAACAAACTCTTGAAATAAAATGAATTTTTACTTTTGAAGACCAACCACACCATTAGTTGGTTCTTGTAATCACACAATTCTTCTTATAAAGATACAAGGCAATTCCATCTTTCCTAGCATATGCTAAATTTATTGAATGATTTGGATGATTGATAGTGTGAGAAAAGGTCCTGAATGCAGAGGAGGAATATCAGTAGGAGGGTAGGAAACAACTTTCTACCACTCTTGCAATCACCCTAGAGGACATAGAAGGTGATGACATGGGTATTATGCTGTGCCTTTTTTCTACACTGGAAAATGGAAATTCAACCCACATATGACAAAATCCTGAGTGTAGATGGAGACAATGGACTAGACCGTAGTTATAGTTTTCTTGACAATGAAATTAATAAGACACTCATTAATGAAGGGAAATCCTGAAGATCCCTTAAGGTTCAAGAGACCAACACTCCTATCTGTGATTTTGACTATGGTAGAAACTTTGGCACCCATAATTATGTGCATCTCCAATCAGCATTGCCTATTAAATTTGAACAGAACAGTGCAAGGTCTGATATTTTTTCCTTTGACAGTCATCCTACATATGACATGGACTCTGATGAGGAATAAAAGAAGTCTGATCATATCATCAAGCCGTTTTGTGAACCATATGAGAGAAAGGCAGAAAGGTCCATTCCATTTGATGAAGGAATCCTTACTGAAGATGAATAGTCTTTTCATATTGAAAGAACAAACCAATATCTAGGATAACAAGAGGACTTATGCAAACCCATAATTGATTAACTACACAGTGAGAAAAATCATTTCCATGTTTGTCTCTTATTTTTCATAGGTATGATAAATTATATTCAAAGGAGTTTCTTCTCCTAACTATAAATTATATTCGGGTATCTTTAATTTCTCATATAAAATAGCTCCCTGTCTGCAACAATGATGTTCATGGCCAGCATAAAATTGTTCATATGTTTGATCCATAAATGTTGGAACTTAAAAAATTGAGGATAACGATGGATCTGTGGCTTGAAGAAGTCAAGTATTAGATCCCCTCAGATTTCATTGAATAATGTCTACCACAACATGATGCTATATGTATCAATACCCTACATGTCCAAGACTATTCCCATCTTGAATATGGGATCCTAAAGCTCGCTAAAAATATCCCAGCAAAATGCCCTGATCTACGCCTAATTTATCTGAATGTTTCATTCATGAAGATGGGGTCACAGCAAAATTACTAAGAGAAAGACCTGCAACAAATTTATGGATGATTTGATTATCTATCCTACAAAAAATTGTTGAGAAAAAAAAAAAAAACACTTCATATCGCTGGTTTTGGGCATATCTCTGAAATGCCTACAACATTGTGATTGTCAGATCTGTGTAAGCCAAAAGAAGAGCCAAACTATGCCTGTGTAGGCTGTAGGAAGGGATGCAGTATAAGCTTGTGTTAGGCTGCAGTTAAAGGCATGTTCATGGATGTTTGAGACAATGTTTAAAGGACTATTTTGAGCCTTATTTAGAAACAAAAAAATTCAGATTTGTAGGAGAGCTTCAGAACTGAGTCCTGTGGAAAATAATCTAATCTATTATGACAGCATTGTTATGGCATATTTGAGCACATTTCAGGTCTAAGTTCTTAGGAGCAGGTTGCAACATTTTTGGGAGCAGTCCTTAAGCACACACAATTACATATTTTTGGGAGCCTTTGTGAAGCAGTCTTTGAGATTGGAGAATAATCATTGACCCTTATTGAAGATTTTCCAAGTTTATATAGGTCACTTACTAAGTCAGACATCCTTGTGGTATTGTTGAAGATCTATTGAAGACTGGAAGAAGCAAATTTTGGAGGCATTCTTGGATACCGAATGTATTGCTAAAGCCCTCATGCTGTAACAATCCCATGCTCAGGTTGGAGAACATTTCCAAGATCTTTCTTCTCTCCAATTATAGAATTAACAAAATTATTGCTGCAACTATGTCTAGCATTATCGCTTGTTGATTTAGATTTTTTATTCTTCACATTTCTAAGTTTTGAATGGCTACCCCACTGTCACCTCCAAAAAGTCCCTTTAGGGGTTGTAGAAACTAAAGATAAGGGAAAGGATTGTGTCAAAACTATTTTAGCATCCAAGTACAATGAATTCATAATAGTAGCAAAGACGGTGATCTAACCATCAATTGAAGAAACATTGACATTGTTGTCATAGAAACTATACTCCCCTAGGGAACCCAACCACACCCTGACTTCAGTTTGGTTGGACAATGTCGAGCAATTAAGCCTAGTCATAATCACAACCTTGAAGAAAGAGGTAATTGATGTGACTATCATAGCAAGATACTAGAGCTTATGGTGTATGAAGGTAACCACGGCCCTGATGAGCAAAGTCAAGAACCTTTGTTCAAGGTATTTAAGAAGACAAAAATTTAGGCCTATAATTCTTGAAGAGGAAAATGCATCCTATGTCATTGTTTTCACTAAATTTGAAATTTAAAACTTGAATTTAGACATACCTTAAAGCTGCAAGAAAACTTTGTCAACCATTTATACAAACTCGTCATGTCTTAAAGGGATCAAAAATGGTCGCTACTTAATGCAAGCCAATGAATGATTATATAAGTCTAACATTACAGTTAAATTCAAAGACAAATATGAACCAAGTGACTCAGATTCTATCTACACAAAATATTATTGGAAACAGAGCAATGAAAGAAGTGGAGTGCTTCAAGTTTCAACAGACCTTGGATATTCCTCACATGGAACTTTAGGACTATATTATCGAGGAGGAGTGGATATTTGAAGGCCATGTCTTGCTTGGTCAATTGAAGACCCTAACAGACTCTTGAAATAAAATTATTTTTACTTTTGAAGACCAACCACACCATTACTCGGTTCTTGTAATCACCCAATTCTTCTTATAAAGATACAAGGCAATTCCATCTTTCCTAGCATATGCTAAATTTATTGAATGATCGAGAAATGTTTGACTTATGAAATCTAACATTCCAATAATAATGGATCAGCTTACCTAGAATTTAGGAAATGGTAAAATATTAATATTTGGAAGTATAACATCATGGGTCACCAGCTACTTAACTCTCAAGGATCTCACTCCTTTAAGGATATGATTGGACATCAAGGAGAAAATTCCCTCTTTGACATTTCTTCATGGGACAGAGCTTTAGGATTATTGAGAGGGTTAGATTTTGGGGCTCCATCTTCACACTTGTTTCATTTGGTGGCCTCAATGGAACAAAAATTGCATGGATGTGCCCTTAAGAACCTAGAGGAATCAGACTATAGCGGATGGGGTTTAGCTGAGTATCCAGTTAAGCAGAGCTATGCCCAACAAATTTCTCGCGGTTCACTTCCCCACAAAGCCTCAATCTGGAGAAAAATATGGCATTCAGATGCCTTACCAAAGATTAATATTTTCTATTGGACCCTATCTTATGACAACATGTTAACCTCGGAAAATATGAAAAGGAAAGGGATCCAGGGTCCCTCCTAGTGTGCTCTTTGCCTTTAGTTTGAAATCTTCTCATTGCCTGTTTTTAGATTTCCATTTCACTATGGAAGCTTGGTCAGTGGTGGTAAATGGCCTTGAGAGTTGGTTCAAGTAGTAAAATTCACTGAAGCAACTAATTTGGACGTGTCATAGTCATTACGTAAGGTCCTTCCATTGCAAGGCTCTTTTGAAAGGGTCTAGTTTGCATTGTCTAAATTAGTATATTGTAAATCTGGCTGGTAAAAAAAATTTCCATCTTCCAAATAGATGGTGAGTGAAATGGAGATGGTGGCAATTAAATCTAAAGCAATGCTATCTAAACATCTTAATTCAAAAGGGATTAAATTCATTCTAGACAAGTAAGAACTTCAATTGCTAGATCAATTTAATTTTAAATATTCTTCTTCTTCTTCTTGACCCAGGGACCCAGGTAAGCATGTCCACAATCATGTTGGAAGCTTCATATAACTCCATAATTATTTCATGAGTGTAGTCAGACTCAAAAAGCCTTCATTTTTTTTTCTAATGGTGCCTTGAAACGAAACCCTAAAATGGTAGGATTCAATGGGGTTCTCATTAGTCTTAGAGGGAAGATAGCATGTCCCTTTGGTGTTGTAAATACTGACATTGGGATATAGGAGACTCGGTCCTCCTCAAGACAGGAGAATTCCCTGTCTTATGTAATAGTTCTCACAATTAATATGTAGATGAATTATATCAAAGCTAATCATCTCAATATACTTGATAGCCTTCTTATTTGTAAGGGAAATCTGATCCTAGTTGAACCTTCAATTCATTTACTAGTAATACACAATATTATTACACCAAATTCTACAACATACCTTATCTAGAATATGGTAGACAAAATACACAAGAATGATGCATACAACCCTTGATTACAGCATTTGTGTTTATAACGAGGCATTTCAGCTCAAAATGCTCCTTTTCCACCCTCAACTAAATTCTTTTCACATGTAGATGTCGTTACTGGCAGCCTGAGAGAAGGGAATTTTGACCAAACCAGGTTACACAGTGTTCCAGGTAATTGCCCTGCAATCAATACCATTGAAATGTCATTGGAGAGCACATATATAGAGCAACAAAATGATATCCATGGACAATACAAATAAGGCATTAATTAATATATTTTAAGCACATGCTAAGATTCCTTCACAACATCTAAGCAAGCATTGCTTCTTTCTACAGTAAATATCTACTGGATAACCAGAACATTGAATAAGAGTCCAAGAGAAATGAAAAGTAATATCCATAAATAAAACAAAAAGGCCATAACCCTAAAATAGCAAACATTTGGAAGGTGTTACACAACATTCTACAAAAATCACTGAATGTCCTTCCTTAGGACTTGATACACATTGAGAAAAATTAGACAACAAACGACAGCTGTGTACCATAACAGGTAGTTTTAATGTATAAAATCAGGCAGAAACATAATTTGGTGAAAGGCATAGGCCTGAAGTAATATGGATGACAAAGGAAATTAACATCTTTAAAGCACGTGATCAGATTCCTATGCAATTTCTAGGCAAGCCTCACTTCACTCTACATCAATTATGTCCCAAATGACATGAACATGGAATAAGAATCCCACAAGATTATGAAAAGTGATATGCATGACCAAACAAGAGTATACCCTTAAAAAGCAAACCTTCAAGCAATCCACAACACTCTACAAACATTGTTAAATGTCCTACCTTGGTAATTTATATGGATTCATTAACAACCCAAATCAATGGCTTGAAATGGATAAAATGACCAAACAAAGCAACAAGTCCTAAAAGGATAGGTCTTTAGAATCTTCTTCCACACTAAGATACACATTTAGGAAAAGCCCAAAGAAACAACAAAAAATAGTGTGGGGTGATGAAATGAAAAAATATTAATGGATTTGCAATTTCTCTACAAAATTTTCCAGATTTCGAATTTATGGAAGTTTTCTGCCTTCAGTGCTGAAGCAAAACGATAAAGAATATTTCACTAAATGTAGATGACTAAATTATAACAGTATCCAACTTGCATAATTAGCTAGACCGTCTACACAATTAGCAAGACATTTTTATAAGGTAAACCCTCTCGAATGCTTTAGCAACAAGTGGTCATTAGCTCTGCTATAGAATGATCAAAAACACTTTGGTTCTATCCCTTCTTATATATACAGTCTGTTTGTTGTATACTTCTCCTAAAAAATTCTTTCCTCAACAATTTGAACATAACATGTCTTATACCTCCAGATTCTTGATATGAAGAGTGCCAGTTACTACCAAGTGTTGTGCCTAAATATGCCTTTGAGAGATCTCAAGTCTTCCCTTTCCTTTGTATGAAAATATTATACCATAGGAAATGAAGAAAACTTGACTCACAGTCAATTCCCTTCAGTTACTTGCCTAGATCTTTAGTCCACTCAAGTCTGCTTCTTTATAGACTTCTGTCAGCCCTTTGAATAGACCCTTGATCAGACCTCAGAAAGGTTTAGATATACTTCAGATTTCCTTCTTCATGGATCTTTTTGTCACTGATTTGGAGATGTCTCTTTTCTGCCCTCTCCTTTTGTCACTGATATATCTTTGATTGCAATCTTTGATATTGTCACTGATGTCTTCATTGTTTGACAATTTTTTTATAGCACAAGGCTCAGATTGTACTCCCCTTAAGATGATTCAAACAAGCTTCTTAAGTTAACACACTGTTATTCAATGACTAAAGTGGTTCAACAAAACTCTTTTGAAAACTCACTCAAAAACCCTCAGATCAAGCCCTGACCAGGGTGCTTCTTGCCATTCAACAGACTTTTTCAGATGCCAACAAAATAAGCCACGGGAAAATAATGAAAAAGCCTCAAATGACCTTGGATTAGGGTTCAAAATTGTAGTAAAAATTTCCTCAGAAAAATTGCTTGAAAACTTCTGACAAACCTGTGAAGAACCCTCGCCAAGACAATGTGAAAATTAACTTCACATTCACAGAAGTGTTACCTTGTCTGCATGGATATATTTTTACTTTAGTGGTCAAAATTTGACCTTAGAGCTACCTCAGGAAGAGGGCCAAACTTACCTCATTAACAAAGAAAAATAACCTCAGATAAAAATCTATTGAGCAGGCCGAATAGATGTTGCAGGTAGCCGCAGAGATCCTTGTCAAGGGAGGCTAAAAATAATCACAGAACTATGCCTCAGATGGTGCCCTCCAGCAGGCTGAAATGGGTATCAGGAAACCAGATCCGAGCCTCAGAAAAGACCAATGAAAAGTGCCTCAGACAAGTCAGACATAGCCTTAGAAAAAACAAAAAGTCTGCCTCCGAACGAATTAGATTTGGCCTTCTAAATTCCAATGAATAGTCACAAAATAAGGCTTTCAACATAGACCTAAAAGGCTCCAACATGTTTGAACTTTAATTTCTTGCAGGCTATGAATCTTGTGTGTATACAAAATCTAGGTAAAGTCCTAGATCTACTGTTTCCTGTTAGTTACCCATATTTTAAGTTCTATTTGCTGTTCCTTCTACTCTTTTTTTTTTTTTCTGTTTGAGTATTGGTTTAAAATGTTAGTTTGGACATCTCATGACTAAAAAAATCTATAAACATAATTATATTGATGTGGGCTTCTTCTCGAATACTGTGTAGTATCGTTGTGGTCTCTAGTTGTTGTTCCTTCTGCTTTTTTATTTTATTTTTCTGTTTGAGTATGGGTTTAAAATGTTAGTTTGGACATCTCCTGACAAAAACAATCTATAAACATAACTATATTTATGTGGGTTTCTCCTGCAATACTGTTTAGTATCGCTGTGGTTTCTGTGTAGTAACGTTAGCTTACCTAGCCACCCTGCAAGGACAGATCACTGATGATCCTGCATTTTTCTCTTATATTGTTCTTCATAGATACAATTTAGGGAATGATTCATGGAGGTCTATGGGCTCTTAGCCATTTACCTAAGATGTCCAAATCTCAAAAGTTGTGCACATTAAATGTTTCTAATTTGAAAACTAAATATTAGCAGGTTTGTGATTCTTGTAGTTCTCATTCGCTAATCCTAGGGACTAGAAATGACTATGAGTCTCATTACATTGGAGGTTGGGTTTAGGATCTACGCTATCATAAAAACCATGATCAGAAGCCAATCATCTTTATATCTGATTTTCTGAAACTTTATGACTGATATACCTCCTGTTACTGAATTTGAAGAACCCTAACAGGTTGTAAGGATTGTATCCCCATTTTCCTAGGCTAGCTTATAATCTGTCACTGTGCTTGCCTATCGGGAGGTCATATGAGACATGAACTTGTGATCATCAGTTGAAAACACCAATGTGTGTTGCGTGCTAACTACATGTGGGTCGATTTCATGCCCGTTTGGGTAAAGAGCATGACAATCATTGTCCTACATCCATTTACCCCCTTCTGACTGTCCAAACAAAGAGACCAATCACCCTTGAATATTTTTAGAGTTGTGATTTTTCTATCTATAGACCAAGCAGTTCTTGTAATTTATGAGTAAATGATAACGTCACTAACTTGTTTGATTTTGATTGTGCAGAAATGGCATAGTCATGAATACAACCAGTACCCCATCCTCATCTGGTGTACACTCCATTTCTTCTTTTTCATTGTTAATTGGAAGGGTAGCAACATTATTTCTGGTTAACCTCTTGACACAACTCAAATGGCTATGAATCCATTCATGACCTGAAAGCTCTTTTTGGTGCATGAAATTTTCTCTCTGGTTCATGCGCTTAGCATCGATAGATTACTTTTAGACTACAACAAAGTATTTTTGCTATGTAAATTTGGTGTCTAAGAAAAGAAGTACATGGGCAAGATCTTCAACATTGATTCTTTTTTGTGAAGGTAAGGAATTTCTTGAACTTTGACTCTATTGAGGTTAGCTTTGTTACAGAATTTCTAAGCCAAAAGTGAATAACTTGAACCTCAACTTTGAAAATAGGAGAAGAATAATTTGGTCTTGTAGCAAAAGAATTTTCACCCACATTTAACATTATTTTCATTTATAATGGACTCCGAGCCACACACTTTATCTAATGAAATTGTGCTTACTGTAACACCATTTCTACTATGTGAATGTGTTAGTTAAGGTAAAATACGTATGATTCATCAGCATAATGACATCTGAAAACAAACCAAAAGCAAACGAAAAAGGAAATCAGACTTACCTTTCGCAACACTGTGCAATCCTTACTCTATCAAGCCAGTCGAGTACCCTCCCATCTTTTGCATCCAAAAACTGCAATAGATTGTCGTTGGGTGCAAAACCATACACAAGAAATCACTTTCCTCCGCCTATGGAACAAAAAAAACCTCTAAACCTCACCACGCGAAAGAGTCCTGAGACCCTCTTGGAATTATAATTCCTCTGTCGTGCAACTCATCTTATTGATGCTTTTGATGACCAAAAAATACACGTCTCTCAATAACCCCCTTGTAAGCAGCACAATAGTTGTTTTTCCTCAACAAAATATTTTCAAAGAAATACTGTGTTGCAGATTCAATCTCCTCAATCTTAAATCTAAAGCTCTAGAAGCGTTCACAACTTGTTCCTTCATCTGCCAAAGGATTCCAACCATTTGAGTACTCTAAACTAATCAATAGTGAGAGATTTCCTTCCAAAATCCTTAGTTGTTGATAATTAGTCTATTGTCTGTTGTCTCGTAAGTACTGCTAATCTTCTATTTTCTTCTTCAAAATAATGAGAATGTGAAAACAACAATCTGTTAAAATTGGCAACTAGGGCCAAGTTATACTTAGATCTTCTTAGTTGATGAAGATGATCATTCTAATGAATCCCTCTTTTCGAGAGGACCAAAATCGACCTAAAGATCACCAAATTTGGATAAGGAAATTTATTTATTTGAAAGAAATTCCACAAGACATAACCTTATTAAGGCAGGAAAATTGAAAATTTGAAATTCAAATTTTTCCTCCAAGTGTTAAGATCGGCTTCATCTCTATAAGGACAAATTGTTATATATATAGGGATCACTCATCTTCATTATAGATCATCCTAAAAGAGTGCATTCAACTCTTGGGTAGTTATTTTTGAGGCAGCCACAGCTTGGAGAAGCAAGGAGGACGTGACGTATTGATCTCCCAGGGGTTCGAGTAGGAGCAGGCAACTAGCCGCAGGTTTGAGGGAAAGTTTTGGGTGATGTTTCATCATGGTTTTTGGGTGTGAATCTCTTCAAAAGAAGGTTGCATTCTTTCTTTGGAGACACAGATCAGGACATTTGTTTAAAGGTGAATTTTGGGGTTTATTTGTTCACGCTTTTTATTTTGGTTCGGGCCATAGAAAATGCTACTATAGCAACTACTATGAAAGCATGTGTGGAAGGGACACATGACCTAATCTGAGTCATTTACTCTAGCTGCATTCAAGGAGAGAGGGCCGCAATGTAAACAGAGAGTTTAACCCTCGTTTGTGAGCATTTTCTTATTACTGGTAACATAGGATTGTTGTTGGATGCCTTGAAGAGGAACCGCAAGTCTTGGAACATTGTGGGACATCTTGTAAAGGAAAGAAAAGGGTACAATTCATTGGAATAAGGTTACTCAATGACTATTAGGAACCCTAACCAGGCAACAAGCTTCAGGACTTTTGAACAGTAATTTAGCAAGTCTATTTTGACTCATATTATTGTACTCTCTCTGCCGAACATTGGATATTGATAATAAGAAGAAATGATCAAGGGCTTTCCCCGTCTTGGGGTTTTTCCCTGGCTTGTGCCATATCTTTGAGTTATTTTGTCTTTGCTTGTCCTCTTCATTTAACATTTATTTTATTTCTTCATTTACTACCAGTAATATGATAATTCATGTGTGGATTAATAAATGGGGTTATAAGGAACATTGAAGTAACTGTATTATGCAAAGAACATGTTAATCAAAATTAACATGAGATCAAAGCCAAGTGAGGACAAGCCCAAGACTAGAGTGAATGTGATAGCAATCACTGAAATAAGTTTTTTGTCAAAGTATCCATGATCTCATCCCTCTCTGAAGTTTGAAAAAAATGAAGTGGACTATGAGTGAAGACTGCCTAATTGATTTACAGCAGAAGGAAGGATGGATCTCTAGCAGTTGCTAAGTTATTCATCTGTAATGATCTTTCAGGGTCGAGATTCCAGGACTGTTTTAGGGCCACTTAATTTGGAAAATATGCAAGTTATAAGAATTATGGAACAACGTTAAGGTTTCTCGACACCTATGTCTCAGACCTCTCTCTCCTAAAGGTATAAGATTCATGCCATATGTTTCTACTCTACTCTCAGACAATGGTATGTTCCTCCATCAAGGTATATAACATCTCAATAATATTGACACTTCATCATTGGATGTTGTTATATGTTGAAGAACATCACTTGAATTAGTGCTCAAAGTACCAAAATTTTCCAGTGTATGCTTGAGGTATTTTACCAAAATTTTGGAAGAAAAAAAACTATTTATTCTTGTTGTGGCCCACAGTCTTGAATATTTGCGTGGAGTCTTGAAGAAAATCCATGGGTGCTTGCAATAATCACAACCTTGTCGATACTCAACACAACAAGCTCCAAGATGTGCAGAAGGTCATGAAATTCTTCCAAAGTTATCAAATTAAAGTCACAGTTTATATCTTTAGAAATCTCAACTTAATTCAGAGATCATATCTTGAAACTTTTTGGAGCTTACATGCATAGTGCCTGTTCAAATGTTGTTTATGTTTTTTTTATTTCAATCAATCTTGAAATATTCCCGTGACTAGTTTCTCTTCATCTATGTTATGCATAACCTTGTGGCATTTCTTGAAAGGTTAAATTCTAAAGCAATTCTTATCACTTGAGTATCGTTTTGATATATAATTGGGTTGGTATATCTCATCTAGAATAATTCAATTATGAGCTTGAACCTGAGGTAGAAATTTCCTAGGCTAACACATTGAGTCTACAAATTTTTAGACATATTGTATGCTCATTCAAAAATTTCTATGGAGCACTTCAGGCTGAATCTTGAAGAATTATTGTCTAAGGGTTAATATTCTGGTGATTTTAAAGGCCATCCATCCATCCTTCAATAAATGATCTGTGCATCAGATATGAAGCATGCATTTCATTAAGGCAGAGTCTTCAATATTATTTTAGACAAATTTGATGTATCCAGTGAACAAAATTGCACAAATTTAAGGCTGAAAATTCAGTGATCGGATCTGAAACTCACTAAGATGAAGCCCCTTCCTCAAAAGCTTATACGACAGATTTGCAATTCTGTAAGGATGTGCATTTAAGGCATGATAGTACATTTATTGAAGAAACATTTAGGGTGGGCTTCTAAGCCAATCATTCATGTCAAATCCAGAATTGATTGAGATTTCCCAAGGTTCAAAAATTTAAATATTAATTGTATGTTGATCTAAAGCATATCAAAGGTACTAACTTTACAGTCAATATATATAGTTGAAGGTTGGTTTGAGGTCTTTAAGGCTTCTCTTCAAGGTCATCTATATCAAGCGTGTAAAATTCTGAAGTAAACCTCTTACGGAAATAAAAGTTAAAGCAAATCACTTTAAGGAAGTTTCGATGTGAATCACTTGGCACCTCCATACAGACAGGGATATCAGTAATTTGAAGTACAACAGTGTATTCATCCTAAGAAGCATCACCAGTAGTAGCATTTGTTGAAATGGGAAAAAGTTCTGGTCTAAGTTTGAGAATTGTGGTAAATGTAGAATGGTCCGAGAATTTTATGTTCTAATACAAATTCTAGCATGTTACTATTATATGGTGTGTGCCAGTACAGTGACACAACAGGATCATTACAAATATTGCTAGGATTTGCACTTCAAAGATCAGAATAGCTTGAATTGTGTAATGGAAAAGAAGGTTTGGTTGGATGAGGATGGTGCAAGTCCCTTGGTATCTTCATTCAGTTAATTATACTTATGAAATCAGTAATATGGTTCTATTGATATAATGTTGTTGAGGTCTGTCAGTTAAACAGGCAGAACATGTGAGAGAGTTTACTTGTGCATTGCCGAAGTTTGGTAATTGAAAGTTTGTTGGTATAGTTGCAACATGACAATGTCTCATCTTAAAGATGAGGATAAGATTGAAAAAGGTTGAATGTTCAATTGAAGTAAGTCTTTAGAGGGAGCTATGGAATCCCTGGCAGAATGGCTTGTCAACTCTTCTTGCCTATTGATTTTTACAATAGAAATACCATGTCATAAGATGTTGATCTGAAAAAGCCATATGACTATGACTGAATGACCTTGATTAATAGCAAGTTGCATATAGCCCAATGGTTATGTTTTGGGTGAAGTTGCTTTTCCGATCTTCATAGGGAGTTATGCTAGGTTTACAGTTATTGATGATGTTTGTCCATAGATAAAGATACTCTCGATGTGAGAGGGGTTGTCTTAGCCTTGATGCACTTCTTCTTCAAGCTTAAAATTCTAATAAAATGGACAAGTTGTTGATCCGAATACATACAACTTGTGAAGGCTCTAAAACTCAATAAGATATCCATGTTAACTGTGACCTGTAATACTCTGCCAAAATTGTTGGATTGGCATAATGATAAATGGAAAGAGCACTTCTAGATCCTATATCTCTTGGGATCCACCTTTATTTCATGAATGAATGAAGTACTAAAGTTTGGGAGCACCGCTGAGGCTGAACGAATGAAGCAGCTAGCATGGCCTATTATGAAGACATTTGAGTCATGTGAGCATGTGTTGCAATCCATCGCTTAACATCAGGTTCCACTTTATTTGATATGGCACAGTGGGGAGCAATCTAGCTCCAGCATTATAGGATGGATGTACAGGTTACCAACACCCCCCCAAAACCCATTGGTAAGGACAGATTTAACTTCGTTCATAGAGAGAGGTTGGGTGTCCTAGAAAGACCCTAATACGAGGGTCTTGGTTGAACATTGAGCTTTGGGAGCTCCTCAAGGCCTGGGGTACTTATTTGAGCTATAAATGACCCTAAGGTGAGTGGTTCACCTTTCCCTGTGACAGCTAACATGTGTGTCTGATAAGTGGTTCACTTTACCCTATGTTTGTAGACACATGTGTAGGGTGAGTGGTTCACCTTAACCTACATATTATGAAATATGCATAAGATGATTTGTTCACCTTTTCCTACGGCATATGAGCAGAATGAGTGGTTCACCTTCTCCCATGGGTACCCCAGTGAGAGATGCATTCAAGCATTTGGTTGTGAAAATGTCAATGGGACTTGGTTCATCATTTTCCCCATGTGTAGGATGCTCATTCCCTACAATTGATGGTTGACATATCGGTGGGATGTGGTCCATTATTTCCCCACGTGTAGGATTCTTCCTACTATTGTTGGTTTGCATGCATGTAAGACGTGGTTCTTCCTTTCCCTACTCTCAGTGTTTTGCATGCGTGCAGGAGGTGGTTTATCCTTTCCCTACATGTGATTGTGATGTGTGTTTGTAGAATGTGGTTTCTCATTTCCCTACATGTAATTATGAGCAGGATGTGATATGGTGTTTCTACATCATCCTACCCATGAAGTTTGGGACTCATGGGAAGTACCTCTCATCTAGCCAATGAGTTTGGAAATGAGGATAGAGACCATAGCACTACTGATGGATGCATTGTATATTGTCATACTCTCTATGCTAGGATGCTTGGTTTTTATCTACTTGATCTAGGATCAATTGAGGTTCTACCTCCGGACTGAATTTTGTCAGTGAAGAGTGGCAAGGTCTTGTGAACCACTATTAATCAAATCTTCTTTATTATTCACATCAGTGCTCAGTAGAGCAAAGAAAAGAAGACATATATGGTTCATTATGGTTTATAATGGTAGGATGACATGATGATCTATGACAGTAGATGGACTAGCAGGTGGAATTCTCCCTAGTTAGGAGGGAGTGTTAAAATTGGAAACTAGGGCCAAATTCTACTGAGATCTGCTCAGTTGATGGAGATGATCATTCCATTGAATTCCTCTTTTTGAGAGGACCAAAATTGACCTAAAATCACCAAATTTGGATGAGAAAAATATTTATTTATTTCAAAAGAAATTTCACAAGACATAACCTTATTAAGGTAGGAAAACTGAAAATTTGAAATTCAAATTTTGCCTCCAAGTGTTAAGGTCGGCTTCACCTCTATAAGGTCAAATTGTTATATATATAGAGATCCCTCATCTTCATTAGAGATCATCCTAAAAGAGTGCATTCAACTCTTGGGTAATTCTTTGTAAGGCAACCACAGCGTGGAGAAGCAAAGAGGACGTGTTGTATTGATCTCCCATAGGTTCGAGTAGGAGCAGGCACCTAGCCTCAGGTTTGAGGGTAGTTTTGCATGATGTTTCATCATGTTATTTGGGTGTGAACCTCTTCAAGAGAATGTCACATTATTTTTATGGAGCCGCAGATCAGGACACTGGTTTAAAGGTGAATTTTGGGATTTATTTGTTCATGCTTTGCATTCTGGTTCGGGCCACAAGAAATGTTGCTACAACAGCTAGTATGAAAGCATGTGTGGAAGGGACACATGACCTAATATAAGTCCTTTACCCTAGCTTCATTCAAGAAGAGAGGGACTCAATGTAAACAAAGAGTTTAACCCTCATTTGTGAGCATCTTCTTATTACTGTTAGCATAGGACTATTGTTGGATGCCTTGAAAAGGAACCACAGGTCCCGTAGCATTGTTGGACATCTTGTAAAGGATAGCAAAGGGTACAGTTCATTGGAAGAAGGTTACTGAATGATTGTTAGGAACCCTAACTAGGTAGTAAGATTCAAGATTGTTTTGAACACTAATTTAGCAAGTCTATTTTGACTCATATTATTGTACTTTCTCTCTCTGCTTAACATTGGATACTGATAATAAGAACAATTGATCAAGGGTTTTCCCCGTCTTGAGGTTTTTCCCTGGTTTGTGCCATATCTTTGTGTTATTTTGTCTTGGTTTGTCTTCTACAGTTAAAATTTGTTTTCTTTCTTTAGTTTCAGTCAATAAGATGATATTTCATGCGTGGATTAATAAATGGTCTTATAAGGAACATTGATGTAATTGTATTATGCAAAGAACATGTTAATCAAAATTAACACAATCACACCCTGATCCAGGTGGATATTGGTGGCCACCCACCTATTCCACTTGGCCCCCCACCATTTTCTCTTTCAGTTTTTTCAGTTTCGGCATAACTTACTAGTTTTAGCAGTTTTTTGGGTCCTGAACTTCCGGAGCCATTTTGAGGCCCTAAACGACATTTTTTGGGCATCGCACCACCAGCGAATTTGATAATCAAATTTGTCCCGAAAGTTTTATTCCTCGGATAGATATTTGTAATGATGTATCATGTGCGTCAAACGGAGATAGTATGCCAAAGTTACGTCCCTGGGAAGTTGAAACACCAATTTACCCAAACGGGGCCCATAGTTTTGGCGCTTCATCCCCTAGGGTTAGGTTTTTGGGATGTTTAGGGTTCTCCATTATTTCTCAATAATAAATAGGCCCTCGAGCTTCATTGTAGCATATTTCAAAGGCCTGTAGCCGCCACATCTCTTCTCAGAGATAGCTACCAGTGCCCTAGCTAGTTTTATTTCCATTCTGTCTGTAAGCAAATTTCAGTTCTTTGATATTAATGAAATGAAGTGTTATTTCTGCTGCATCTCTGTATTTATGGTTATGTGTTTATTCTGTTGTGTTCCTACATAAATCCGGATCAGTGGTATTAGAGGGGTCTGCTTTTTCTCAATCCTTCTTTGCATGTCCCCAACGAGGTTAGGGTATAAGGAGCTAGGGCTTGATCTGCTGGAACCTTTGCAATATCAGCCTCGCAAACCTCGACGAACGCCCATGAGGGACGAAAAGAAAGATGAGGGAGCAGGAGATCCTATCAAAATATTGGTTGAGGAGGCCCTCGAAAAACAAAGGAACGCGATGATGGATAACTTTGCTCAGATCCTTCAACGGTTTCCCACCGGCGCCGCATCTGCATCCAGTAGCCACTCTGGAGTTGCGACTCCCTTTAAGGTACAAGTAAATTTTGACATTCCCATATTTGAGGGTCAAATATATGCATATGCCATAGATAGATGGTTGAATCTATTAGAAGGATATTTCTTTGTTCATGACTTTTCAGACCGTGAGAAGATTATTTTTTCACTCCTCAAAGGTACCCCCCATGTTAAGGACTGGTGGGAAACCTACTGTGAGAACAAGGACCAGACAGAACCCTCTCTATTCTCGGTCGTACCAACTTCGAATTCTTTTCGAGATGCCGTCAAGGAACAATACTATCCCGTGGGGAGATATGAGGACAAGTACATACAATGGACCACGCTGCGACAACAAAGGGATCAAGATGTGCACGAGCTGACGAATCTGTTCCATACCCTGCGCACAAAGTTGGGTATCAAAGATTTAGAGAAACATTTGGTGCTAAAGTATCGCAGTTGTCTGCACAGATACATTCAGGAGGAAATGGAGTTCCTCGACATCTCCTCGCTTGGTACGGCATACCGATATGCTGCCAAGATTGAGCAGAAATTCAAACAGAAGAAGCGAGACTTTGGATCTGCGAATCAAAAGCAAGGAAAAGGTGCTTCCAAACCGCAGAACAAAGGGCAGAGCCAAGGCATGGCGGCTAAAGACAACCCGTCAAAGCCACAAGAAAAGAACAACACCGTAAAGCCAAAGAAGGACACGGGAAAGTGGTGTGAGTTCCATAAGAACTCCACTCACAACACAAGTGAGTGTCGGGCCAAGCAGTCGCTAGTGGCCGAGATGAGGGCTTCTGAGTCAGATGCATGCTCCGACTCCGAATCAGAACCTGAAAAGGGGAATGAAAAAGGGAAACAGATTATTGATGCGGAGCCCAACGCCACTGTTGCCACTACAAAGGTCAAGAAGGAGGAACCGGAAGATCCAGAGGAGGAGGAACGTCTCTTCCACTCCCAGATGTGGGTAAAGGGCTCCCCTGTACAGTTCATTGTCGACAATGGGAGCCAAAAGAACCTCATTTCAGCAGACGCTGTGAAGCAGTTGGGCTTGCCGACCATAGCTCACCCACATCCATACACCATCGGATGGCTTCACCCAGGACGAGATCTCCGCATCAGCCAGCAGTGTCGCGTTCCCTATAGCATCAAGCCCTTCACGGATGAGGTATTATGTGACGTTGCTCCTATTGATGTTTCTGATGTATTATTAGGACAACCATACTTGTGGAATCGTCATGCTGTGTATGAGTCTCGACCTCGTGCTGTTATTATTACTTTGGGAAATAAGTTGTACAGGATACCAGAGGTACCACCTCCTACGACTATCTCTTTGGTTACTGCAAAACAATGCAGTAAGCTCATTTCCCAAACCAGGAAATTCGTTTTCCTGATGATCTGCCCCCAGGGCAAGAAGAAGACTGTGGCCACGACCTCCAGACAGGGCTCCTCTGCACAACAACAACAAATGGATAAGGTTGTGGAGGAGTACGGGGACATATTCACCTCACCCACAGGGGTTCCTCTGCACTGTCAGGTCAAGCACTCGATTGATCTGACCCCAGGTGCGCCGCTACCCAATGGACCGATCTATCGACGCTCTGTTCTGGAAAATGATGAAATCAAGAGGCAGATTCAGGAGCTGTTGCAGAAAGGTCACATCAGACCAAGTTCATCACCCTGTGGGAGCCCGATCGTGTTGGTACAGAAGAAGGATGGGACGTGGAGACTATGTATTGACTATCAGGCGCTGAACAAGATCACTGTCCGGAATAGGTACCCAATCCCATGGATTGATGACCTTCTGGACCAACTCAAAGGTGCAAAATATTTCAGCAAGATCGACCTCAAGTTTGGGTATCACCAGGTACCAATTGAACCCTCTGATGTGTGGAAGACTGCCTTCAAAGCCAAGGAAGGCCTTTTCGAATGGTTGGTCATGCCTTTCGGGTTGACGAATGCTCCCGCAACCTTCATGAGGATGATGGACGACATCTTGCGGCCATTCACCAACTCATTCGTAGTGGTGTACCTGGATGACATTCTGATCTTCAGCAAGACTTGGGAAGAGCACCTTCATCACATCCGACAAGTCCTCCAAACACTGCGGCAACACAAGTTGTGTGCCAATTTGGAGAAGTGCACGTTTGGCATGACCCAGGTTCAATACATGGGATACATTATTGATGAAAGGGGGGTGCATGTGGATCCAGCCAAGATCCAAGTCATTCAAGATTGGCCAGCCCTAACTATTATAACAGAGCTTCGCAGCTTTCTGGGTATTGCTAATTTCTACCATAGATTTGTGTTGTGATTCTCTCATATCACTTGGCCCTTGAGTCAAGTCACCAAAGGAGGAGTGAGAGCAAAATTATTTTGGTCGGAACCTCAACATAAGGCGTTCAAAGAATTGAAAAATCACCTCTGTTCTGCCCCAGTGCTCACCTTACCAGACTTGCAGCAGCCATTTGAGATCGAGACAGATGCCTATGACTATGCTATTGGGGTAGTTATTACTCAACAGGGACATCCAATGGCATATCACAGTCAGACATTGTCTGAGACAGTTCACAAGTATCCCATCTATGACAAAGAAAGGTATTCCATTATGCAAGCCTGTCGACAATGGAAGCATTACATTTTGGGGAAGGAAACAATCATCCACATAGACCACCGGCCCCTGCAGTTCATACAGACACAAGGGAAGTTGAAGAATGATCGCCATCAGAAGTGGTCCACATATATGAAACAGTTTCATTTGAACATCAAGTACAAGAAGGGTAGCACCAATAATGTTGCAGACTGCCTCAGCCGACCACCGATCGTGGCGCTCACCACCGTGCTCAACTCTTGTGGGCACGAGACTTCTGATTGGCCGCTTCTCTATGAGAGTGACTCGGAATTCGGCCACACTTACAAGGCACTCTTGGGGGGCACGCAAGTTCCAAATTTTCACCTCCAAGATGCACTTTTATGTCACCTGGGACACCTTTGTGTTCCTTCAAGCGAGCGTGCCAAGATGATATGGGAAGCACACTACAGTCGAGTCGCTGGGCATTTCGGGATCGAGAAAACAGTAGCAATACTACAGAAGTATTTCTATTGGCCGAACCTTCGAAAGGATGTCGAGAAGCACATCAGATCCTGCACTGCTTGTGCCATTGCCAAACCGACCATCAAGAAGCAAGGCCTATATACTCCTTTACCTACCCCTAGTCGACCTTGGGAATCCATCTCCATGGATTACATGTCGGGCCTGCCTTCTACTAAGCAAGGAAATGACTGTGTTTTTGTGGTCGTCGACAGATTCTCGAAGATGGCCATTATGGCGGCCTGCAAGAAGAATATCACAGCAGAAGCCACTGCTAAACTCTTCTTTGAGCGAGTGTGGGTGCACTTTGGGATCCCACAGTCTATCATATCAGATCGAGATAGCAGGTTCCTCAGCACATTTTGGTCTAGCCTCTGGTCGATGTTGGATACCAAGCTCACCAAGTCCACAGCTTTCCATCCCCAAACAGATGGCCAGACAGAGGTCATCAACATAATGATTGTACACATTCTGCGCATGTACAATTCAAAGCATCCATGCACATGGGACGAGAGCCTCCCCTATGTACAAAATAGTTATAACCGGGCTCTCCATAGTTCAATTGGCCATAGCCCCTTTCAGGTGGGCTTGGGATTCCAACCACTATGTCCCATTAACGTAGCCATGCCATTTGTAGCTGCTCACGCCGATTCAGCGCACGTCCAGTCTGAAGTTGACAAAGAAAGTATCTTCATCGAGCGCATTCAACACATCCACCAATAGGTTCATGATATATTGGACAGAGCCAATGCGAAGTACAAGTAGCGCCATGATCAACACCGGGTGCCACACAACTTCCAGGTGGGCGACAAAGTATGGTTGCATTTGCAGAAGGAGCGCCTCAATGGACCTCACCGCAAGCTTCACCCGCTCTGATACGGGTCGTACACAATCACCAAGGCTGTAGGGAACAATCCTTTCGAGCTTAGTATTTCACCATTCCTTGGTCTGCACCCAGTCTTCAATGTGGATCGCCTTCGTCCTTACTTCCCACCTCTACTAGACACTTCGGACATTGCAGAACAACTCACACCAACAGAATTAAACCCAGACTGCATGGAACAGGCCACCACAGATTGTATCATGGACATGCAAATTGAGAACACTCACCAACAGAGGATCCAACTGTATCGGGTTGTCAAAGTTGGCCAACTCCTGCACCAAGGAAAGTGGTTCACCAGGGACCAAGTTCAGCAAAAATTTCCTCATCTCATGGAGGAACTTAACGTAATGGGGACCATTGCTTCCTAAGGGGGAAGGAATGATCCAGGTGGATATTGGTGGCCACCCACCTATTCCACTTGGCCCCCCACCATTTTCTCTTTCAGTTTTTTTAGTTTCGACATAACTTACTATTTTTAGCAGTTTTTTGGGTCCTAAACTTCCAGAGCCGTTTTGAGGCCCTAAACGACATTTTTTGGGCATCGCACCGCCAAAAAATTTCATCATCAAATTCTTCTTAAAATTTGTAGTCCTCGGATAGAGCTTTCTAATGATGTATCATGTGCATCAAACGGAGATAGTATGCCAAAGTTACGTCCCTGGGAAGTTGAAACACCAATTTACCCAAACGGGGCCCATAGTTTTGGCGCTTTGTTACACAGTAATTTGTCACCGTCCCTGCAATCCCCATATCACCCATTGGAGGGTCGTTTCTGTGACCAATAAGCAGTGTCATGCCTTGAAAATACCATCATTTCATCCCTTTCCATGAGGACAACATTCCTTCTGTTGATTATTTCCTGAGCAGACCCCTAAAAACATCTGTTTTTGCCTTGGCGCTGGTAGCCCGTTATGTACTCGCGCCAATGGGGGAAAATTAACACTGCGCCCATGCCAGTTGGTGCTTCCGTCATGTTGTTGCACCATGCCACTGGCTTATGGAAAGTTTTAAAAAGAGGCACAATGACATAACAACTTCGTGGGATGAGCCATCGTGAGGGTTTCGACGAATAACTACTCGCCTTCCTCTCTTTTGGCCTCTTTTTCCTACATATGGGGAACCTCCCAGCGATAAGGCCTCCTTCCACTATTGTAGGGATCCCAACCTCTCCTCTCCCTCTATAAATATAGCCTTCATCCGATGAAGGCCATAATAAAGTCCAAGTGTCATGAATCTCCATATTCCCAAGAGCCTTTGTGCTGTAAGAGCCCTCTTTCTTCCCTTAAGGCCGACTCAAGTAAGGAGACTATCGTCGAGAGACTCTGCAGAGGTTTTCCCTTTCCCTGGCGAGCTTTGTGAGACGTGAATGACTGAAGACCCATCTGAAGGAGACCACGACGTTAGAACTTTGGTTGTAATCTCTTTCGATCGTTATTTAATGAAAGATTATGATTATGGTTCCACTCTGTTTTCGATTATGTTAATACGAGTATTATCCTTTCTGGCTGATATTTAGTTGCGTATGCTGGATTTTATGCTTGTATCTGTTTGTTTCTTGCATGTGCAGGTGTCCATCAGCGGAGATCGTGGAGGATTGTGATCTGCCGAGGCTGAGGAACGGGAATGCTCCCTTCTTCAGATCGTAGCATTGGATTCCAGGTAGGCCTCCATCTTTGGTCTTTTCATTCGTAACTAGGAACTTGCGTCGTAACATTTCGTGATTTTTGCTAGACCCCTGCTGGGCTAGTAGGGATCGCCTCTGTCCGTAGAGGGGATTTACCTCCTCAAAAATTTGGCGACTCCGCTGGGGATGTCTAGTGTTGATTGTCTCGTTATGATTGTTTCGCATTTTTCCTTGCTTGGTTAGTCTTTTGGGCTAGCTCTTTTTGTGTTTGGCTTTTGGTTCAGCCCCAGAGGATCAAATCTAACCTCCGCTTTTCCGAATTTTCACCTTTTCATAGTTGGCTTGATTGGCACGATTTTAGCCCTGACAGTCGCGCCAGTTGGCGCAGTTTTCCAGTTCATCACTCGCGCCATCCCCTGTTTGGCGTGGATTACAGTTAGACAGTCGCGCCATTTCCTATAGGTGGTAGGGTTACCCTTGTTCGGAAGTTTCTTTTGGTCAGTACTTTGCTTCTGGGTTTGTTTTAGATTCATCTTGAAGTGGGAAGTCTGGTCTTGGTTGGGATAAATTCTTTGTTTTTTCATTTTCAGGCATTGGCGCTAGTTGTCAATGTACAAGTCGTGCCAGTTGGCGCTAGTTGTCAATGTACAAGTCGTGCCAGTTGGCGCTAGTTGTCAATGTACAAGTCGAGCCAATTTCAGGATGTATGAAAATTGAGATTTTTTTCCCTAAATCCTTCACCAGTGTGTCTTTCCCTTTGGGTCTTTCCTTGTATGAGCATAGATTACATTGCTCATTGTTTGGAGTGTCTTCTTTCAATGATTGTTTGATGTAAAAGGGAATGAATGCCTTGTTTTGATCTCGTGCTTTGGAAGTCCTCTTTGTGTGTGACCTCATATGTCTTGTCACCTTTTGAGGGATTTCGTGACAAAGTGTTTGAAACAACGATTGCATTCTTAGTTTTTTTTACATCTCTTTTGCATTCATCCTTCATTAAGAAGATTTGCGTTTATTTAGTTTTCGTCTCAAAGTGTTCTTTTTGTTAAGATGCATTAGATCACATCGCATTGAAAAGTATTTTTTGAGATTTATCGTTGAAATTAGATCACATTGTTTAATGATTGAAAACTAAAGATCGCTTTGAGTGCATTCTCTTTCATTGAAAGCATGCATTAAGTAGATTCTCATTTTATCAAAAAATGCATTGAGTGCATTCTTATCATTTGAAAAGAAAAAGGAAATTGTGCATAGATTAAAATTGCATAGTTTTCGGAAAAAGAATTTTGCATAGATTACATTGCATTATTCGTTTCGTTGAATGTTTTAGAATAATTCTGGATAGTGAAATTCATCTAGTTTGGAAAAGTTTCGTTTTCAGTTTTGCTATTTCTTGCATCATTGTTTGAAGCTCTTAACTAGATAGCATTCATCGAATTGAAAGATTTATTTTCTCATATAGATGCATATAGGAGATTGTCATATGACATACGGTAGGGCCTTAAAACTGAAACGTAATTGAAGATCAACCTTAAAATTTATTCAATTAACCTAAGGCAGCATTGAAATCTAACGAAACACATTTAGAGGTCTAGGCTAGAGACGTGTTTCGGCGTCTTTAAACCTAGCAGTTGTGGCTCACCTTTTGGCTTTAGACAGCGCTAGCACGGACTTGTGCTCCCCATACCATCATGTATATAAAGGGAGACCCCTCTAGGTTTTCAATCCTTTATCCACAGGAAACCGAGTCTACCGCCCTATACCCGTGATACACCGAACACAGCATTCGGGGAGATTTCCTGCACGTACGGAAAGTCCTTTGTTGATTTCTTCTTCATTATTAAAACCAAGGTGTATATTGCAGTTCACGGTTATTTGGTACACCCTTTGTGCCTAGTATTCCTGAGCAGTCATCTGGTCTTTTCTGACTCCCTAAATTTGAAAAGACCGTCAAGCGCTTGTCCTTTCACGCTTGTGTCAAATCTGAAAGAGATAGAGTCATCTTTTATCATTTCTCGACTCTTAAAACATGAAATGGTGAAATTTCGTATTTTTCAATGTGGTAAAAATTAATGACCCACGATTATACGCCCTATTAGATTTTTCTTGTTCAACGTTTGATCATGTTTCTTGACTCTTTTTCGGCCCGTGTGTGGTTTTGAGTTTTGATGGAAACTTTTTCAGAGTTTACCAACCAAGGAATCCCCTCAGAAGGGAATCCTATTCATTTTCCTCCTTTTGGAAATGTTGGTGCTCCTTACATGGCGACGTTGTCCCTTCCTGGGCTAACTGTTGGGTTGCTTGTTTGGTTGTTCTCAACCTCTATGGTCCTGAACGTCTCCACTACTGTTCAATCAGTTCCTCCACCTGAACAACATCATGTTGATTTCAAGGTGGGCCTCTCCCCTTCTTCGCCTGTTTCTGCATCCTCCTCTTCTACTTCGCTTGGTGAAAGCCTGGATTCGAGTAACCAGGTGGTTAAGAAGAAGAAGAAGAAGACAAAGAAGAAGAAGTCTGATAAGCGAGAGGCTAAAAGTGCAGCCACTGTTTCTGAAATATCTCCTCTCGATAAACCTTCCAACCCTCCACGGAAAGTCAAGTTCCCTTGAATGTTGTGCACAGGAGACCATCTTCTTAGAGACTGCCCTGGCATTCCCAAGGCACTCGAAGTATGTTCCAACGGTCGCCCGCCGTTTCCTTTGGCTTCCGGGAGTCAGGTTGGGGGCATATCTTCAGCTGGTGCTGGTAAGGCTCCTAAGAAGCAGGGTAAGATTACCAATCCCTGCAAGCTGTGTGAAGGGCACCATGCAATTCACCTTTGTCCGTATATGGATGAAGCCAAGCGAGTTTTGGACAACTCAGTTATTTCTACACCATGCCTCCCAGTTGGTTATAACAAGTTGTCTTTGAGTCCTCCACCAGCCGATCCTATGATTGGTCAAGAGTCATCTTTGGTCGATCCCACTCCCTCGGAAATTCAAATTCAAGAATCCGTTCCTGACCAAACATTGGTCATGGGATCGGTTGAGCTGGCCCCGTTTGCGGTGCACCAGGTCTTTTCCATTGAGAGTGGACCTCACATCCCTCAGGTCCTTCTGGTTTCTTCAGATTCTTTGGATTTGGAGAAAGATTCTCTTGTCCCCGTATTTCAAGAATCTATTCCTCCACTTCCCGTAATGGGGGTCCTGGAGGATTCCCCTCCCACCTTCAAGATGGAGGTCGTGGAGGATGCTTCTTCTTCTTCCGTAACACCAGGGGAAGACCATCTTGGTTCGATGGTAGCCCCTCCGAGTAGTTTGGTCGCTTCCTTTGATTGGAGTCAATTTATGGGATACCGCCTTCCTTATTATGTTCCTTTTGAGATCACAGTACAGGCTTTTGGTCTGGTCGTACCCAGCACCATTATAGATGAAGGCGCGTCTGTTAGTATTTTATCCTCAACTACCTGGCAAGATTTTGGTTCGCCGCCGCTTGCGCCTGTTACGCAGAATCTGTTGGCGTTTAACAGAAGAACGAGTCAACCGTTAGGGATCCTTCCAAGGATACCTGTTACTTTGGGAGGTAAAACCGTCCATATGGACGTGATGGTTGTTCCAGGCCCCTTGGATTTCAATCTGCTCTTGGGGCGCGATTACACCTATGCCATGGGAGCACTTGTCTCCTCTCTCTTTCGTGTGGTCTGTTTTCTGCATGAAGGAAGGATTGTGACCATTGATCAACTTTCATTCTTTGGTCCTGATGTGGCAGCTGGCCCACCATCATCCCTTCCTAGTTTTTATCCACCCATTGTATCTGCCCCACCGCAGGTCAACTATGTGGCTACCTACCCCGTGGCTGTGCTCAGTGATGATGTCGTTGTGCATCAGGTGCTGGGGGCATTGGGTCCAGATTTCCAGGATGTTTTCCTTCCATCAGGAGGGTAACTCTTGCAAGCGATGACTTCTTGTTCATTATGATGAGGTTGTTGGAGCACAGTTCATTTTCTTGTGTCAAGCTCCTTAAAAAATGAAACAAGCCAGTCGGAGCACAGTTCATTTTCTTGTGTCAAGCTCCTTAAAAAATGAAACAAGCTGGTCAGACCAGAGTTCCTTGTCTTGTGTCAAGCTCCTTAAACCATGAAACAAGGTGTTTGAGGATAGTTATTTTAATGTATCAACCTCGTTAAAATAATGAAACACGTTTTTGTTCAATTCGAGTCTTTGATCAGATCTCGTAAAATCCAAGTCGAGTCTTTCTTAGAACTCGTAACTTGAACCTTCACTCCATCTGCCTTTCATATGGACTGAAGCTTGGGGGGCATGTACCTTGAATTGAGTCACCATGCTGGGGGCATGCTTACTTTTTCAAGCATAGTTTATTTCCATTTCAAGCTTGTGTAAAAATGAAACCGGTTTCAAGCATAGTTTATCTTTGTTTCAAGCTTGTGTAAAAATGAAACCAACTTCAAGCAGAGTTTTCTGATTTCAAGCTTGTGTAAAAATGAAACCATTCCTATTTTACCTCTTGTGATTGTCATTTTATCAGCCTGTTTTTGCTAGATGAGCCTTGGTTTTCTCACTCCATCGTCACAATCTACTTGGCCGATCATATGCCTTCACTTGGTTGTTTTACCCGTTCCTAAGGAACCGCTGCGATGAGTGGTCTTGTTAGCCAGCCTCTCAACCTTTATTTGTTCTGAGTAGTTTCACCATTACCGGAACCAGTTGCTTCCCTTTATACCACTCATTCCTCCAGGAGGAGTCACCTTTCAGCTCTTTTCTGACTCTCTAAAATTGAAAAGATTGCTGAGTCCCTTGTCATTTCGATCTCATTAAAGTGGACACGAAACGACATCTACCCAGTATACGTTTACCCCTTTTTTGGGCTAGGATGGATTATTTACGAAAAAGGAATACCCTAGCCTATTGCGACTAGGAGGTTTTATCAGACATAGTTTTCTACCTTTTCGGATCTGAGAAACTATTTATGAAAAGGGACCTTTGGAGTTTACTTTTCAACTGTTTTTTCAAACTCTCTAAACATGAAAAGACGCCGAGTTATCCCTTTTTCAGACTCGTTAAACACTGATGACATTGGATTCAGTCGTGATGACGTTATTCGAGTTCCTCCTTCCTAGGGCTTGTTAAATGTACTAGGATGGATTCGCCCGAAGGGCATATTTATATGACAAGCATATGGTATCCTCTTCAAGCTTGTGTAAAAATAAAGAGGTACTCACCGAAATGGTGGGGAAAAAATGGAACCATCGTCATTGTCGTCGGCAGTATGTCGCTCTTGAACATGGCACTTGTCTGCATTTGTGACGGGTTGGGGACATCTCATCTCGTTTCTTCATTTTACCTCCGTGGGTTTGGATAATCCCTTTTGACCTCTCATCAGCTCATTGCCTCGTCACCATGACCTCTGATTCGTTGATGTCAAATACTGCCAAGTCCATTGTCGTGCCGTTTATATGTTCAAGAGAAGTTGGCCTCTGCAAATATCAACCTTCCTCTGATTCTCATACGATCCTGATTCACAACAAAAACATCATGTTCCTCTGTCTCGTGTTGATGATGTGGGAAACATTATGGCCCACCTTCGATCAAGGTCACTTCCTGTCGACTTCAGCTCATTATCTAAGAAGCCGATCTAGAGACTCCTTTATGGTACCTTGGAGCCTGCATGCCTCAATGGCAGGTTCGTCGCATTCGACGAGGGGTTTTCATCATTGGCCTCCGATCGAGTGATTCTATGGGTGTTCGACACCAACTCATTGATTCACACGCCGTAGACTGTACCTATAGTACCTTGAGGGCCATTGTCATTATTGGTGGTTCCTCTCACGTCTGTTAACAACTTTCATCATTGGCTGGTAATCAGATGATGTTCCTGCATGTTCGACTTCAGCTCACATATTCGCATGCTTGAACTTGTACTTTGTTTGGGTCGAGATGCAGCGCAAGACCCTGGATTGTGTCTGTTGTAATCCAGGCTGTGATTGTGGATTATTATCATTTTGTGTATGACTCACTGATTGGATGGCTGCAACCATACTTGAGTCTATTTATCGATCCTTACTGGATGGCTGCGTCCATACCTTGGATCTGGATTATTGTATACTTTGTTTTTGATGGCTGCATCCATACCACATATACGTCATGTATTTGAGATATCATTTGTATTCCTTCACACGGGTTTTTCGCGGCAGAATTTTCAATTGGACACGTTATCGTGAAGCATTTAACCTCTCTCTCTCTTTCGGGCCTCATGCTTTAGGGGGCATCTGTTACACAGTAATTTTTCACTGTCCCTGCAATCCCCATCTCACCCATTGGAGGGTTATTTCTGTGACCAATAAGCAGTGTCATGCCTTGCAAATACCATCATTTCATCCCTTTCCATGAGGACAACATTCCTTCTGTTGATTATTTCCTGAGCAGACCCCTAAAAACACCGATTTTTGCCTTGGCGCTGGTAGCCCATTATGTACTCGTGCCAATGGGGGAAAATTAACACTGAGCCCACGCCAATTGGCGCTTTGTCCCAGTGTTGCACCTGTGCCACTCTATTTATGGAAAGTTTTTTAAAAAAGGAGGCGAAGTTTCGATTACAAAAACTTCATGGATGAGTCATCAGGAGTGGTTTCGACTAAATAACCACGGCCTTCCTCCTTTGGCCTCTTGTTTCCACCATATGGGGAACCTCCCAAAGGATAAGGCCTCCCTTTCACTATTGTAGGGATCCCAACCTCCTCCTCTCCTTTATAAATATAGCCTTCATCCATTGATGAAGGGGCTGAAGGGCTGAAAGTCTTGAAGTGCCTAAGCTTTGAATCTCCATATTCCCAAGAGCCTTTGTGATGTAAGAGCCCTCTTTCTTCCCTTAAGGCCGACTCAAGTAAGGAGACTATCATCGAGAGACTCTGGAGAGGTTTGCCCTTTCCCTGGCGAGCTTTGTGAGACGTGAACGACTGGAGACCCATCCGAAGGAGACCACGACGTCAGAACTTTGGTTGTAATCTCTTTCGATCGTTATTTAATGAATGATTAGGATTATGGTTCCACTCTGTTTTCGATTATGTTAATATGAGTATTATCCTTTCTGACTGATATTTAGTTGTGTATGCTGGATTTTATGCTTGTATCTGTTTGTTTCTTGCATGTGCAGGTGTCCATCCACGAAGATCGTGGAGGATCGTGATCTGTCGAGGCTGAGGAACGGGAATGCTCCCTTCTTCAGATCGTAGCATTGGATTCCAGGTAGGCCTCCATCTTTGGTCTTTTCATTCACAACTAGGAACTTGCGTCGTAACATTTCGTGATTGTTGCTAGACCCCTGCTGGGCTAGTAGGGATTGCCTCTGTCCGCAGAGGGGATTTACCTCCTCAACACGCTTCATCTCCTAGGGTTATGTTTTTGGGATTTTTAGGGTTCTCCATTGTTTCTCAATAATAAATAGGCCTTTGAGCCTCATTGTAACACAGTTCAGAGGCCTGTAGCTGCCACATCTCTTCTCAGAGTTAGCTACCAGTGCCCTAGCTAGTTTTATTTCCATTCTGTCTATAAGCAAATTTCAGTTCTTTGATATTAATGAAATGAAGTGTTATTTCCACTGCATCTCTGTATTTATGGTTATGTGTTTATTCTGTTGCGTTCCTACATAAATCCAGATCACACCCACAAAAATGGAAATGCTTGGGGTTTTAAAGGCTTTAGAGCAATTTTGTCAACTTCTTGAGAAATCTTTAGATTCTAAGTGGGTCTCTATATTCCAATTGCCTTGCTACAGTAGATAAGCTATGTCAACAATCTTCCCATCTTTAATATTTTGATTTTTTTACTCAGCTAGTTAAGTCAATTTTAATATTTTAGTTTTTAAGAGTTGAGTTAGGTATTGTAGTGTCCAAGGTTCATCAAAAGTATACTACCTATTGTACCATGCTTTTTTCAGTTTCCTTTGTGTGCATTTCCAAATTGTCTGCTAAGGAGTCATGGAGGGTGTGAAGTTGTTTCACCAAAAACTATTTTGTCGGCCATGCAATTGTCAGTGCATCTGCCTGCACTACTGCACAACTGTTTCCTGAAAAATTGCGTGGAGAAAGAAGATACACAGTGTAAAACTAACTATGTGACCCCCTTTTTAGTCATTGCATTTATTAGAAGGGGCGAGATACCCTAATTCTTAAAATGAGATTGAATGGCCTTCATTACGTTTCCATCTAAGGGAAAAGCTTATGTGTTAACTGTGTATTGAAATGAGGAAAGCCAATCTCTTTTCTCCCTCATCAAAGAGAGATTTTCTTTTGTCAGAAACATGAAGTTTTGTCTTCAGTTCATTTCTAACCCTCAATATCTTTCCACTTTCCTCTCCCAAAATTAGGTGCCACTAATGGGACCACTGGTTCTATCCCTTCATAATCAATGACAGATAGGTTGTTGAGTGAGTGTTTCCCAATTCATTGATATATTCTCGATTTGATTCCCCATCCAACAACCCCCTATGACAATTGATGACCTTTTCTCTTGTCATCATGAATCCATCAACTCCCTATGGCAATTGATGGCCTTTATTGTTTAAGGAGTAACTTTGTTTGAGTCCCTCGAGTGAATACTTATGCTCTATCACCTTTGGCAATGGGTTGAAAAAACTCGATTCATGTCGAGCCAACCCCGAACAGAAGTGATAAGCGATTTTCAAATTTATTAACATATAGAATTGTTTTGCTCTATATTTTAACCTTTTCTGAAATGAATATTTATTTAGTTTCTTTGAATTTGTTTTGTAAATCGCTATCAGCTCTTCATGAAATCTCAACTTTGTTTGTTTAAAGGTATGGCTTAATCGACTTGTTCAACAATCTATTACATTTTTTTCAGGTTTTTACTCTCAGAAATACATATAATTAGTTTGTTTGAGGATGCTTCGGATAGAAATTTGATATATTTGGTTTTAAATTTTAAGAGGCTTATTTTTGTCTGAAATTTACTATAATAATGACATTAAATTGATTGTTCAACTCATTTTTGAGGCTGATACATTCTTAGATTAAGTCTTCATTGTAGAACTTAACATGCAAGCCATTTTCATTTGTCCAAATTCCTAGGGATTTTGCCCCTTTGTTTATAATAGTTGATCTTTATCGAGGAGCTACACCTTTTAATCACGATGACAAGAGTATCACCCCTTGTCCTTATGAGAGATGGATATCATGATCTTTTAAAATAATTATTGGGTGGTAGGATTTTTACTTGTGTTTTATGATTATATGCTACAACTTTATAAGGCAACTTCACCTTTTTCTTTTGTCTTTTTACCGAGCAATACCATCGCCACACATTGTACTTTTTTCTTGCAGAAGAAAATCTGAGTTTGTTAGTTTATTTGGGGGAGACCTAAAGAGTTGATGTTACAACCTTTAAAGCTCCCACATCATTTTATCCTAATAAGAGTTATTTTTAATTTAGATGGTTTACTTGTCTTTTAATAGTGCCCATCCATGACAAAAATCAGTACTTCTCGTTTAATGGCAGGGAGTAGGAGAACCCATCCATTGCAGAAATTTTATGGAGAGGCTTTGAAATTTGTTATGGATGTTTCGTTTAGTGGCCTAAGTATTGGAATCATAAATATGTATATCTATTTCTGACCTTATGTGATTTTTGGTGTATTGGATAACTTTTAGTGAATTGCCAATTCTTTTTTCAGATAGGGATATGAGATAGGCATATAACATGGCAGCTTGCAAGTAATTTGTGTCGATTATTATACGAAATGATGGAAGGAAAAGACTTGAGTTGCAGCTTGCGTGCATTTCACATGTTCATTGAGTGCTCCATTCACTACCATACTTGGATAATCCACCTCACTTACTGGTACAACCTTTGAATGAACCCATGCCTGAAAATGATTTATGTTAATGAATAGGTAAGGGCTCAAAATCCAGTTCATTCATATAATCTCAAGAATTATAAATGAAAATGCCTCAGAAGCAGCTCATCATCTGGCAACAAGTCCCTTGGAAGTCAGTCGTATCCTTGCTGCAACTTGTTCAGAAGTAAAAAAAAGATGACCTCATGGTGTCAGCTATGGAGTATGAAGACAACGCTCCTTTTAGAGTAGAAAAATGACACTTGAATCGTGATAACCAGTGTGAATATATTAAATATCATAGTTTCCAGTGCAGTTCTGGAGGGTTATCCAGGTATATAGAGTTTTTCTATTGCACATGTGAAGGATGGGCAATTATCAGGTAAATAGTGTTGGTTGTGTGGCTTTTGGCATTGTTTTATATGTGCCCCTACGTGGTTACTATCATGGGGAGAATAAAAAAATTTGATTTCCGGTACATAATGTTGGTTGTGTGGCTTTTGGCATTGTTATCTATGCGCCTCTACGTGGTTACAAGCACAAGGAGAATAAAACAAATTGATTTCTGATACATGTGTTGGTTGCGTGGATTTTTAAATTACTATCTATGCGCCCCTATGTAGTTACTAGCACAGGGATAGTAAAAAAAATTGACTTTCGGTACTCTAGAGAGAAGAAAGTTGCGAAAATTAGAAGGCAAGGGAGATTTGGAAGGTCCAAACAAAATAGCTAGTTGTAGACTCAGTGTTAACCCGAAGCTGGAATGTGGCTAGTGGGAAAGTGACCTTTATCTTCCTCTCCACCCAACCCATACTCTCAGAGGGAAAGTAACATTCTTGCCCAGTTCAGCTATTAAAGAAAAATCTTATTGTCAAACTCAACCCTTACTGAAAATAGGCCTCATCACCAAAATGGGGGATCCATACACAATACTTAATATTTCCCATTGTTAGAAGGACCTCCTTCAGGTAGACTCATGTTAGAATAGGCTTTGGTGAAGTAGGTAGGATCCTTTCAAACTAGACTCGGGTTAGGCAACAAGACTCCAAGGCAGGATCTTCCTTAAAGCACGTTTTTTGTGAAACAGGTCGTGACACTGGATAATCATTCTTATTAATGACATAACAACAAGCTTACCTCCAACACGCTAGGCGCACCCCACCCCATCGTGAAATTTGTCAATTGCTACATCGAAATAATGCATGCACCTGCCAAATAGCAGGTAACATGAGGTAAGGATATCAGTTATTGAATAATGATAAATGGAAGCTTATAATAATGAATCTTACTTGTTGATTAAATAGAACAGGTGTGTGTTGTTTTATTTTTTCTTGATCATCTATTTCAATATTGTCGAATTGTTTTCATGCCCTAATAATTGTGTTCATGCCTAGAGTAGTAAATTGTGCCAGTTCAACCATATGTCCTCAATTTAAAATCAAATATATATTCTGTAGCTTCTATGTGATATTTTTTAAACTTAGAATTTAATCTTCTTTATCATGGCATTGTTGAAATTTCCAGAAATAGAAAATATGTATACTCAAATATATTCATATTTTAAAAACTGTGATAATCAATGTGATTTGGATTCCATTTTTTGCCCATTTTCACTTAGCCGCAATTAATCTTTCCATTTTTGGAGGCGTGAACCATTTTTCAGACTATAGTGATGTTCTAATAAGGGCTTATACATGGATACAAAAAACATTTAAATGATAGTACATACCTAAAAGTAATTTTTGCTTCAAATGTTCTGTGCTCCACATGCTTCAAAAGCTTCAAAGTAGGATGCTACAGGGATTGAATAATTCGATTTTGCTGAGTCCATGTTGGATGCAGCAGTATGGGAGCAGCTTAGCACTTCCTTATCCCAGAATACATCCTCTACGAGAATATATCCTCTACGGTAAGCAAAGGTCAAGATAGCAGAAGGCTCTGGTTTGTGGAAAAATAATTAGGAAGCATTTAGGAAGCATTCATGACCTTCACAACAAGCAACAATGAGCAATACAAAGAGATAGACCATCACAACCAAGATATCCATAGCCTACAACAACAACAATAAATGAGGTAGTATAAGTCAAGCAATGTCAGTAGATGTAGATGGTAAGCAATTCCAGTAGATGAAGACAATCAAGCGGTGACAGTACATGCAGATAGCCATATTTTTGTCTTGAAAAGTGGTCAAGCAGTGCCAATGCATCAGTTTTTTCTTGACAGGTGGTCAAGCAGTGCCTGTACATTCAGATATTTGGTTCTACTTCGTTATTTTGCCTCATTCGCATTAATTCCTTCACCTAATGCTACCATTATTACTAGTTTCGTCACTAGTTAGAGAGTACACATCAATGTAGAACGATCCATTCATCAATGCCTCGAAACGCCAAGACTACTATGAGAGAAATTGTAAGAGCATGGATGGCATTCATCAAAAGTTATGAGTGGCTTTCCAAGAAAAAGTTATAACACGAATACCTAATAAGCATGGAATTAGGTTTGAGCCCTAAGTTTCACCAGCTCCAAATATAAAATCCACTTCAGGAGTGTCTTTCTCTTCTACTTTGTTGCTAGGAACAACTTACATATCTGATTTGTCATTTCTCTTAACAGAAAAAGATGCAAACATTTGGCATATTACAATAATTTTGTGGAGAAGTATGGCATGTCAGCATAATTGGGTGCAAAAGCTTTGGAAAGATAGGAAAGGAAAGAAATTTTCCATGTTAATGCTCTTGAAATTATTTTCATATATCCTGGTTTTTGCAGATGGATATCTTCAAAACAAATTCAAAAACAATAACATGGAAAATGTCTTGCTTTCTTGGGGGGTTGGGGTGCTGGGAAATTTTGCCTCTGATAGTTTCAAATAATTTCGCTATGATGAGTTGGTACATTATGAGGAAAATTTACTTTAATAACTGCAGCTCACGGATTCACCATATAAAACTTAGTATATTATGATTAAGCAATTTATCTAAACATAAATAGCTGTATAACTTCTACGGTAATCCCAATAACTATTATTTTGGGCAAAATTCAGATTGCATAACATAACAGACTACTGATTCAAAAATTTATTGAAATTTAGATGGGCATCTATCCAGGCCATCTCAAAACGAGATTTGAACCGACATTCAAAAAGCAACAAAATTAGGTTATTGCATACTTACTTGTTCCAGAGGGATTCTTCAGTCAGCATGGTCATTGGGATCTTTGGCAAGAACTGATCGAACGAAATCCAGAAGTGGTCCTGATGGAACTGCTCCATTCTGTGCATGATTCCTGCCACGACTTTCCGTCACGAATCCACTGGAAAGTGGTGTGTCTTCTTCCCGGGATCTTTTCCCTACATTTGAATCAAGAAATAAGAAAGATTGGAACTGGATATAATCAAAATCTGCACTTTGGGGCAATCCGACTTGATTATAATTTTGTGATAATTGAATCCTGCTACCTCTTCGTCCATGGTTTATGGATTTTTTTCAGGGCAAATGGGGGTCGTCTTGCCTTTAAATTTGGCAGAAGAAGCTCCAAGGCAGTCGGAGACTGTGGCGGTCGCCGAGGAGAGGTCCATAGTTTATGGATTATTGTTTAGGGCAAATGGGGCCGTGTTGCCTCTAAATTTGGCAGAAGAAGCTCCAAGGCAGTCCTAGACCATGGTGGTTGTCGAGGAGAATATGGAGGAAAATTTGACAGTAAGAGCACTCCAGGAATTTGTTTCCGTGTGCTCTTTCTTTTTGTTTGTATATTTTCTTCCTCCCGCTCAGCATGCCTTCTTCTTTGAGTTTGTATATTTTCTTCTCACGCATTTTTCATGTGGGCTGGAATTGAGTGGGTATACAGAGTGGTAATGAGAGCGCTTTTGAGAAATTTAGTGTAAAAGTTGTGTTTCATTGATACATTGGTACTTTGCGTTTAAATATTTATTTTATATTTTTAAATATATAATATAATTTTTCATTGTAAAAGAATTTATATATAAAAAATAAAAATATTTTTAAATTTATAGTTGTGATGAATTAATATGTTAAAACAATGGTAGGTCTTTTGGGTTTAAATATTTAGTTTATATTTTTAAAATATAATTTAATTTTTTATTGTAAAAATTTTTTTATATAAAAAAGATAAGTATTTCTAAACTTATAATCGTGATGAATTAAAAGGTTAAAATAATGGTAGGTATCTTGGGTTTAAATAGTTAGTTTATTTTTTTAAATATATAATTTAATTTTTTATTGTAAAAAAAATTATATATAAAAAAGATAAGTATTTTTAAATTTATAATTGTGATGAATTAATAAGTTAAAATAATGATAGTTTGAATTGTGATCTAATGTGGGTGTGTATAGGACATTTCAAGAGAAAGTAATATTTATTTATAACTCTGTTGGTGTCATAAAGATGACAAATTCTTTCAACCCATAATATTTTAGAAGTTGTCGAATGCTTTATTAGTCTCTACGAAGGGAGGGCTCTAGTAATCAATTTGTATGTTGACAAATATTAGTTTAGTATTTACTTGCAATGTTCAAGTTTGAAAAATAAATATTTATTTTTCAATATTATTAGGAAAATTTTCAAACATTTGATTGGATGGTAATTTGGCCTTACTACAGCCTTTAGAGAAGATAATGTCATGTGGATTCACTCACATACTTTATGCCATAATTTATGGATATGGTTGTAATATAATTCATGTGTTATTTTTAGATATTTTTGTATTGATTTTTCAATCTTAAGCTTTGAAGTAAGTAAATAACATATTTACCATCATTTACTTCCCATCACTTAAGCAAGTCTATGCATAGAAAATGGATAGGAATAAGATGTAACTAAACATATTTACTAAGACTTATCGACACTTGTGTAGGGGTAAGATTGTAAATGCGTAAAATTACTAGTGGTTTCTACCCACCAAAATTTATGCAAGTCCATGTGTTTGAGGAGCATACAGAGCAGATGGCAACATTGGACCGAATGCACTATTTACAATGCCAAGTCCGGAAGAGACTAGTAGTGGTTTGGCGAGGCCAAAATGATCAACTCACTCATGAGAAAGTAAAAAATATGGACACTTGGTTGGCGCACTTTGAAGGGCAAGTTCAATGTCACTTTTGTCCTCCACTGCCTCCAAGAACAACCCCGAACAACCCTACATCCATCACGTCGTACGACTAGTATGCTATATGGTGTTCTTTATGTTTTATATGTGTTTAGGTGCCTCTGGCCCAACCATTTATGGAGAATATCCCTAGTCACTCTTTTGTATTTTTTTCATCTGGTGCAAATTTTGGTCAACAAACCTGGTTGGGGTGAGACCACCTATTTTGTAAGCTGCATTATGTACTTTTTTCCTACATGAATAGAACATTGACTTACAAAAAAACAGAGGTTCAATATACAACATTAAAAACAATAATTAAGATTCATACCTAAATTAATAAAGGTTCATTCTTATTTTCTAAATAGGTCTATAAATATATATTTTAAGTTTATCTATTTAGTATTTATCTAATGCAAATATGGCGATTTAATACTAGATTTAAATGAGCTCATACTTTTAACATAAATCAATGAAGTTTAAAAATTAAACTAATTTATGGCCAAAGATCACACATAAATATAAATATTAATTTGGCTATCTAAATATTATCTTTACTAAAATTATAATGAAGGCATTAGTGTAAAGTAGATAGATGATACATGCAATTATGTTAATTGTAGATGAATCCATTTGCAGTGTTAAACTTTAGAGACAAAGGGGTATTCAGAATTTTAACACTGTAAATTCAGAGACCCCTTTGTCTCTAAATTTCAACACTGCAAATGGATTCAGAGACCCCTGTAGTGAAATGTAACACTTCGGTATCAAAATTGTAATTTTCTATTTATAGAGTGACAAAACTAAAATTTACTGACATAAATGACTGATGCATATACTTGTTGCACTTGTTATTTGGTCGTGTTTTTATTCTTGGACTATAATATTCATTTAAATTAATCATTATTAATTTTGTCACTTATTATCTAGTCATATATTTTAATCCTAGACTAAATTAGTCATTTAAGTTGGTCACTTCTAGTTTAGTCACTTATTATCTACTCATATATTTTATCCCTAAACTAAATTAGTCATTTAAGTTAGTCGCTTTTAGTTTAGTCACTTATTATCTAGTCGTATATTTTATTCCTAGACTAAATTAGTCATTTAAGTTAGTCATTTTTAGTTCAATCACTTAAAATTGCTCAAATTTAGTAGTAATTCACTTGAAATAATTGCAGTGACTAACTTTTTTAGTCACCTAGTCATTAATTTCATCATTTTTTACTAGTGTAAAGTTTTGATCACTCTTTGTACCAGTTCCAAAATGAAAAAGTCCATTGAAAAGTTGAATAGACTACCTGGTACTAAGTATTTATGAAGTAAGTATGGTATAACCATCGATGATCCTCTGGTTACTCGCAGAAAGTCAAAACGACAGCAAAGAAGGCTCAGAGAAAGTCCAAAGCCTCTACTTATCATTTGAGCTCTAAGAAGAGAAGTGAGCTCAAATATCATAAAAGAATACCTCCAAAGGGGAGAAAGGGATATTATAAATATGTGCCCAAGACTCACTACTATCAGCCTACAGAAATTAGACCAAAAGAACAAAAGCTTGGAAGGATGAAATCTGTGGTCTGTTGGTTATGTGGTCAAAGAGGGCATACTTCAAATATGTTTCCTACTGACCTTGAGTCTAAACGAAATTGTGGCAAGAAATCACAGGCACCACAAAGACCTAGCACAAGTACAGCTGTGAAATCCGAATCTAGATGTGCTAGATGTAATTCTTCTTTTCATAAAAAAAAAGACTGTAATCAAATTTCTATTCAGCAAGCTGAAGAAGTTTCTTCCTCAGATACTCAATCTGAACCTTCTTTTTCATGTTCTGATGAAGAAGTTCATGCTTATTGCCAATGTTCTGATTCACAGAATTGTCACTGTGATTGTTCTGATTCTGATTCAGACTACTCTTCTGATGACTCTCTTCCAGAAGAATTTGCAGGAAAAATCAAAGTCCTCATGGCACAGACTGATGAAGATGATCTGAAAGTGTTTGCACAGATCCGTGCCATGGATGAAAGTGACTTGAAGGCTGCATTGATTAAAACATTTATGCAGCATGGTACTGGCACTTCCAGTCCAATCACTAGTAAGAATCCCATTTTTGTTGATGCTTCTTATGACCGGAATACCAAATTGTATCTCCAGCACAATTCAAGCAAAGTTCGTACACTCACTTTGGGGGAGGTGAGTAAGGAGATACATGTAATGAAATCTGATATTTCTGCCCTGAAATCACAAGTGGCACAGTTGGAAAAGGCCAAACAAGAAATAAGGCCTTCTACTTCTATTTCAGGAAGACAGACAAACTACACTCTGCACGCTGCTCCGGGACAGACATCAGTCTCTCAAGTAGAGATTGCTGAAGGAAGACTTGATCCAACCATTGGATTCAGAGAAATGAAAGTCCTTGCAGTCCAGTACCAACAACACCATATCAAAGTAAACCTCTGTGTTGAAGGTAGAATGTATAATTTGACTACACTAATTGATTCAGGTGCAGATGTGAATATTCTTTCCAAAAACGTTGTCCCCTCTAGACTTTGGGTATCTGCTTCCCGGAAAGTCATAGGACTGGGAAAGAAGCAGTTAGAATTTGAATTTCCTAAAGCTGCAGTGTGTTTTGACTCCCACTGTGTGAAACTCAAGTTTGCAGTAGCAGATATTCCCATTGATTGCATATTGGGTAATGTATTTTTGGCAGCAGTAGAGCCCCATGGTTCTTTCAGATTTCCAGATAAATCAGTGGGCTATTTCATCACAGTGCCTACATCTGACAAAAAGGGTAAGAGGATAGAACTTCCTTATATTTCTAATCCTCGCATTTCAACAATGGTGCAGGCAATGCAAGAGCTTCGCAAAGCAGAAAACAGTCTGGCTGAACTCAAGGATCATAAGAATATGATCATAATCGAAGATCATCTGAGTTCCCCAGAAATTCAGAGACAAATCTCTGAATTACAAAATCAGTTTGAAGACACTTGCTACTGAGAAGAACCCAATGCTTTCTGGCATCGCAAGAAGCACTGTGTAGGGTTGCCCTACAAAGATGGATATACTGGAAAAACTTGTAAATCTAGAGCTATTCCAATGTCAAAAGAATACAGACAGCTCGGTGAGAAGGAAATAAATCAGCTTCTCCAAAGAAAGTTGATTCAGTAGTCTAACAGTCAATGGAGCTATTATGGCTTCTATGTCAATAAATGGAGTGAACATATAAGAGGCATCCCTAGAATGGTTATTAATTATAAACCTCTTAATTCTATTCTTGCAGATGATACATATCATATCCCGCACAAGGGAGATCTGTTGGGTAGGATAGCCAGGGCCAAAGTATTTTCAAAATTTGAACTAAAATCTGGGTTCTGGCAAGTGGCTATTGCTGAAAATGATAAATGGAAGACGACTTTCAGTATACCAGCCGACCACTACGAATGGAATGTGATGCCATTAGGCCTGAATCATGCACCTTCGAAATTTTAGAAGGTAATGGACTCAATCTTCAAGCCATATGATGAATGGTTACTTGCATATATAGATGATCTCCTCATATTTTCCAAGAATTTACAGGACCATTTTAAGCATTTGAGAACTTTTATGAAGTTGGTCCAAAAGAATGGATTGGTCTTAAGTAAAAATAAGATGGAATCATATAATACCAAGATAAAATTCTTAGGGAACACCATAGAAAATGGACAAATTGCTTTGCAAAGTCATGCATTATAATTTGCAGACAAATTTCCAGACATCATTCTGGCTAAAACTCAATTACAAAGGTTTCTGGGTTTTTTGAGCTATGTAAGCAATTTTTATCCATCCTGTGCCTTTGACAGATATCTTCTCAACCAAAGACTCAGAAAGAATCCCAAACCTTGGACAGAGGCTCACACAAAGGCTGTCAGAGAAATTAAATCCAAGGTTCACAATATCCCTATACTCTATGTAGCAGATGATAGTTCATTTAAAGTCTTTGAAACTGATTCTAGTGACATAGGTTGGGGAGGTGTCCTCAAACAAATACCAAGTAAAAAGAGCCAGAAGAATGAAGAGAAGATAGTGCAGTACGCCTCTGGAGTATGGAGTAAAGCTGAGAAAAATTACTCCACAATTTAAAAGGAAGTCAAGGTTGCATGGAACTGCATCAGCAAATTCTCTATACACTTGATAAATAAATTATTTTTACTAATAAATGATGCTCAGGCTCTGGAAAAGGTAATTAGCAAGACTATCAAAAACCCTGAAGATGCCAAATTTGCAAGATGGCAGGCACTATTTGCAAATTTTGATTTAAAGTTGAACACATAAAAGGTTCTGAAAATTGTTTGCCAGACTTTCTTAGTAGAGAGTTCATCCAGCAACAAGAACAGATAGCAGAAGAAGACCAAGACCATGTCATGGTCATTATTACAGAATGGGATCAAGCCCAACAAAAAGAGACCCTCAGATCCATATCTGACGATGAATCTTGGGCCATATATAGAGAAAAGTGGAGACCTACGTGGCAGCTCCGCAACACGAAGGTCCTAGATGCATATTTACAGAGCCACTCAGATATTTTACATCTGGTACCAGAAAGAAGAGTACATACCAAATGCAACAATTGGATTCATGATATGGTCTATTCTACCAGTATGACAGCTTCCCAAGAAGCTAAAAGGTCCTTGTCTAAATATTTTTGTGATCTCACTGTCATATGTACTGGTGGCAGTGACTGAACAAGAATCTATTATAAATCTTATGCTATCAACAGAACTCGGTGTCTAGGATGGGATTGGACAGAAAGATTCAAGATGTGGCCAGGTAATAATCCTGTCCTTATTTTTCCTGACACTGTGTATGACTTTGCAGGTTATAAGAAGCATTGGTGGAATCTGCTGAATAAGGATGGGCGTAATGAAACTCATTACACGAAATTAAAATTTTGTGGACAAACCAAGCAAACCGACAACCTCCATGGTTGCATGATTGGTGGTTTTATTATGGGTTAAGCACCTACAGTATGGATCCATGTTTCTATGAATCCTATTATCATAATCAATGTAACTGGTGTATAGAAATAAACATAGGAGAATATTTTCATACTCCATGTCAAACTGTAAAAGATCTAAGCCAACTAGAACTTAGATTGATAAATTCCATCTTGGAATCACATATGAGAATGCATCATCAGTGGCTGGTGATGACAAAAATTAAACACCAGATAATTTTGAATAAACCCATGATTGTACGCTGAATCTACACCAAAGCTTGGGACAATGCCACATATCAAAGGATAAGATTTCCTGGCATCCAAATATTGGATACTCCTGCAGAAGCCAGTACAAGCGGTTCTCATGGCCTCCACTAAAACAAAAGTATACATTGTGTAATAATACCCAGTAACAGGTTTACAGTGACAGGTCTTTTCCTGAGGGCTTTTTACCTGTTCAAAAAAGCATCCTCTATGTACACAATTATATATATATATAGTTATTTATTTATTTTGACTCTATGTTTGACTATTTGAGAGATGGTTTGTTATAATTAAAATATATGAATAAGAGTTAATTATATTTATTAATTAATAATAATAATTGATTATTATATAATTTAATCAATTAAATTAATAAAAATTTACATATATAGACCACGATTTGTTAAATTACTTACCATTATAATAATTAATTAGTTAATTAATTGTATAAATATATTAAAGGTTTTATAAATAAACAAAATAATAATAATAAATAATTAAATAAATAATGGAATTTTTACTTTTTCATAGTCAAACTAGTTGTTATCCTAACAGCTAGTTGAGTCATTTCTACATCTACTTATACTTAATGTCTGGATATGATCTCTCACATAGTCCTGATGATGAACCACACTGGTTGGTTCAAAATGCGTCGACCACGTTCCTTTGCATGTGATTATTACCGAAAGAATTTCTACTAATTTATATTATGGATCACAGAAGCTTAGATTCCAAAAATTAAAAAATTATTATTATTATTTTCTTTTGGGAGACCAAAGCCATAAAAACAAAGGTACCAGGGGATCCATGAACGACGAGGCTTATTTCCTCCGCCATAGGCCCATAAATGCGCCCACGCAGGAAATGCCCGCCGCAGGATTATCTACAACTTTAATCTGACGGCAGGCATTTCCTGCCTGGGTGCATTTATGGGCCTATGGTAGAGGAAATAAAGCTTGCCTACATCGAACTCATTCCAATGAATAACTTCCTCCCCGTCTATCGGCATCAACCATTTCTTTGTCGATGGTCTCTTCCCAAGCCTTGGAGCACAACCTACGAATCCTTTTTTTTTCTCAACGAATCCGCGACAAGCTTCTTCTTTTTCTGGACCGTCGTGTTCAATATTTTTAAATAATAATAATAATAATAATAATAATAAAACTAACAATAATTTTGATAATTTAGGGTTTTTTAAAGATATTTTTAATGCATAATTTTTCTTAAAGTGATACATAACTCGTGATTTCTCCCATGGTATTATTATTTAATGTATTCTATTTCTATCAACTCATAGAGGTTTTTTTAAATTACAATTTTACAATTTTACTTAATTTAGAAATTGTGATTAATATTAGTTTCTTTCTTGCTCATTGGTTCCAGAGTAGAAGAGATATGGCTCAAAAGTGATTTTGGATTCTTACGAAGTTGTTGTCTTCCATTAACTATGTTTCAATTTATAAGTTTTTTCATAGTGCTGTTTCACCAACTTGCAAGGGTTTTAACTATTGCATTAAATAACAAGGTATTCCATGTGAAGACTTTATTTTTTGTATTTCTTTAACCACTTTTCAATTTATAAGGTCTTCCATAATGATGTTGCACCATCACATTAAATAAATAACAAGGTGTTTCAACTAAATATGAGTTTTTTTAGTTTCTTTTGCTGTTGGTTTCATGTTAAATTTAATTTATTTACTCTCCTGAGAGGACCTCTGAGCATAGTAGAGATGTAGTAATGTAATTTTCAACGATTTGACTAAGTGAAATTTAGATAAAAGAAAAAAAGAAGAAGCTAAATTAAATTAAATAAATAAATAAAAATTCTAATGTAAACATTTTAACTCACTCAACATAAAATAAATTAACAAAATAAAATTAACCCTCAAAATATAATCAAAAACTAAAAATAAAAATAACAACATTAAAAAAAAAATGAGCCATGGTATTTAGAACCGATGGTATCCATGTGGAATATAGTCTATTCAAAGGGGAGATTACACTAGCCTATATCCATCTTTATTTGAGATGCAAGGGTGCAGAACTTGGTAGATCTGGACTGAAGATGGATGTAGCTTAGTCAAATAAACGATAGTTAAATGCAATTGAAAATAAAATTAATAAATCAATAGACTAAATAGTAAGAAAATCTCATTATTAAGCATAATATTTAAAATTAACAAAGAAGAAATCTCAGCTAACAAAATGGATTCTGAACATTTTTATTAGTGAAAATTATATAAAAATAATACCACTAATTGGTACTAATAATTAAACCAAATTAGTTCTATCTTAATTCTAGATCCACTAAGCTTTGAGAGAGATCAAATTTCTTTTTACTCTAAAAAAATGTTACCTTTAAGCTGGTTTAAATGTGTATAGATGAGAAATATTATTAAAATATTAATATCCAAATTTTAAATAAATATTAATTATTATTTTTTATTCCAATAACTTTATTTCAATATTTCAAACATTAAAACCATATATTTTGATTATCTAAACTTAAATATAAATGCCCAAAAAATATTATTATGAAAAATCAGAATTTTCACTAGAAAATTTAGAGAATACCTTTTCAAAATTATATTTTCAAAAAATTTAAATTAAAAAAAAATATAAACCTTCACACATAAATAAACATAGTAAATCTATTTATAATGAATTGCGATAAATAAATGAAAAACAAATAATAAATCTATTTATAATAACTTTATTATAAGAGTTACAAAAAAAACCAATCATAAATCTATTTCTAATAACTTTGTTAGAAGAACTAATGAAAACTACAGTTATAAATTCTTCAATAAATTAAACATAAAATTTCAAAGATAAATAATTAAAACATTTGTAGATCCATTTATCATCAACTGTAATGCATAACATTTATAAATTTAGGTAATCTATTTTTCAGAAAGGAAAGAAAAGTTGTTTATATTATGATAACATAAAAAGTACATTGTCATAGTCATATGTGGACTAGCATCATCCCAGAAACCATGATCCAAGGCCATCAGAATAAACATAATCATAAAACATTTCAGTCCAGCATATCCTTATGAAAATCATATGTCGACTGGCATATGCCAAGAAACCATGATCCAAGGCCATCAAAATGAACATAATCATAAAACATTTCAGTCCAACAAATCTATTTTTGCATAGTAGAGAAAACAAAAACGAGTATGTTTAAATATTGTGAAAAAGAAGAAGATTCCTGTTTCATTTTTTAATAAAGTTGTTGCCGTTGATCTCTCGATATTCTACATAGATCAAATTCAATGGGATCTTCAATGGTTTCAATGTTTCTTTGGCCTAAGTACCATGTTTAGCTCCACGAAGTCAGAATTATTGCAAATGTTAGGATACTAGGCCAAATTAATGTTATGATACTTGGCCAATAAATGGTACCTGGCCAAAGATATAGTGAAACCAATAGAGATTTCATTTAATTCGATCTCCCTAGAATGTCTAGAGATCAGCCAATTGGAAATTAATCTCACTCTCAAAAATTAAAATCACCATTATGGACATTAAGCATAGACTATATAAAAATAGATTTTAGTTATTTACTCTTCTTGTACTATGTCAACTTTATTTAAACATCTCTTTACTTAATTTTATTAACTTGGCATGAAAATCATGTATTATTATCAAATAGATTTCAGTTGTTGCTTAAACATCACTTGTTAACACAACTTCTCTAAGTGACTCTTTAAAATGTTTGTTATACATTACTTATCTATCAAATTTGCTTTCTCATAGTAACATGTATTTTTTTTTGTAAGTTTAGCAGATCCTTCCTATTTTCTATTAATAAAAAAAAGAAAAGAAGGTTACATATAATAAAACTGGATGACCTCAACCTGCCCATAGGAAATGAGGTCTTTTGGTCACCTTAAAGAGCTATAGGCCAACCAATACTAAAGAAATTTAAACTGTATACTATCAGATATGTCTAGTTTATTGTTCCTTACATACAATAACTTAAAAAAGTAAATGCTACCCAAAAAATTCATGGTCAAAAAATAGGAAAGAGAGGAACTTAATCATCCAAAGACTTAATCGGTGTCGGGTCCTTAACACTAGAACCGGACATGTCCACTTGATCCATGCTTTGGAGTTGTCGATCTATGCGGCCCAGACTAACATTTTTATGGTGCTATGCAAGGTGAATTTCTTGAATGTCTCTCCTTATCTCATTTAAAATGGAGGAAACTTTTGGGTCCCCTCCAATTTCCCGAATGCTGATAATTATCTTAGCGAATACACATTTTAGTGCCCAATGTGTATGAATAGACTGTTGGAATAATAATAGTATGATCCTCGTGTTACCAAGATCCTTTTGAAATTTCATTGCTTCCACTCGTATTTCCCCTTCCTCCTTAGTGTTGCAATCTTGTTCCCAACCTAAGATAAGTGATCTAACTTGTGGAGGAATACATGTGGAGTAGGCATCGAAAAGGTTTTCCATTACCTCTTTACTTGACTTCCTTCTTCTCTTATTAGGGCCCACTATAGGCTTATTCTGTTTCTATTTGCCTTTATCTTTGGCCTCTTTTTTTGCTGCCTTGCCATTAACCATACTGTTTTGCAATACAGATCGTTGGATTGACTGACTAGGTCGGGGCAAGTCCATGACTAGTGCTAGAGAAACACCTATATAGAAATTAGAGATACCTGTATATTGCAACATAATTTCAATAATTGTTTTAATGAAACAACAGTGAAAGAGATCCAGATTGTCAGGACTAACATCCTTGTAATTAGCAGGCCAATACATTTCATGATTCCTCCTTCACATCATCCAACGATTTAGAAAGGTGGTGATATGAAGTTTCTTTTCCTCACGCAACAGAAAATGCATGGTTAAAATATTTCCATTCTCTGGCAAGAATTTAATAGGTTGAGGCCAGAAACTCCCATGACGAGAAGTGAATTCCCTGAGCACCCAAAGAAAAAAACCTAACGACAATAAAACACCCAACGAAGCAACCAAAACTTCCGCAAACTAGAACAAAGACACTTGTAACAAGAATGAATCCCTTAGGAACTAGAATGAACCCCTTGTAACATGTATAAGAATAAAAATCCTTGATATAGGATGTCACCACTAGTAACAGAATTGAAAACCCACAACCCCGATGGAAAACCAACAGAACAACCCACATGACCCCAGAAGGACGGATAAATATCAGTATAAGTTGAGTCGGGGCAACCCTTATTACAAAAATACTGAGTGGGTGAGACTCTGGATAAAGAATTAAACCAAGCACTGCTGACAAAATGGTCATTGAAATCCATGCAATAAATTTCATAAGCCTGGCAAGACAAACTACTGGGGTTGCGTACAGAGCGAAAGGTCAATTGCATGGTGCAATGGGGAAAGAAAACAAGACAAGTAGAGTGGATAGGTGAGCAAAACAAACAAAAAGAAAGACATGCAAAACTGGAACAGAGCCTATACCCTCTAACTACTACCAGCAAGCATCCAGACGGAACTTGTTGTTAAACACACACATGGTGTATGAGAAACTAAACACACACATAGAAAGATAAGCATGAGATACTCATATTATTCACCATAGATGTATATTTATAATACAATGGTGTGACTCTTGGATTCATCTTCCAAGGTCACTTGGACTCCTTTGTGACTCTTCGCCTTCCACACCTGCCCATAGAGGATTAGGTGTTCAACATTTCCCCCTTAATCCGAGGGGGTATGTGTGAGTCCAAGAAGAGAGTTATAATATAAATATTCAAAGCATGCATTGCAGCAATTAGGTTGATTCAGCTCTCTGAAATGTTGGCAAAAAGAGGTGGTTTAAGGATGACCACCAACACTGGAACTCAATGCTTATTGTAGTTCTCGAAACTCTTCCAAAACTGGCAAGAAGCTAAGGGCTTTTGGTAGAGGAATTGTCCCTCATATTTGAAGATGGATACCTTCAACCTAAAAGAATGGAAGTCTACAACCTATGATGGTTTAAGGATGACCACCAACACTGGAATGATTGATGCATTTCCTAGAACTCTTCTAAAGCTAGCAAGAAGTTGAAGTCTTCTGCTAGAGGAAGTGTTCTGAAAGAGGAAGAATATCAACCTCACATAGATGGTTTAAGGTTGTCCATAAACCAAAGGCATGCTCATGGGCATCTGTGTCTCTAGCTTCAACTCTGAATCTGTAACAATAGGTTGTGGCTCACGCTCGCTTGAACTGATGTGTCTCTAGCTACAACTATGAGTATGGAATAAGAGATCGTGGCTCAGGCTTGCTTGATGTAGCATCGAAGCTTGTAGATGACCACCATTTCCCCCCCTGTCAGGTACAAGGTGAGATGATGGCGAAAACTCAACTGCAATATTTTTCAATATTCAAGAACAAGTTCTGACATGCGACTTAAACATCTTCTTGGCTATTGATGCCCATTGCAAAGAAGCGATCCATCCAAGGTGAATCTTTGTTCTTGCAGGAGGCTTGTTTCTGAAAAATCTATGTGAAGAATGGGTGTGCTGATCAAAGTTCTTTCATGGGTGAAGATCAAAACAATGATCTTTCATATGGCCAACTCGATCATAGTGTTGGCATTTCACAATATGTTGTTGTTGTTTCTATGGAAGAGGAGCAGGATCTGGAACAGCTGCAGGTGAACTGTCATGAAGAAATCTGGCACTCTGAAATTTGATGGGCTTGCAGTAGTCTGAAATATGAAAGGACAATTCCTTGTCATATCCAAGACCAGTTCCATGCTTGTTGTGGACAAGCTCTTCCCAAGGTCTGATGATGGGCTTGGGAAGTGCAGACTGAATTGCTGCATTTGCATGTAAATATGCTCTTGTACAAGGAACCGAATGTGAATAGACTACAACTTTATATTATTTCTGTTGATTGGATTCCCTCTGAATAGGTTTAGAATGATGACTCCACTGCTGTAATTATTATTGTTGTAGCTGGGATTCAAGCTGCAAAAAATAAGTCTTCTCTTGTGCATTTTGTAGAAAATTTTTAATGTCAAAAAAGGTGCTTTTGCTGATATTATCAACAGTGGAATGCATAAAAGTGTTCAACAACTCTAATGCATCATCAATTTCAACTTCTTCTTTTTTAAACAACTTAGGCCTAACAAGTGAATGGGTGTAACAACTCAAATGGTCAAGGTATAAGAGGAAGTTCAGGGGTTTTATAAATAATCCTATGTTAATACAAAGAATTGCCTTAACGATCCCAATAAATTCACCTTAGCAGATTGATAACATTAGTAGATTTGTATGCTCCAAAATGTGATTCCTCAATGGTGTGGTAACAATCCTTCTAAGTTGAACTATGATGAGAGAGCCACTAATGTGACTATGAAGCTGTATTTATTTCCTTGAGATTGAGATTGGATATAGCTCACAGGCCAAGGTCTTGTAAAGGCGGGATCTGAAACGATTGACCCTCTTGCAACACCTATCATTAACACTTACAGAACCTTCGTCCGAGGGTGTTATTCAACTAGAGGAGGGGACTTTTGTGAGCATGACGAATATGCGAGCTCTATCCTTAAAATATACTGATTCCTCTCAAGGTTCTTGTGGCATCCTCAAGCTTCCCAAGCACATTGAGTTCATGCACCGGCTTGAAATTCTTCATTTAAAAAGCTGTATAATGCAGGACTGGATCTTTTGGCTTCAGAACCTCATGGAGTAGCCGCAAGAGAGCAAGATTTGGATTCTTTGTGATTCTTTGTGAATTCCAAAGCAAGGTCACCACTTGATGAAGTGGATGCAAGCTGGTGAGAATTGTTTCTGCAGAGATCGCAGAGCGCTCTTGTTGAATGAGCCTGAAGTATAAAACTTTCCTGCCCCAAAGTTAAAATGGGTGCAGTATTGCTGTTATCGGTAAGTGATGCAAGTCGATCCAAAAGTACATGGTTCTCCAGTCATCTACTGACGCTCATTTCTTGAGAGGAAAGGTTTAACAAAGGAAGAGATTGATGAAGCTTTTCGGTGTGTACCAGATCCCCCATTTAATGAATTTATAGCTAAAGAAACTATTCAAAGTCAAGATACATGATCATCACCTCCCAGTACTGTGCAAACTCGACCCCTAGTTCAAATGTTGAAGCATACAATGGCTCCACTAGTTACAACATCGACAGCCCTCTTGGTTCAACCAACCTGTTTTCACTGGACACATATGATTTTTGTTGTAGTATTTGTCACTGCAATGGATGCTGGTGCCAGTTTGTTGTTCAAGAATGCAGTTATTCCAAAATTGAAAGCTTGGATATGGCAAGTAACTTCTGAAGTTGATGAAACTGAGTGGAAGAAGGCTCTAGAGCCAATTCCAGCTGCAGAAGCTACAACTACTACAAAAGCTACTTCTATGGTAGCATATGAGGTGGTTAATGTTAGTCGAGAACTGGTCAAATCAAGAATTGAAGATATGAAATATTTTGAGGGCCTGCTGAGGTCTATGGAAGGAAAATTTGATGAAATGAAGTCAATGAAGACTGCTCTTCGGTACATACAAAGTAGTAGGCATGATTTTCATACTGCAAATGGAATTTTTGAGGATCAAGTTGAAAGTGAGACACACACGGGGAAAATTAATGGCACTTTGGGAGCCATTTCACCTATAAAGCAAGTAGATTGGAGAGGAATTTCTAAATAAAATTCCAAGAACGTCAAAGTGGATGCGGATGTACGAACTGTTGGTCAAGGGTCAGTGAGGCCTTCATCTGCACCTGCGAGTGTTGAGCCCGGTCTTGATCCACATTCAAAATCATACATGGAGGTAATGGGAAAATCACCGCATCTCAGCGGTCCTAAGGGAATGGGGAAAATCACTGCATCGACAGAGGCAGGGCCGAGCAGCGTAGAGGCCAAACGATAGAGAGCGAATTACAAGAGCATAAAAGCTAAAATAGAGCTGGACAAACCTTAAAATGCCATGACCTCACCTATAGCTCTGATACCATGTTAAACACACACATGGTGTATGAGAAACTAAACACACACATAGGAAAGATAGGTGTGAGTTACCCTTCCATTAATCATAGATGTACATTTATATTACAGTGGTAGGACTCTTGGATTCATCTTCCAAGGTCACTTGGACTCCTTTGTGACTCTTCGCCTTCCACACCTGTCCATAGCAGATTATGTTTTCAACACTTGTAAACCCACGGTGCCCATGCACCAAATATTACAACCCAAAACTAGAAAATTGTCGTTATAAACCCAAGACAATAAGGGACTATACTAGTAATATAGGGACTTAACATGCCCCTCTCCTTCGAACGAGTGTTGTCCTCAATGCTTGATTATTTCTTGATGCTTTTGTATAAAATTATCATCCTCCCATGTGGAAACGTCTGCAGGAAAGTTCTTCCACTTTCTGAGATACTCTGAAATTGATCGTACTTGTCAATTTATTGTTTTTGTGACTGATTCATAACTTCTTTTGATGTGATGTTGATATTCCTGTTGTGTCATTTGATTCTGCACCAAAGTTAGGTTATCCTTTGAGAGTTGAAGAACTTGTTGTTGATGCTCGATGTGATCTTCCACTACTTTATCATCTATATTAGATTTCATTTGATCCTTAAAACCATAAAAATTAGCCTCCATTTTTGCTTGTAAACCATCTATGTAATCTTCGGTTGCACTTCGTAAGATTGAAATTTGTTGCACTTGATACCGTAATTTTGATATCTCATACTGCAATTCTTTCTCTTCATGTGTCATAGTATATATTTCTAAGGGCTTAATGGGTATGGAATTATTTTTTGGAGGCATTATAAAACCCAATACTGATAAAAATTCTTCAATAGGCCCTTGGAATCACTTCAAACTAACTTTTTTTTGTCACAAGACTTATGCAATTCGGAAAAAAATACACACCTTTTTCCTTCTTTTGAGGAGCTCAATATTTAAACTGAATTATATCTGTGATTTTGGATATAAAATATTTGAAATTTGGCACTGAGTTAGCCCTCTAAATCCGCTTTCGAATGCCACAAGACTAACCTAATTTTGATTCTTGAAGCGAAAGTTGTGCCCAATCTCTTACGAAGACCAAATTATGGACTGGTTCAATAGAGTGAAATTGTACGACTTTCCACATGTCACTGCTTCCTCTTTCGGATCTAAAATTGATAGACAGGAAACTACCTTCCATGTACTTGCTGTCACTTTTTACAGAATTTCATTCCGATGCTCAGAGAGAGAGTTATGAAGATTTTCCCACGATCATCTCTTTCAAATGAAATTTGGTAGCCTGAAAAATTCCTAACTTCCACAAACCAAATCTCTGAAAATATTGCGAAAAAAGATCTAAGCTTATGCAACACTATTCCTCAGGATTTCAGCTTCGCACTCTAAAAATTTCAGCTTCTGAATCTTTGTAGAAAAACAATTATAGTGAAAATTCTTGCAACAATGTTCCTCAGGATTTCGGCTTCACACTTTAAAAATTTCAGCTTCTGAGTGTTCATAGAAAAATTGTGATAGCGAAAATGCCACGATGAACTATTTGGAGCAGTGAAACACTAGAATCCAAAGCTCTGATACCAAATGTTGTGAAACCAGCTCCAAAAATAGAAGAAAAGAGATATCAACGCCTTAGAAATAAGCCACTTCGAGGGGGCAACCTCCAATACATTACATGAATGACAATTCTTGGATGATACAAATGACAAAACCTCCTTCCTATATATAGGAGTCCATGGGACCACAATGTAATCCTAGCCGACCTAACAATAATAATTTAAGGGCACAATAATAACAATATGGGGGTTATAAGGGTACAACAATAACAATAATGGGGTTACACTAACAATAATAAGGGACTATATACTAGGAATATAGGGACTTAAAAATATCATTACAACTAGCTTTAGGCACTTCCAGTCTCGAGAGGTGATAAGTTGGAATGGATTGTAAGACTGCTCTTAAGAGGACAACCTGAATCGGATTGTTAAGCACCCTGAAAGCCAAATTTTGAGGCTGGGCTTGTATGCGGTTAAGGAGATATTTCCAACCCGAAACGCGAAGGGAGATCAGACTCAAGGGGATTCCTAAATATTTCATAGGCACGGATCCTATATTGAATCCCAAGGTACGTGAAAGAAAGCATTGGGACAATATATTAGTATTAAAAGACTACATATTTGATTTGTCATTATTGATAAGGGTCCCAAAGGCTTCCATGAATTCTTTAAGTATTGATAGGATAGCCTTAGATTCTTTCAAGGTAGCTTGACAAAACATCATAATGTCATATACAAACTATTGGTGGCAGAGGTTTAAACCTCCTCCAAAAATTTTAAGTACCTTCAACTCTCCTCCATTAATCCTGTTTTTTATATGAAGACCTAGGCCTTCAGCTGCAATGATAAATAGAAATGGGGAGAGAGCATCTCCTTGTCTTAGCCCTCGGGTAACATTAAAGGGATTGAAGTGAACTCCATTAAGAAGAATGGAATAGTGAGGAGATGAGATAAAAGACATTATCCAATAAATCCATCTTACATCAAAGCCAAAGTCTTGGAGAATAGCTTTAAGATAATTCTAGCTAAGATGGTCATCAGCTTTAGAAAAATCAAGTTTAATCAACATACCTTTTTCTTTAAGGGTATGAAGAGAATGTATAGCTTCCTATGCCGTAATTATGTGTTTCAAATTTTTCCTGCCTCTTACAAAGCCCATTTTCTCAGGTGAAATTATGTCCAGGAGGATAGGTTTCAAATGATTTGCCATAATAGAAGATAAGATCTTGTAAATTACATTGCATAAGGCGATAGGCCGAAAACCTGCTGGTACATCTAAGTTTTCCTGCTTCGGAATGAAAGCAATGAGGGTGGAATTGAGGGCTGGATATAGCTATCATGAACGTCAGGACTCCTCAACTAATTCCCATATGTTCCTACCAATCAAGGACCAAGCTGGCTAATAAAATTATGATCCTGGATAACTATTGAGGGTATGTTTCTTGTGATGTACCCAATAGCTTTTGATCTATGTTGATCAGGGTCTTTTAGAATATTACTAAAATGATTGACTAAGATGGTATCCATATCATTACATTGGACTGGTCTATTTCCTCCTAGGTCCTTTAGGGAAAATATATGGTTATGTGATGCAGGAGCATCAAGACCATTTTTTTATTTGTAAATATGTTAGAAAAGGGGGTGTGACAATTTTTAATATTTTATTAATTAATTTGTTATTTTAAATAAAATAGGAGAAAGTGTGGATTTGGTAAATATCCTTTTAATGATTAATAGGATATGATTAGTTAAGGATATAAAGGGATAAGATTCTAGATAATAGGATTGTTGAGATAGTTTAGTGATATTGAGATATTAAGGGGATTGAGCATTAAATTAGATCATTCTTAAAAATTGTATAAATTCATCAAGCCTCAAAGGCATGAGGAGAGATTGTGAGTGAGTGTGAGTAGAGAGTGAGAGGTTTTCTGCTTGGACGCCTTCGGGCAGTTTGTAGAGGGCCATCAATTCCAAATATCTGGCCAACAAGAGTTTTGTAAGTAATTTTTTTCGGTTTCAGATTATATATACATTGGTGGATTGATTGTGAAAGTTATATGTATTTATGGTTAAATGTATATATGATTGAAGTATCGGTTGTTGGAAAGATCGACCAAAGGAAGTGTGTAATTAAAAGAAATTGTAAGATTGATTTGTGCGCCCAAGCTGAAAGGATGGTTATTAATATAACAATTTTTAACTGTGTTGAATAAATCCACACATAAGCTTATTTGTGTCAAATGAATGGATCACTTTATCCCGATCTGGAGTTTGATGGACAACAATAAAGTACAAAGGAGAGCGCCAGTGAGTATGAATTCGTGAGCTCCGGAAGAACCCAAGAAGCGTTCAGGTTGAACTTTGAACAAAGATCATTGAAAACATTGAAGAATCGATTCAAATTCAATAAATCGATGCTGTGGGACAAAAATCAGTAACTGGCCTTTCCGATGTACAAACTGGCATTTTGCATCTTCTGGAATGTACGCAGAGATCCTACAAATGCATAATCGACCCAACTGGAGCAGTTCGGGTGAGGAGCACTTTACAAAATTGTAACGATAGACTAAGAGGTGTTAACCAGCGATGTGGGAATTGGTGTGTTGGCAGCGCTAAAATCTGGGCAAGCAAAGAAGAGATGGGCGCAGCCTCTTCAGAAATGTGGAAACTTCGGTGAACAGTAAGTTGTTTGATTGGGTCTTTTTCAAACGTGTTCTTGTGTTTAATAACCGAATCCAATTGTAGAATTACCACAGAGTCAACATAACATTTAAATGGTAATTGTATGGAAACGTCAAATGAGTGATGCCATCGTAGAAGTGTATGAACCATGGAGACCGATCCGTGGTAATGGAAATACAGTACATTATAATTCGCTGTTCAGTTCAAAGTATGAAGCGAGGAAATGAATGTATTGATGCGTTATTATGGTTTGGTATGCAAATAAGGGCATATACAGATTTACAATCCTGGTTCGAGTAATTAAGAAGATTTCTGTCAAACGTAACCAAAAAGAGGAGCGTTTTTTGGTATAGATATAACGCAATGAAAATCCAGTTGAAGGAATGGAACACTATGGGCATATAAACATTGTTTGTTTATATCATATTAAAATATATTGAAAACTATTTTAACATAATTGGAATGCAGCTACAGGTTGATAAGAAGTTTAGGAAACCAGTGCCTTCTGGAAAATTGCTCCAAGAGATTGTAATGTATACATAAGCGTAGGGAAGCAAAGAACATTGAATTGTATAATTCGATGGCAAACTGATGCAAAGACACAACGCAGGAAAGCCCTAAGTGCTACCAATACTTTATCATAGTGAATGTGTGTGCAGAGAGCACTGGCTGATTGTAAATGAAGACCCAATTTAGATGAAAGGCTGAAGTCCTGCGTTATTCAACTGGATGGAGGTAATTTAAATGGCATGGCCAGATTGTTTGACTTGAATTCTCATCACATTGAATTCTATTTGAAATAAATTGTGAGCATTGGCATAAGTGAAAATCTCTTTAAATTTGTGAGTTATAAAGTTAAACTATATGTTGGAAAATATTTTCTGCAAAATATAGTAGAATATGAATTTGCCAGGAATGTGAAATTACAAGCTTCCGCACATTTGTTGAAAATTGCCGTGTGTTGAAGTGGAATTGGGCAATTATTTGAGGTGCATGCTTTATATGCATAAGGAAGAAAGATTCTAGGGTTGCAGGTTTAGGCCTACATCATTTTTGGTATCAGAGCTTGGCTCTGTTGAAATGAAAAATGTTTATTTTCTGAATGAGGACAAGAAGGTTTGTTGAACTGAAATGTATTTTTGAATGTGTGATGAATGATGAAGATCAGATTTTAAATCTGATATGCAGCATACACAATTGCAAGTGAACAGGATGGCAGAAGTAAATGGAGACAAGATCCTGCAAGATCTTAAAGGTGAGATGATTTCCTGATTTGAATTTTGTGATGGAAAGTTTATGGTTGTAGAGAAGATGATAGCAGTGAACCTGGCATTCAGCTAAAGGCTGGGTAAGGAGGACAATTGCAGTGTCCTGAAGAAGAAGGTGAGTTGAAGAGATAGCCTGGAGAGAGCAGAGAGAGTGCTCAAGGGTTCCAGAGGAAGTGAACCAAGTAATTACCAAAAGACTGAGTGAGGAGAGCTTGGTGAGGTAAGTGGCAGCAGAAGAGATTGCTGTCATAGAGGCTAGTACAACTCGTGATGAGTGAGAAACTCATGGAGAAGATGATCATGGAGGATCAAAGAAGAGGTTTAGAGGAATGCCATAAATGTGAGATGACTGATGAGGTCAGAAGAAGAGAAATTGTAGTAATGAAGGTACAATTGCAGGTACTAGAAGAATGGCTGCAATAGCAGGAAAATCAGAATAGAGGATGGATCTTTCCACTGAAGGGAAAGAGAGTGATTTGGCGACAATTACAGAGGAGGTTGAGGCAAATTGTGATTTCCTTGTTAAAAAAGGAACTTAGAGTTCTTGAGCCAGAGATGGAATTTGAAGATTCCACATGCAGATTTGTTCATAAGGATGTGTTGGAGGAAGCAGTCAAGACTGAAAAGTCTTGTGGTTTTAAAACTGACGAGTTGTGTATGTTTGCAGGTACAGTACAGGGAGATGAGAAAGATTTAGAGTTTGTTCAAGAAGAGTTGAATTTGAAGGTTGTTCAGATCGATGCTGAGATGGCAAGATCTCAGGAGGAAATGAAGACGAAGGAGTCTAATCAGAATGTTGGTGCAGAAAGAGAAAGACCAGCTGATGATTGGTCGAAAGTAGGTGAAGGTATGGAAAATCGTGTGAAGTTTCCAAGTTCTACTCCTAATGAAATTGTTGAGTTGTATAGGAAGATAGATCTTCAGAGAAGACAATTGGAGAGACAGAGGACTTATGTGCAGGATAATTTGCTGAGGAAGCAAGGCAGGAAAGTTTTCATGAAGGACAGTCATGAAGAAGATGATGGTAAGAAGGCGAGACTAGCTGATAGTCTCTTGATAAATGCAAATTAGCATACTGATGTGCTGATAGAGGATTTGGGAAGGAACTCTGAGCAGCATATTGAAGTGTTGCCAGAGAAAGCTGAGGAAAAAGCCAGTGAAGATTTTCTGAGTCCTGAAGAAGACTTGGAGCTGCAGAGAGAAAACTTGGTGACTGAATCGACAGATGAGTGTTGTGATTTTGATGCTGACAATTTGATTGTGTTTACAGGTGATGTAGAAGACAGTCCATCATTTGGAATTGTCTTGGAAGGAGGAGAACAATTGCAGAAAGAAGATGAGACAATCATGTCTCAGAAGTAGAGGCTTGTTACCGTGGGTGACAAGAAAGAGTTGGCTTGTTTGTATAGCCAAGAAAAGACTGGTGGACAAAATTTTGGAGCTGCTACAATGATAGAGGATGAGGCTATACTGTTGAAATAACTTGATTTGATTGCTAGAATCAATCAAGATGATGCTTGACAATTTCTGAAGATTGTCGAAGAGAAAGATGGAGATTATGCTGGAGTTAATTTGCAGCATGTTGATGAAATGCTGAAATGTTTGCTAGGGACATTCGAGCCAGAGAAAGAAGTTGCAGATGAAATTGCAGATGATGAGCAAAGGAATTTTGCAGAGGGACAGGAAGTTTGGGAGGCAGCAACATGTGGAGCAACATCCATAGTGACATCTAGAGCAACATGTTTTATTGAAGATGCTGGAAACAATTTGCAGACAGAGGACATACTGGACAAAGAAACTAAGTTGATAAGGAGGTTAATGATAAAAACATTCCAAAGAAAGATAGTAACAAGAAAGAAAAGGAGTGAAAACAAGAGGAAGACAGTAGGAGATCTTGAAGGCAGAGCAAGTGGAGCATTACAGCACAAAATATGGAAACCTGGAGGACAACAGCAGTTAACAACAACAGTAAAGCAATTGACAAGCAAGGAAAGATTACCAAATAAAATTTTGGATCCAGGAGGAAATAATTATCCAGACTTATGACCAGGTGGTCATGAATTTTCTTACATGGGGAGTCTGATGCAGGAGAATCAAGACCATTTTTTTATTTGTAAATATGTTAGAAAAGGGGGTGTGACAATTTTTAATATTTTATTAATTAATTTGTTATTTTAAATAAAATAGGAGAAAGTGTGGATTTGGTAAATATCCTTTTAATGATTAAGAGGATATGATTAGTTAAGGATATAAAGGGATAAGATTCTAGATAATAGGATTGTTGAGATATTTTAGTGATATTGAGATATTAAGGGGATTGAGCATTAAATTAGATAATTTTTAAAAATTGTATAAATTCATCAAGCCTCAAAGGCATGAGGAGATATTGTGAGTGAGTGTGAGTAGAGAGTGAGAGGTTTTCTGCTTGGACACCTTCGGGCAGTTTGTAGAGGGCCATCAATTCTGAATATCTAGCCAACAAGAGTTTTGTAAGTAATTTGTTTTGGTTTCAGATTATATATACATTGGTGGATTGATTGTGAAATTTATATGTATTTCTGGTTAAATGTATATATGATTGAAGTATTGGTTGTTGGAAAGATCGACCAAAGGAAGTGTGTAATTAAAAGAAATTGTAAGATTGATTTGTGCGCCCAAGCTGAAAGGATGGTTATTAATATAACAATTGTTAACTGTGTTGAATAAATCCACGAATAAGCTTATTTGTGTCAAATGAATGGATCACTTTATCCCGATCTGGAGTTTGATGGACAACAATAAAGTACAAAGGAGAGCGCCAGTGAGTATGAAGTCGTGAGGTCCGGAAGAACCCAAGAAGCGTTCAGGTTTAACTTTGAACAGAGATCGTTGAAAACGTTGAAGAATCGATTCAAATTCAATGAATCGATGCTGTGGGACAAAAAGCAGTAACTGGCCTTTTTGATGTAGAAACTGGCATTTTGCATCTTCTGGAATGTACACAGAGATCCTACAAATGCATAATCGACCCAACTGGAGCAGTTCGGGTGAGGAGCACTTTACAAAATTGTAACGATGGACTAAGAGGTGCTAACCAGCGATGTGGGAATTGGTGTGTTGGCGGCGTTAAAATCTGGGCAAGCAAAGAAGAGATGGGCGCAACCTCTTTAGAAACGTGGAAACTTCGGTGAACAGTAAGTTGTTTGATTGGGTATTTTTCAAACGTGTTCTTGTGTTTAATAACTGAATCCAATTGTAGAATTACCACAGAGTCAACACAGCATTTAAATGGTAATTGTATGGAAACGTTAAATGAGTGATGCCATCGTAGAAGTGTATGAACCATGGAGACCGATCCATGGTAATGGAAATACAATACATTATAATTCGTTGTTCAGTTCAAAGTATGAAGCGAGGAAATGAATGTATTGATGCGTTGTTATGGTTTGGTATGCAAATAAGGGCATATACAAATTTACAATCCTGGTTCGAGTAATTAAGAAGATTTCTGTCAAACGTAACCAAAAAGAGGAGCATTTTTTGGTATAGATATAACGCAATGAAAATCCAGTTGAAGGAATGGAACGTTGTGGGCATATAAACATTGTTTGTTCATATCATATTAAAATATATTTAAAACTGTTTTAACATAATTGGAATGCAGCTACAGGGTGAAAAGAAGTTTAGGAAACCAGCGCCCTCTCGAAAACTACTCCAAGAGATTGTAATGTATACATAAGCGTAGGGAAGCAAAGAACATTGAATTGTATAATTCGATGGCAAACTGATGCAAAGACACAACGCAGAAGAGCCCTAAGCACTACCAATACTTTATCATAGTGAATGTGTGTGCAGAGAGCACTGGCTGATTGTAAATGAAGACCCAATTTAGATGAAAGGCTGAAGTCCTGCGTTATTCAACTGGATGGAGGTAATTTAAATGGCATGCCTAGATTGTTTGACTTGAATTCTCATCACATTGAATTCTGTTTGAAATAAATTGTGAGCATTGGCATCAGTGCGAATCTCTTTAAATTTGTGAGTTATAAAGTTAAACTATATGTTGGGAAAAAGTTTCTGCAGAAAATGGTAGAATATGAATTTGCCAGGAATGTGAAATTACAAGCTTCCGCACATTTGTTGAAAATTGTCGTGTGTTGAAGTGGAATTGGGAAATTATTTGAGGTGCATGCTTTATATGCATAAGGAAGAAAGATTCTGGGGTTGCAGGTTTAGGCCTGCATCATTATGTTGTCTCCTCTATATCATGGCCTTATGGAAGAAGTTTGTGTTTTTATCCCATGAAATTACATTAGAACGAACTCGACGATTATGTCCGAATACATTTATTACAAGAAAATTATAATACATGAACTTCCTCCTCCGTCTCTTTCACCTCCAGCCTTTTATAACTTAAAGGAAAAATAAAACAGAGTAACATTTCCTCAGGATTAGGAGATCCTGAAGCTTTGTGGCTATAAACTGAATACTCCAATAATAGGCGTGCCTCTACATCTTCTGCTAATTCATAAGACCCGATACAATTCCGTTTTCTGTTCTTGTCTATTGTTACTTGGTCATTCTGGCCAAAAATTTGGCTGTTTCGATTCCCTATCAATAAAGATAGCAAAAAATAAATTTTTATGCTATTAAACACACCTTTTATCAATAATTAATTCTACCTTAATTTTGCATTATTTTCCTTTACTTTATTGTTAAGATGAAGGAAAGACATATAAAAGTAAATTAAAAATCATGGTAAATATAGGGGTAAAATGTACCTTTTCCTTGGTCCAACATACCCCCCTTCTTACCTTTTTGCATGCCCTCATGAAAACAGATGATTGAGGTGTAGTTGGGTTAAATAATATGAAGGATACACTTCTTCCTCATAAAGTCTAAAACCATGTTTTTGTTTTACCTTTGCAAATGATAAGTTTTTGTGCCCCTCTGGTAACTCATAATCATGGCGATAGTATTCAAGAGGCTACCATATGATGGGACATCTGTATCTTCACCCTATCCATGTAGGACCCATGTTCAAAATTAGGTTATTGTAAAGAAGAAAATGGGAAGCAACAACTTTAAAGTTCCTATACCCAAATGGTTCTCTGTTCTTAACATTATTTGTAGAGGCTTGCTATCTCTGTTTGACTGCTGATAATGCTTCTTCCGGAATATCTCAGAATTATGCCCACCCATTCTACACAATATCCTTGTGAATAGGTCCCAATTTTTCTATCACTCCTTTCCGTTGCATAAAATTCTTATGTTGAGTAATAAAATATTGGGGTTTGGTAGGTTCCCCTCTAACCCATAGATATAATCCATGTTCTCTTTTCTGAAAGGTATTGTAGGTCTTATCCCATCTAGTCTCATTTTTGTCAAAGGACTGAAAAGCTTGGAACTGAACGTTCCCTATGAAGGGATTGGCATTACTGTCTCTATCCTCTTCTAGAAATAAATTGTGAAAATACAATTCGCAAAAAAGGTGCGAGATTTGTTCATCAATATTGTTACAACATTGGAAAAACTCTTCAATGGTTTTGAAGGTAGTGGTTTTCTCTACTTTGACAACTTTGATTTTTAGCAACATATATATTTCCACTAAGAATAAAGCATAATTAGTGGCTGGTGCCTTGCAACTCAATACATCTGAGTAAATAGAACAAACAACATTGGTTTGTTTCTTAGCCTATTCTAATTCATATTGTGCCTTCTTCACTTTTCCCCTTTCTTCCCTTAGTTAATAAAAGGTTTCATCTTAAGTTCCAAAAAGTTCTTTGACTCTTTTTAGTAGTGCCTGATTTTCTTGTAAGGGTACTACTTCCTTCTTATACTGGATGAATTCATGCTGAACTTGAGTTAATTCGTTGTGAAGCTTTTGATTGACAGTTTTTTCTATCAAAGGAGTGTAGGAAGATGTTACCTCTGTTTGAGTCTCCTTGTCCTCTATAAGTATTAAATTAGTCTGTGTAGAGAGTTCAGCAGTATCTACCGTTTGGGTAACAAAATTTGTTTTGGTTCCCATGGTAGCTAATTCCTTCTTAGGCTTCCAAGCCCTGTTTACTTCTTCCAACCATTTCCTTAACTGTTTTACCGTTTTTCTCCATTTCCTACATTTGCTGTTCATTTTTCTTAAATTAATCTCTGCTATTTTTTCTTTTGGCAGGATTTTGGCAGGAGAAGGAGTAGCAGTGGCTTCGGGGTCAGTAACCGTTGTGAAAGTTCTAATTTTATCATAAATTATGTTTTCTTCAGGTGTCCAAGAGGTTCTTTCAGCATAGATGTCCTGATTGGCTGGAATAATATTTTATTCAGGTGTCAAGGGAAATTTCTCAATACTTGTGTCCCATTCTAATAGAATAGTATCCCCTGACTGGTTTCTAGACTCAGATATTTTCTGTATCTAGTCTACCCTACTCACCCATTCATTATCAAAGGGGGATAAAACCCTAAAATCCTACAATTCATCATGGGGAGGTAGGATTTCATTATGGATAGAGCTGCTAGCAAAGGAATATTGGTTCAAATGGTCCCTATATTCCTCAGATTGTTCAGATGGGTTGCCAAGATGTTCTCATTTGCTCTAGTACTTGATCCATTTCTTCCTCACAGTCTTGTAAAGACATATTTTGAGAGCTCAGAGGTGGTGTGTGGGATGGTCCCACCTCATCTGGAAATACAAGGGTGTTTTTCCATAGTTTTTATGTTTCATACCGTCTCTATTTTCCTGGCTCTGCAGTTGAAACATGGTTTCTCTTCCCTCTTGCTCTCCTGGGTATGGCTATTATAGGGAGTTCAATTTCTGCTCTCCCGGGGTTTTCTTTAAGGGCAGGTAGGGTAGGATTATCAAATATTTCCCATGTCAGCCGATGTTTGTTTAACTCATGAATGATAATCAATTTAATCAAGCCATGGTGACTAAAAACTGCTTGAGGGTTTTTAGGTCTTCCAGTCGGAACAACAGTACAATGCAATAAAAAATTTAGGGAAAAGGGAAAATTAACTGAAATTTTTCACTTGAGAATAGCTAATAGATTAATTTGATGGGACTTTACCACATCCTGAAGTCTGTCGCATGTGATATATATTTGAATGAAGACTGCCAGTTCTTGCCAAGGCTGCTACAAGGACGCGGGATTAATACCTTTCCCTTTTCGATCCAGTGGCTCACCTAGGTCCTGGTACACTAAAATTGCTTCTTATATAAGTACATTTTTATCATTCCATATTTCTCCTTCTATTGGAAGTCCGGAGACCTCAGCGATGATTTCTTCGGAGACTGGTATGATTCTTCCTTTGACTATGGTATGCCCTTCTTGCAGGTTTTTGCAATAATTCAACTATTGTTTCTATATTAAACCCATGTAGTCTGTGTGGATATGGAATCTTGACAGCTTGCTGGAGAACTGTGTGAGCTAATTCTGAGGCTTGAAAATTTTTTGGTTCATTGTGGAGAGAATTTCCACCCATGGCTACTATGTGTTCAGAACTGGTTTCTTCACCCTTCTGCATGTGTTTCTTTTGGCTCTATTAGTTAAAACAACATAAAAATTGCATGTGAATTTTATAAAATATATTATTAAAAATGTGGCTTCATGACGTAAATGCAGTGATTCTTTCATCCAGTGAACATATCTAAAGGGAGTCACATGGTTAATTCACATGCTTATTCATTATGAATATTTGTACCCCCTCCAATGGCAGAAGGGCGTCCATGGCCTTAAAGCTCAAGAAAAGAGAAAATTTGGTAACAATCATGAATGCAGACGAAGTAAATCTCAGAAATTCATAATCATCACAAATTAACATCAGGTGGAAATGACCAAAGAAGGGGAGAAAAGCGGAGTAGCAATTATTATGAACAAGATGTCCTATTTTGATGGCATAGCATGAGGGAAGTATGACAGGTGACATATTATGATTGATGTTGTCATCCCTTAATTCAGCATGAAAATATAATTCATTCATGGCTAATTATGTGGGTAGGTAGTGATAACACTTATTTAAGTAGTGCATTTATATTCATAAATGGATCAATAGGAAATAGGGCATATAAAAGTAATTAGCTATTGTTATAAAAATACTTCGATATCACAAGCAGATCCATTGCTACCAGCAGGCATCCATATCCTCGACAAGGTTGCTATTTAGACCCTGAAATGAGCCAGAATACTCTATTTAAAAGTAGACATTTTGCTTGTTTTATGGAGAAACCACTATGTTGTTGTGGTGGCTAGATAGTCATAGTTCCATTCACGGGGATTTTAACAGAGTGGTCAGCCCAGATCATGATGATGCCTTTTGTCCTTCAAGTAGTTTTAGCTATCGAGAAGGTCACTACCATGGTGTGTTGGCCATTGTGGGAATGTCCCCTGTTAAACCCTCATGATCATGCTAGGTTGGCTCGTGGTGAGACCCCTTATTATCTCTTCTTAAAAAACAAATTCACATATATATATATATATATATATATATATATATATATATGGAGGGAGGCTCATTAACTCCTTAAGAGTTAGGGATGGTGTAAGAAGTAAAAATAATGCCAATACAATTAATACTCTTATTCCTATATCCTCATGCCAAAGAGAATTACCACTTGAGAGTGTAAAAATATATACCAGCATAAGACTACAGAAATGAATTCTATAATAATATGTTTGAATAGGAGATATCGAGCCCTTCATTATCCACATAAACCATGTCAGCTCTCGAAGTAGAGATTTCCATCAAAATTTCAAAATATCATAATATTAGTAATATCACTACTTTTCTCATCTTTAGATGCCAATTTATTTTCTTAAAATGGTTTTATGGTGAGAATGTGTAAAGGAAGAGTGGATATTTGAAAATAAATCATCGAAAGACAAAAAATTGCTAAATTAAATGAAAAAATAGAAAGAAAAGAAAAGAAAAAAAACATGCTAGAAAATAAATCATTTGTTCAATTGGATTGCACGACAGCTATTCAATTCAATGGAACAAAAAATTTTCAATGGTTTTGAACAACAAAAGTAAAATCACGCAACAAAAAAATAGTCGTTCATTTGAATTGAACGACAGTTGTTCAATTCAATTGAACAACAGGTATTCAATTCGATTGAACAACAACTATTCAATGCTTTGAACAACAGAAATAATCACACAAACAAACACATCCGTTCATTTGAATTGAGACAGTTGTTCAATTTTATTGAACAACATCTGTTCAATGGATTAAACAACAAAAGTAAATTCATGCAACAGAAAAAAAAAAAAAAAATTGTTCATTTGAATTGAATGAAAATTGTTCAATTCAATTGAACAACAACTGTTCAATGGTTTGAACAACAAAAATAAACACACTAAAAAATGTAGCCATTCATTTTAATTGAATGACAGTTCTTCAATTTGATTGAACAACAATTGGTTAATGGATTGAAAAACAAAACACACAAAAGAAAAAGAAAAAGAAAAAGAATGCAGTTGTGAACATCAAAATAATGAAAAAGAGATGGAATTATTATGTAAAATGATGATAAGAACTATAAATTGAAAGAAACATATATACAATATTTACAAGAGGAAATAATAAATTTTTATGAACTTAAAGCTATAGGGCCATCGTTCCCTATAGCTAAAATTTCGATGGTGGGATCATCACGCACCTGCTGGCAGAAAGAATCTTTCATAAGTGGTTTATGATAGAGACGCACCCAATGTCCATTGACTCGAAAGGCATAGCCAGATCCATATATGGTGGTCAAGGTAATGGTACCATTTTTGTGCACTTCTTGAATTTCGTATGGACCAAGCCACCTTGTTTGTAACTTACTTGGGAAGTCTTGGAATCTAGATTCGTAGAGGAATGTCCAATCTATTTTATGGAATGTATTCTTTTTTATGAGGTTTTCATGCCACTTAGCTCATTGCTGTTGAATAATTGTAGTGTTTTGTAGAGCAAGTAGTCATGATTTATCCAATTCATTTATTTTTTGGAGTCTTCTAACTTGGGCCTCCGTCAAATCCAACCCCACTTCCTGGGTTATTCTCAGAGCATTTATTTCAAATTCAATAGGGAAAATTGGTTCCTTTCCAGATACCAGATGGTACGGAGAATATCTGGTGGTGTTTCGCCATGTAGTGTGATAATCCCGTAAGGGCTATGATGGTGTAGTAGCCCAATCACGGTGATGTGTTGAGACTGTTTTAGTGAGAATTGCATCAAGGAATTTATTGGTGCTTTCGACCCACCCATTCACCTGCGGGTGGTAGGGAGAGGTGACTCTATGGGTGACATGGTGGTTCTTTAGAGTGGTCGTGATTTTATTTCCCACAAATTGTTGCCCTCCATTAGTTATCACTTCACTCGGTAATCCATACCGCACAAATAGGTCAAAAATAAAATTTATCACAGATTCTTCTGTAGCTCTCAACAAAGCCATTGTTTCTACCCACTTCGTCACATAATCTGTGCAACCAGTATGTAGGACTTCTTATTTGATGGCAGGTTGAATGACCCAACAAAGTTTAATGCCCACCATTCTAAAGGTTCTACTACCAAATGTGGCTACAATGGCATCTTTTTAAACTGGTAAGAGCGACCCATTCTTTGGCAACTATCGCAGGCTTGGACATATTTCTTGGGATATTTAAAAATTGTAGGCCAATAGTAGCCCATTTGTAATACTTTGCACCCTGTCCTGCGATCTGCAAAATGGATGCCACTTGGTTCATCATGATAGGCCCTTAAGATTTCATAAATCTTGTGCATATATGCATATCAGCTCCTGTATGAAAAATATATCCATCGATCCAGGAGAATATAACACTGCGTTGAACAATTAGCTTATGTTCCTTTGTTGTCAAGTGTCTTGGCAGCTTTCCTATTGCCAGATAATTCGCTACATTTGCGTACCATGACATTTTTACTATTACAACGAACAAATTCTCATCAGGGAATTGATCATCCACTTCTAGTGGGTCATTTGACTTTATAACTCTAGACAGAAAATCTACAAATACGTTCTCCTTTCCAGGATAGTCCTTGATAGTTATATAAAACTCGTGTTAAATAAATAACCAACGAGTCACTCTTCCATTTTTAATAGGTTTATTAGCTAAAAATTAATGGCACTATGATTGGTATACATGAATACTTGATAGCCGGTTATATAATGTCTAAATTTATTAATATCATAAATGATAGCCAAGAATTCCTTTTCAGTTAATGTATAGTTTGATTCAGCAGGAGTGAGATTCTTGTTGATATAGTAAATAGTGTAGGGCTTCTTATCCTCTTATTTACCGAGAGCTGCCCCTATCGTTGTATCATATGCAACTGAGGAAATGTGAAAGGGCAGCTCCCAATTGGGGCCAGGTAAGACTAGTGCAGTCGAGACCAATTTCTTCAAATATAAAAAATAAGTGTCACATTTTTCAGACCAATGGAATTCAACATTTCTAGTTAATGCATACAAGGGTGCAGCAATTTGTGAAAAAATATTTATAAACCTACGATAGTACCCTACATATCCAAGGAAACTATGTACCTCTGTCTAAGTACAAGTTGTGGCTAATAAAAGAATTACCTCTACCTTTTCCAGATCTACCTGTATTCCAGCTGCAGAGATGTAGTGTCCTAGGATCACTCCTTTGGTCATCATCATGTGAAACTTTTCGTTGCTCAAACAAAATCTGGTAGCAATACATCGTTCCAATAAATTTTCTAGTGTTTGTACTGCATGATCAAAGTCATCTCCATATGGAGTAAATTCGTCCATGTAAGCCTCGAGCCCTTCAATTATTAAACCAGAAAAAATATTGAGTATGGCCCTTTGAAATGTTGTTGGGGAATGGCATAGTCTGAATGGTAATACCCTATAGGCGAATGTACCCTAGGGGCAGTTAAAGGTCATTTTATCTTGGTCTTCAGGGGCTATCTGGATTTTATTGTAACCACTGAAACCATGAAGAAAAGAGAAGAACCGCTTTCTTGCCAATGTATCAAGGACCTAATCAACAAAAGAGATGGGGAACTGGTCTTTTTGTGTTGCTTTATTCAGTTCTCTGTAATCCACATAGATTCACCACTTACCATTCTTTTTAGGAACGACTACTAAAGGAGAGACCCATTTATTGTCTAAAATAGGATAAATGAAGTTTACATCTAGCAGCTTTTGTAATTCATCTTTGTAATGTCTTTCAGATGTGGGTTTAACCTTCACTAAGGCTACTGAATAGGCTGAGAATTCTTTTCAGTATACTTGTGATGTGTGCATAGTTGAGGATCTATACCCTTCATGTCTGGGTAGTCCCAAGAAAATTCTCCCTTATATTTTCATAAAATTTTAATGAGATTTTGCTGTCAGTTACTATCCAGACTGTAGTTGATATTTAAAATTTTTCCTGGCTCAATTTCAATTGGCATGCTATTGCAAAAAAAAAGTTGTGGGTCTGTGCTGGTCATCAATGTCTGCTAAGGGGTCCTCCTGTGCTTCGTTATCAAGAATTATTTTTAACATTTGGCACTTTAAATTTTTTGAAGTAGATGGTTGGTTCATGAAGTTATTGATTACATCATATTCAGTTTGATCTTTGAATTCAACTACTTCAACTATTTTCAGTGGTGAACGAATGTTTTTTTCCCAGTATGTATGTGGCTTTTTGTGAATATTTAGAGTGGGAAGACTTGGTTTGGCAGCGGGGTTATATGGAAATATTATTTACGGTATCTCCTCCAATGGTCATGTTTCCTGTTCAACAACCTATGTAAGCATCGGCTGTCACTAACCAAGGCTATCCCAATATCAGGGGATGTCCATTTAACCTACTTTTTGAGTTAATAACTAAAAATTCTGTCGGGTCTTCCCAACAGTCCACAGAAACCAAGATGTCCTATAATATACATTTTGGTTTGATAAAAAATCTTTCAACAAGTTCCATCAGGGTAGATGTGGGTTCCAACGCTGTTATACCTAACTTCTGGCAAGTTTTTGTAGTTAAGATGTTAATGAATGCACCCAAATTTTTTAATTCCCCTAGGAGATCAAAATATGAAGAGACTATTAGTTTAAGTAGTGTTAATCTCTTAGGGAATGGAGGAGAGGAAATAATAAGGTTTTCAGGATCTTTTTGGTCAACTGTGTCCCTCCCCTGCTCTATATTTATTTTTGTCACAGTTGATTGTTTAGGTATTGTTGGAATTTCAAACTCAAGTTGTGGTAGGGCCATATATTCTTTAGGTGAAATAACATGCCCTGATCTCAACCTAAGTTCATTGCATTTCTTCTTTTCAATTTCAGGGTTGGGGTTCAGAACAATTTGTATTAGATTAACTGGTCTGTTATTAGGATTAGGATTAGGTTGAGCTGGCAGTTGAGGACGCATAATAGGCTGAGGATTGTGATGGACTCGGTATGGAGCTAGTAATGTGGGTTGATTCTGAGCCCCTGTTGCCATAGGTAAATTGGTTATTCCTAGGGGTCCCTACCAGTTTTGAGACCAATTTGTATTCTCTGAAGTGGAAGCAAGCCACTAGGACTGGTATGGATTGTTTTGCTAGTAAGGGGGAGAAAAAAATAAAATTTGACAAACTATTATCTAAAGGCGATTGTGATGGCCAAGGAGGCATGGAAAATTATTGGGATGGCCAGAAAGAAAAAGGTGATTGGCCTTGTCATGTTGTTCCAGGGTTTTGTTGATTAAATTGTGGAGGATAAAATAACTAAGACAAGTCTTGTGACATACCTGGTCGTGCTTGCCACTGTCGGCGTTGATTCATTAGATACACCAGTTCTGTTTCTTCTCCTGCCTCTTTAAAAACTACTTTAAACCTTGGGAGTGAAGGGAAATGGTCAGTGGCATGGTCCTTGGTACAAATGGAACATGTCTGGACCATGTCTAATGGACACTCCTGCTGGTTGTGCTTCTTCCAATAGCATGGGAAAAAAACAAGCAAGTTTTGTTCTGCTAAAGCTTGCTTCTGCTTGGCTTGTAGGACATCTAGCTACGTTGTGAGGTTTCCTAAGATATCAGTTTTAAAATATTCTAAAATATTTCCGAATTCTGCGCTGGTCACATTGCCACCTGACTGTTTATAATTCCTCGTAATTGAATCCCATGCGGTTTGTCTACTTCATGTACTACCTCGAGAGCACTTGATACACAATGCAATAATGTCATCATATTCTTCTTGATAGATGTCCCATTTTCCCATTATATTAAGTGTCTCTACCCATTATTGTTTCATTCCTTTAATCATTTTTCTTTCAAAATATATTTAGACAGTGCAGTATATGAAGATATTTGCAAATTATACTAAAATCATTCAACATATGCTTCTAGTGTCTCATAAGGGTCACGAGCCCAATCAAAATTAGTGAAACCAATAAACAATGGAGATGCTCCTGCATAGTAATGAATCCCAAACTAAAATATACCTCGAATATATCGAAGCATTATTTTAGCTACTTTCCAGTGACTTTGATGAAGTTTGTGCATAAACTAAGCAACAATACTAATGACAAAGGAAATTTCAGGATGGGTATGGGTTAGATACAAAATATTACCAACAATTTTATGGTATAAGGTAGCATCAACTTCAGGGGTAGTACAAGTGGCTAAAATCTTGACTCTATACTGAAATGGATAAGGGGATGGCTTACATTCTTCCATGTGAAAGTGGCGAAGAAGATCATAGGTATACTTGGATTGAGAAAGGGTAATACCTTCTTTGGATTGTAAGACTTGAAGACCACGTAAATAATGCAAGTGTCCTATTTCTGTCATTTAAAACTTATTTTTGAGGCTAGAATTCACATGGATTATATGGTTGGGATCACTGCCAGTGAGGATATTATCATCAAAATAAAGAACAAGGATGATTAAGGACTTACTCACTTTCTTGGTGTAGACAGTGTTGTCAGAATGACATCTAGAAAATCCATTATCTAAGAGAAAGCTGTCCATTTTAGCATACCAAGCCCGAGGGTCTTGTTTGAGACCATAAAGAGACTTCCTAAGGAAAAAACAAGGCTATAATCATTTTGGATAAAGCCAGGGGGTTGTTCCATGTAGATTTCTTTATGAAAATCCCCATGTAAGAAGGCATATTTAACATCCATCTGATTGACTTCACAGTTAAAGGAGGTAGCAAGGGAAAGAATAAGGAAAATAGAATTCATTTTGGAAACAGGGGATAAGGTTTCAATATAGTCAATGCCTTCAACTTGTGAAAATCATTTAGCAGTAAGACAAGTTTTATGTTTATCCACTTTTCCATCTAGTAAAAAAAAATTTCTGTAAAGCCATTTGCATCTGACAAGTTTTCCTCCCATTGGAAGAGGAACAAGATCCAAGGTATCATTTTTCAGTGAGGAACGATATTCTTCATTCATAGCTGCATCCAAATCTAGATGGCCTGATGCTTATTCAAAGGTGTTTGGATAAGGATTTTTAGGAACTTGAGCCAGGAAGGAAGAGGCTCTTTTAAATTGATAACATGTACGACATTGTTTTGCAAGGTCACCTGGAAGAGAACTTGCTACATCCCGAGTAGAGAAGACCCATCTTGGAAGTTTTGGAGCTGAAGGAAGATCTTGAGGAGGTGGGGGAGGATTTTCATCATCCAAAATAGAAGGAATTTTGTCAAAAATAGAATAGATAGAGAGAGGTGTCACATATGCCGAATTATCTTCACAAGACGAAGGTGGCACACCTGCCGAACTAGGCTCACAGGTCGATATATTTTCATCAAACTTTACAGCTCGTCTAATTATTACATTTTTGGATTTTGGTTGAAGAGGTCTATATCCTTTGGCATCTTCAGAATATCCAATAAAAATGTATTTTTCACTCTTAGGTTCTAAGGCTTTATTTTTTGCATCTGGAATATGGGCCTAAGCTTCACTTCCAAAAACAAGAAAGTGACTTACATATGGTTTGATTGAGCTCTAGACTTCTTCTCGAGTTATATTCCTTAAAACCTTTGAAGGAGTGTGATTTAATATGTAATTTTCACAGTTAATTTATTCTGCCCAAAAATTAAGACTAAGTCATTTAGATTAAAGCATACAATTAGCCAGTTTTTTTAGAGTTTGATTCTTCCTTTCAGCTACACCATTTTTTTGTGGAGTATATGAACCGGTATGTTACAATTGAATTCCATGCTTAGTGCAATAGTGGTAAATTTTTTGTTAGCATATTCTTCTCCATTGTCAGATCTTAACCTAAGAATGTGATGTCCACATTGTTTCTCAACAAAGGCCTTAAACGCCAAGAACATCTTAACAAATTCACTCTTGAGTTTTAAGAAGTATACCCAAGTGCATCTAGAAAAATCATCAATGAAATCTAAGTACTTGTAGCCAGAGAAAGAAACAATTGGAAGTGGACCACATAAATCACTGTGCATAAGCGATAAAGGGGCTGAAGCATACCAAGAGACATGTTTGTCAAAAATATCCTAAGGATATTTTCTGAGTACACATCTAGAACAAACACCATCTTGGAAATAGACCATAGGAATTCTTATCACCATTTTTTCTTTACATAGAGTTTGAAGAGAGCGATAGTTTAAGTGAGTAAATCGTTCATGCCAAAGTTTGCTCACTTCATTATTATGAGCAAAAAAAACAGAGGGAAGACATGATGACCCAATGTTGTCAAACTTATACAACCTTGTGGAAACATCAATAATTCCAATAGCTAAAATATGTCTTGGATCTCTTAGGTCCTTTATTACAACATCCTAAGGTCAGAATTATATTATTTTCCCTTCACCTGAATGAGTTATCTAATAAATAGATAGAAGTTTGCAGTACAAGGTAGGAACACATAATACATCATTAAACTAACCATTATCTATATGAATGGTTCCAGACTCTACAACACTAGGATATCTATCATCACCAACATAAATGTTTTTGGTGTTAAAATCATTTAAAGAAGAAAACATGGCTTTATTTTTGGTCATGTGGTAAGAGGCTCCAAAATCAATGATCCACTCATGAGAATGAGAATAAGAACATAAATTCAATGCATTACCAGATTTTGATGCTTGACAATGACAAGCAGAAAGTGTCATTCCTGAAGATGAAGTCTAAGAGTTCTCCAAATTGATGTTCTACTTCTTCATTGTTTCTTCCAAGAATTCCATCTTCTTAAAAAAAATTGACTCTATGTGATGATCACGATTAAAAAAGTTGCAATGTCTGTATGTATTCTTCCCTTTGTTTTTATTTTCCTTATCAGTTTGTTGAGTTACTTTTTTAGTTTGTAGCTGAAATTGCTTAAAACCTGTGTTTGGTTTAGACCATTCTTTTTACGATGCTCCTTCTTAGGATTTTTTTGATATGATTGTTGTTAGGCTACTAAGGCTTTCTTAGAAGAGTTTCTAGTATTAATAATACCAATATTTAATATTTTTTCTTGTTCTCCTAACAAATAATTGCAAAAGGCATCAAAAGAGGGGGACATATAGGTTGTTCCTGGAGAAATGAGGGCTTCTCTAGTTTAATGGAAGGTGGAAACAAATACCGAGTATGCAGGGCCAATCTTAGCAAGAATGGAATAGATAAGGCTACCATCTTCCTTTTTGACCTTACAACCTTCTAAAAGAAGTCTAATGGTATTGAATTTGGAAAAAAAATCTTCAACCGAGGAGAAATTATTGGAGTGCAAAGTAAGCAACTCATTTTCAAGCTAGTGGGCTCTGATTTCATTTTTAAAGCCAAAAACAATATTTAAATTTTTCATATCTTCAACAGGAGAGTCAATTTCTTGGATATGAAATCTAAGCTCTTGAAGAATGAACATTCCTATCAACCCTGATGCTTGATCTTGTTTATTTTCCCATTTAGTAACTTTATCTCCATCGGTAGGTTTAGATTCTTCTCGTGTGGCTATTCTATAAAGCCATTTACTTCTATGTAATTATACCATGTAGGATATCCATTGGAAATAATTGGTGTTGTTAAGAATAGACATGCACTTTCCATTTTTTTTACATGAAGATGAAAAGGCTGAAGCCAAATGGTCCAATAGAACGATATCAAAAAATTAGGCCGATTAAAAAAAGCATCTCTGAAAATGGCTTTCGGATGAAGAAGTTATGACTTTTTGAAAAAAAGGTGTAGTAGAAGATGAATAGCTATGTGATAGGTTGAAATTTGATGGAATTTTGTTAAAGAGAAATCTAGAATTTATTTTTATTCATTGACCAACTGCCACCTTGTTGCCACTGTCAATTTTCTTCCTTAATATCCGCATGAAATTTTGTGATTTGGAACTAATTCTCTACCAACTGCGCCCTATTCCTTTAACTATTGGGGGGTTCCTTTGACTTCAGCTCTATCTCCTTGAAATCTGGACTTTACTACCATAATTCATATTTTCGAAAATAGGATCTCTATTCCCTGTTCCAGGATACTCTACCATCTTACCTATGACTACTTAAAATGCTGCTAAGTACCCTCATAATTCTAATCGAATGTTGGAGCTTATACTATAAAATAATACCCAAAAGAATTAATTAACACTTCTCCACTACGTAAAACAAGTGAATGTCCTTGGCATTGATTCTTGGTTATATCACACACAAATTTTCACTAACTTCAAAGTTGTTCTCCTCCCCCGCCTCAAACTGAAGCATTCCTCAAACTGGATTGCGTTCTTCCTTCATGGTGCATAAGGTGCGCTTCCCTGAGAATACAAGGATACCCATACAAGAATGACAGGAAACATGTACTTTTTCATGTATGCATCTCAAAAATCATTTAGAGCATTTACATCCACAAATAGACAACCTTCTCCTATAATCCACTTAAGATGTATACTAATTATAACTAAAGTTGATAGAAACTATGTTAACAAAATTTCATTGATTCTATCAACATAACGAAATCACTTAGAGAGTTAGAGACCTTATTCTGTGTTAGAAAATCCTATGATATATATTTGCGATTTCCGCTTCATTAAGTATAGGAATCTTGGGCTACAGTAAGTACATATTGTCTTTCTTCCTGGTTGCATGTCAGGCATCACTGAATTAAGTCCTTCACTTCATTAGAAAATTTACGACATTCTGGTATGTCTAATCTATGTGAATTTATGATTTTTACTTCCCTCAGAACACTCTCTTGTGTTTGATGATGTTCAAAAGGTATCTTTCCAAAAATATTATGATAGAATAATACCCCACCTAGTTGCCACTGTTGATTTTTTGCCTTAATATCTGCATGATATTTTGTGATGTGGAACTAATTCGCTGCCAACTATGTTGCTTTCCTTTAACTATTGAGGGGTTCCTTTGACATCATCTCTATCTCCTTAATATATGGAATTTACTACCATAAGTTATCTTTTCAAAAATAGGATCTCTATTCCCTGTTCCAGGATACTCTACCATGTTACCTTTGACTGCTTAAAATGTTGCTAAATACCCTCATAATTCAATTCGAATGTTGGAGCTTATCAATAAAATAATACCCAAAATAATGAATCAACACCTCTCCACTAAATAAAACAAGGGAATGTCCTTGACGTTAATTTTTGGGTATATAACACATAGCTCTTCACCAACTTCAAAGTTGTTCTCCTCCCCTGCCACAAACTGAACCATTCCTCGAATTGAATTCTCTACTTCCTTCGCAGTACATAAGGTGCACTTCCCTGAGCATACAAGGCTACCCATACAAGAATGAGAGGAAACATGACCTTTTTCATGTATGCATCTCCAAAACAATTTAGATAATTTACATCCGCAAATAGACAACCTTTCCCTATAATCCAGTTAAGATGTATATTAATGATAACTGAAGTTGATAGAAACTCTATTAACAAAATTTCATTGATTCTATCATCATAACGAAATCAATTAAAGAGTCAGAGACTGTATTCCATGTTAGCAAATCCTATGATATAGATTTGTGATTTTCGATTCGTTAAGGAAATATAGGAATCTTGGGCTACGATAAGTACATCTAGTCTTTCTTCTTTGTTGCATGTCAAGCATCGCTGAATGAAATTATTCACTTCATAAAAAACTTTAGGATGTGCTGGTATGTCCACTCTATGTGAATTTATGATTGTTCCTGCCCTTAGAACACACTATTGTTTTTTATCATGTCCAAAAGGTAGTTTTCAAAAAATCATCTAATAGAATAATACCCCAATTAACCAAACATCAACCTTTGATGATATGACTGGTGTCTTGTTAATATTAAAGAATTCAGGAGGCATATACCAATATGTCCCCGCACCTTGATATGTAAGTTCAATTTCTCGTGAACCAACATCATCCAAAACTATTTTACTGAGACCAAAATCAATAACTTTTGCCGCACCATCCTCATCAAAGAGGACATTTCCAGGGTTCAAATAATAATGAATTACACTCTGTGGTATTTTGTTTCAATAAACAAGGGCTGAAAGTATTTTAATTATTATGGTCCTTGCCTCTTTCTCGAATAAACATGGTGTTACCTGCAAGATTACATCGAGATATTTCCTTCACTGCAATGTACTATGTTGGATTATTGCAGTAATGGAAATAAAATAAAATATATAATCCAACATAGTAAATTAGAGTGAGGGAAATATCTTGATGCAGTCTTCCAGGTAACACCATATCTATCTAAGCAAGAGGCGAGGACCATAATAATTCAGATACTTTCAGCCCCTATTTATCTAAAGAAAAGACCATAAAGTGTAATTCATTATGATTTGAAGCCTGGAAATGTCCTCCTTGATGAGGATGGTGTGGAAACATTTACTAATTTTTGCCTCATTAAAATAGTTATGGATGATGTTGGTTCACGATAAATTTAACTTACGTCTCAAGGTGTGGGGAAATATTGGTATCTACCTCCTGAATGCTTCGATATTAACAAAACACCACTCATATCATCAAAGGTTAATGTTTGGTCAGTTGGGGTATTATTCTGTTAGATGATTTTTGGAAATCTACCTTTTGGACATGATCAAACACAAGAGAGTGCTCATGGAAGGAAAAATAATGAATACCAGCACATCCTAAAGTTTCTAATGAAGCAAAGGACCTCATTCAGCGATGCCTGACATGCAACAAAGCGGAAAGACCAGATGTACTTAATGTAGCCCAAGATTCCTATATTTCCTTAACAAAGCAGAACTCACAAATCTATAGCATAGGATTTTCTAACACAAAATAAAGTCTTTCACTCTCTAAGTGATTTAGTTCTATTGATAGGATCAACTACCTTTTTTTGATAGAGTTTCTAACAACTTCAGTTATCATTAAGTATACATCTTAAGTGGATTCTAGGGGAAGGCTTTTTGTTTGTGGATGTAAATTCTCTAAATGATTTTGGAGATGCATACATGAAAAAGGCCATGTTTCCTCTCATTCTTGTATGGGTAGCCATGCATTCTCAGGGAAGTTCACCTTATGCACCATGAAGGAAGTGAGATAAAGATCTCGATGCAATCCTGGAAAATGAACTTAAGCACCCTGAGACGTAAGTCCAATTGCTCGTGAACCAACATCATCCAAAACTATTTTACTGAGACTAAAATAAGTAAGTTTTTCCAGACCATCCTCATCAAAGAGTATATTTCCAGGCTTCAAATCATAAAGAATTACACTATGTGGTCTTTTGTTTAGATAACCAAGGGATGTTAATATTTGAACTATCTTTAAAAGTTTATTTTTTGTTTATTTACGGATTTAGAGTAAAAAGAATTGTGACCCCTCTTAAAGCTTAGTAGGTCTAGAGTTAATATAGAACTAACTTGGTTTAATTATTAATTATAATTACTACTATTATTTTTATATAATATTCACAAATAAAAATTTTCTATTTACTTGATATATAAATCCATTCTATTAGTTGGGATTTTTTCTTTCTTCGCTTTTAAATATTCTACTTAATAATGAGGTTCTCACTATTTAGACTATTGATTTATTAATGTTATTTTCAATTACATAATTTACATAGCACTTATTTGACTACCCTAGATCCATCTCAACTGCTTATCTACCAAGTACAGAGAGAAATCAAATTTCTTTCAATTACATAATTTACTTGGCACTTATTTGACTACCCTAGATCCATCTCAACTCCTTATATACCAAGTACACAGAGAAGAAATAAAATTTCTTTTCACTTTAAAAGAGGTTTTCATATCAAGGTATTTGATTCCTCTAGACACTTGGATCCGTAGTTAAGATGAATCTAGGTTGGTTTCTTCTCTCCTTTAAAAAGATTATATTCCACATGAATACCATGGATTTTGGATACCATGACTCATTTTTGTTTTTATAGTGTTATTTTATTTTTAGATTTTAATTATATTTTGAGGGTTATTTTTATTTTGTTAATTTATTTTTATATTAAGTGAGTTAAAATGTTTACATTAGACTATTTTTTTTTTATTTAGTTAATTTAATTTAATTTAATTTCTATTTTTATGTAAATTTGACTTATTCAAGGTGTTAAGAATTACATTACTACATCTTTACCATACTTGGCTCGAAAGGTCCTCTCGGATGAATAAATAAATTAAATTTAACATGAAACCAATCAAATTATTTTTTGAAGAAAGGGACAACGTACTAGTTTGATTTGTTCGTCATTGAATCTTCTATTCTATTGGCATGAGTAACAACATTCCTTTTAAAAGTGTATGCAATAACTACAAAAGAAACTAAAAAAACACATATTTAGTTGAAATATCTTGTTATGTAATGGGATAGTGCAACATCATTATGAAATATCTTATAAATTGAAAAATGTTTAAATAAATACAACAAAGAAAGTCTTCAGTTGAAATACCTTGCTATGTAATACAATAGTTAAAACTCTTGGAAGTTGGTGCAACATCACTATCAAATAACTTATAAATTGAAAAATGGTTAACGCAAGACAACAAAAAAAAGTCTTCCACTTCAATGGTTAACTTTGTAGGAATCTTGATCTCTCAACCAACAAACAAAATAAACTAATATTAATCCCAAATAATAAATTTGGTAAAATTATAAAATTGTGATTTGAAAAAAACACTATTCAATAGTTTAAATAAGATACATTAAATAATTATACCATAGAAAAATTCATAGATTATACATAATTTAAATAGGCTACATTAAATAATTATGCTAGTTGAGTTTTAGTTAAATGATGATGAAGCTGGTTGTTAGGACACTTATCACACATTCAACTCTTCTCAGATGGTGGTGATGTATTTGGACATGTTGAAGAAACATGTAGTCCTACCAAACTTTTTAAAAAAAATCGTTAAATGAATAATAATAAATCTTACTGTATAAAATACAAAATTTTAAATTAAAACTAGTAAATCAATGACACTTACATAAATATCAAATTATATATTAGAGTTAATCAATTGATTTGAAAAAATATATTAAAAAACAAAAAAATTATTTTGTGATTTTAGGAAATTATTTTTTATAAAATTTAAAGAAATAGATTTATCTTTTTCATCTCTAAATATTGTAGCATATTATAAAATAAGCATAAAAAATTGTATATGGAAATTTTTCCTAATAAATTATAAAAAAAAATATGTTCACTAATATATCGATGGGTGTAATGTTAAGTTAAGTCGTGTGGCCATGAACCTCATGATTTTTAGAGTTTAGATGCCATGGGTTTTTGTTTATCAAGCCACAAGTCAACCCTGAACTTAGACAACTTGACAAACAAAAAAATAAATTCTAAATAAATTATATCATTTTAATTTCATATATTCTAAAAAAATAAAGTCTTCTTAATTTCAAAATATACTTTGTGTAAGGAAATATTGAAAAATACAAAAAAAAACATCAAAAAAATTCCAATTTTATCCTTGCTTATAAATAAAAAACAAACAAAGTGAACAAATCTACCATATTTTTGGATAACCTTGCTTAAAAAACAAAAAGAAATGATAAAATTTACCATATTTCTAGATTCACAATTGATTTGTATAATGAGATGCATGTATTCAATTGATTTGTATAATGAGATGAATGTTCACTATATATTCTAGTCTATATCTATCTTAACTTCTGATCTACCAAGCATTAAAGGGATAAAATCTCTTTCTTGAACAGATTCATGAGACCATATTTCTGGATTATCAAGGTACCATGAAGTCAACAAATGTACCGTATTTTTTGATAAACCTAAAAACTAAAAACAAATGATAAAATCTACCATATTTCTAGATTCACAATTCTGATGAAGTTTTGTATAATGAGATGCATGTTCTGTATATATACCATCCTACATCTATCTTAACTTATAATCTACCAAGCATTGGAGGGATCAAATCTCTTTCTTGAAGATATTTAAGAGATTTGATGCCTTTCTCCACTTAGAGTAAATCCAAAGTTAAGATGGATCTAGGTTGGTTTAATTCCCCCTTTATATAGGCTATATATCACATGAATAGCATGGGTCAATACCATGAGTTATCACGGTACCATGAATTCAACAAATCTACCATATTTCTAGGTAACCTTGCTTAAAAAACAAAAACATATGATAAAATCCACCATATTTTTGGATTCACAATTTTGATAAAGATTCGTATAATGAGATTCATGTTCAATATATATAGCAGCCTACAACTATCTTAACTTTTGATCTACTAAGCTTTAGATGGATCAAATCTCTTTCTTAAAGAGATTTGATGTCTTTATATAGTTTGTATTCCACATTAATACCATGTGTCAATACCATGGGTTATCACGATACCATGAGCTCAAAAACCACATGTAGTTGACCAAATCAAATTTACTTTAACTAATAAAAAAAATTGATAAAAATAAAATTAATAGTTAAATGTTTTCATTACATTATGTGTGCAACTAAAATGGTATTTAAATCAGATTAGGTTAATTGTGCTGGTTTTCTAGTAGTTTTGTGTCTATGGATTTTTCTTGGTATCCTCAAACTTGGCCTCTGAGTTCAATAAATTAAAAAATTATATATTATTTTAAAACAATTAAAATGAATTTAAAATTCAATTACAGTGGTGATTTTCAAGTAGTTTTGTGCTATGGATTTTGATCTTAATGAAGCATTTTAATAGACTTGGATCCTTGAACTTAAGGTGACAACATAGATAAAAAATTTATTTTCATAGACTAAATTTAAATTAATATTACACATTGCTTTAAAAAGTGTAAACCTTTACTCCAATAAATATGTTACTATGGGAAATCAAGTTTGATAGATATTTAATGGTTAAAAAACATTTTAAGGAGTCACAGAGAGAAATTTTTTTAACACGTGAGGTTTACGCAACAAGTGACATCTATTTTATAATAATTCATGATTTTCATGCCCATTGTTTTAAATTAACCAAATTAAGTAAAGAGATTTTAAATAAAGTTGACATAGTAAAACAAGAGTCAATAACTAAAATCCATTTTGTTATAGTCTATGTTTAAGGTCCATAATGGTGATTTTGGGTCCTGTGGTAACAAATTGAGAATTTTTTTCTTTTCTTTTTTGTAAAACCATTCAATTAAATTGTAAATACACTATGAGTGAATGCACTATGATTTCTAGATATAGAGAAATTTTTGGACGAACCATGTAACACCTCATTTTATTTTCAATTTATGTTAAAAGACTTTTACCGATACATTAAAATTTATTAAGTGAAAAGAATCTGAAATTTTATTTCATAAAAAGGAAATTACATTGAGTAATTTATTAACTGTATGGTAAAGAATAACAAGATTCCAAAGTAAAAGAAAGAGGATGTTTCTGACAGTTACCCTCCCCAAGAGGATAAAATGAAATCTTGAGAAGGGGAAGGGCTTCTGAAAGGAAAAAGTGTTTCACATCAGTAATATTGTGAAGAAAATAGAGTTGTCCAGAGTTGGCAGTTTACCCGTGGAACTCTGTACCTGAAGAAGGGTACATTGGACTTCCTCAGGTCTAACTTCAGAAAAGGAAAACCTGCTATCTAAAGTCTAGTGCAGAGTAAGAGGGTAGAAGAGGACATGATTTCCTCTCTCATGGTTGGGCAAGGGGGCAGAAGAGGACATGATTGCCTCTCTCATGGTTGGGCAGTGACATCAGTTAATCAAGAGAAATCGAGATAAGTATATTGAACTTAATGGTTTACCTTGTTGAGACAGAAAAAGGATTAGAGATTTGGTTAAATTCTTCTACTTTGTAAAGAGGTGATAACTCTAAAATTAGCATAGATATAAAGAAAAAAAATTTAAAAGAAGTGAATACATAATTTTTTATTGCTTAAAACTTGTTGTGGTTATGATATTGGCAATCTCTGTGGTCTGTACCTATTCTAAAACTTAGTATAGTTAGAGAATATAGGGCCCAAGAATAGCTAGAAGTAACAATAAATGTACCATGCTAGAAAATCAATGCTGAAAAACATACTTGACAAATATTATCAAGTAAAGATAACGTCATGAAACAAATGAGTTTTTTCTCAGTGCTTCAGGTTGGGGTAGTTACCCTAAACACTACAACCAGAGCCACCACCATCATATCTAGGGTTAACTAGATCTACGATGGGCACGAAGAACCAAGGCATTTAAGATGTTCCAAATTCCATCCACCAGTAAGAGCAGGTATCCAGGTTTAATGTTGTGGAATTGATTAATGCCACCACAAACCATTTAACCAAATATTTATGATCATCGATTATGCAATCAATGTATAAGTACAATAATAAATCTTTTAAAGGCTTAAAAGTCTAAATGAAATCTAGTACCATAGTATATCGAATTATCATGTGTATCTCTTAACTTTGAGAATGTGTGTAGCATTATCGAATAATAAATGTGAAACAAATAATGTACAATCATATAAAACATGATGGGTCTATAGAATTTTCGTGTCATATAGCATTTAATATTCGATGATGTGATTGGTAAATAATAATTTTTTTGTACAAGCTTAGTAGTGGTGACATATGGTATCAGAGTGTGGTTCATACACTGGGCCTTTTTGGGCCAATTAACTCTAGTGACTATCAATTTTGTTAATTACATGCACTGGGAGTGACATAAGCTATTGAACAAGCCAATGAGGAGAGGATACAGCCAAAAACCATCAAGAATAACAGGGGATACCCACTCCCAGCCTAATCTGGAACTTAACCTAGAAATCTACGTACAATTGAGTGTGGATCAGCACCATGAAACCATTAGGTTGCTAAAAGAACAACATTGTCAGACAACCCAACTGTTAGAAATAGTACAAGAACTCCAAACACAAATTATTCGTGTGCGAAGCGACATTGAAATAGTGATGAGGGAAAAACATATAATAATCAAGAGTCTCTTGGATAAGTAGGACCACCCTACGACACATCTTAGTCCAGAAAGGGACACCCATGAAGAAGGAGAACAATAGCAGCAAGTGAATGAAAATCTAGAAGGAAGTTGAACTTATCGAAGTAACCAAAAAAAAAATCTACAACAAAGAAGAATGTGGAAATTCTTTTGAGCAATAGGAAATGAATAAACATAAGGCGGAGCTACAAGGTGAATTTCGGAAAATTAAACCTCCTAACTTAGATGGAGATGCTGAGGAAGTAGCTTAAATGTGGATAATTAACATGAATAAATACTTTCAATTCTATGAGTATAAAAACAAGCTCAAAGCTCGTCTTGCTATCTAGTAGTTGCAGGAAAAAGCCACATTGTGGTGGGAAGAAGTGAAAAACATGTGTGCAATTGAAGACTAGAATGAGACATGGGATGAATTTCAGTAATATTTTAAGGACAAGTACCTAACATAATGATTTTATGATGAAAAATTGAGGGAGTTTCATGATTTGAGATTGGGACAACTATCAATGGATGAATTCATCACTAAGTTTACCTCTTTGCTAAGATACGTACCATACTTGAAAGATGAAAAAGCAAAGGTACAATGACTGTTGAGCAGCCTGCCTTCTCATATGAAGGAAAGGATCGAATTTGTAAACACGAAAACTATAGATGAGGTGATATGAAAAGCATGAATGTGTTATCAACAATCCAAGGTGAAAGGTGAAATTGGTAGAAGTTGGCTACCAAAGAAAGGAAAAAATGGGTCCTCGAATTCTAAAAACAACACACCAAGAAGTTATAAAAATGCTCCGAGAAATTTAGAAAATAGGAAATTTGGGAGAAACCAGCAAAAGCCCGAATGAGCAGTGGAAGACTGACCTACGGAAGCATCCAACAGGCTAGACCTTGGATCATCCCAAAAACCACTGTTACAATGTTGGGGATGCAGTGAGGCACATTACTTCAAAAATTTCCCTCACCGTGGAAGAAAGGAAGTTATAGTCAACTTTCAAGAGGCGCTTATAGTAGGGGATGTTGCACGAAACGTACCAAGAATTAATGTTCCAGTAGAGGACCGACAAGATGATTTCCAACCAACCATGATAGAACTGGAAGGTAAGTTACAATCTCAAACTCTTTCCATTTTGGTTGTTCCTAGTGCCAATTTAAGTTATATAAACCCTCGAGTAGTTGAAAATTGTAAACTACAAAGTCATAAATTTAAAAGTCCCTGTTTGGTACAATTGGCCATGGGGACAAGGCGAACAGTTAATACTAAAGTGTCATATTGTATCCTAGAAATAGGCAGAAAATATGTAACTGTAGAATTGAATATTTTACCTTTGGGTTCTTATGACATCCTGTTGGGAATGGACTGGTTAGAGAGGCACTGGTCACTAGTAGATTTCAAAGAGAAAATTATATATTTCAAGGCAGAAGATAGTACTCGTCAAGAATTTTTGGGAATTAAGAAACCACTTCAATTACACCCCATCACATCAACTCAGTTGGGTGAATTCATTAGTAAAGGGTATCAAATCTATGTTATCCATGTGGGGTTTAATAACTCTAAAGACAAGGCCCTTATGCTGGAAAATATCTGAGTTGTTCAAGATTTCATGGATGTATTTCCTAAAAATATTCCAGGATTACCCTAAAAAAGAGATATTGATTTTACTATTGAATTACTACCTAGAGCACCACCTGTATCGTGAGCACCATATAGGATGAGTGTGCCTGAGTTGACAGAATTAAAATGGAGCTGCAAGAACTATTCAAAAAAGAGTTTATTCGACTGAGTGTGTCCCCCTAGGGAGCACCTGTGTTGTTCGTTAAAAATAAATATGGAACGATGCAAATGTATGTGGATTACTGATAGCTTAATAAGTTGACAGTCAAGAAAAAATATCCATTTCCACGTATATACGATCTTTTTGATCAAGTAAAAGGAGAAAAAGTGTTTTCATAAATTGACCTGAGATCTCAGTATCACCAAATACAAATTAAAGATGAAGAAATATCAAAAAAAAACTTTTCGCACCAGGTACGAACAATATTAATTTGTGGTACTACCGTTCAGATTAACTAATGCACCAACAACATTCATGAGCCTAACGCATGGCATATTCCACCCATATCTGGATAGATTTATTTTAATTTTTATTGACGGTATATTGATAGACTCTATAAATATGAAGGGACACCAAGAACATTTATGCTTAGTGTTGAAAACGTTTAGGGAGCATCAAATCTACACCAAGTTTAGAAAATGCAATTTGTACAAAGAAAAGATCCAATATCTGGGCCATGTGATATCTGCTGAAGGGATCTCGGTGGATGTCAAAAAGATAAAAAAAGTAATGGAATGGAGAGTCCCTCGAAATGTGCCAGACATATGTTCTTTCATGGGCCTAACTGGTTACTACTGGCGATTCATCAATGAATTTTCTAAGATAGCCTTTCCCACCACCTCCTTGCAGTGGAAGGGGCATATTTTTAAGTGGACTAGTGAATGTCAAGCCAATTTTGAATGGTTAAAGGAACTATTAACCACTGCCCTTGTGTTACAAGTGGCTAACCCAAACAGAGAATTTGAATTTTGCATAGATGCTTTTAATGAAGGGGTGGGAGCAGTATTGACACAAGATGGCAAGGTAATAACATATGAATCCAGAAATCTAAAGGACAATGAGCAGTGATACTTTGCCTATGATTTAGAATTGACTGTGGTAGTGCATGCTCTCAGGGTATGGAGACATTACTTGTTGGGAAAAAGGTTTGTGCTAAGGACTAACCATAATAGCTTGATTAGTTACTTTAAAAATCTGAATTGAATGCTCTTCAAGCGAGATGGAATGTGTTCCTAAGTAAATTTGATTTGGACATTCAACACGTGAAAAGCAAAGAAAAGTATGTAAAGGATGATTTGAGCAGGAAACTTCATGGCATCTATGAACTCTACTTTAACCACACAGAATTTATGTTTAAGGAACAAATAAGTGAGGCATCAAAAAGAGATCTTGAATATCAATTCTTATGGTAGCAAGCAAAAGAAACAAAAAAACAGGGAAATAAATCTAGTTATAGAGTTAATGATTAAAAAACTCTTAGTATTTCGAGGGAAGATATGTATTCCAAACCAAGCGAGCTTGAAGGAGCTGATTTTTGATTAATATCATCAGAGTGTCTATGTTGGACACCCCGAGTATCAAAAGATGTTGACAACCATTAGAAAGGACTATTTCTGGCTTGGAATGCGTGAAAACATTGTTGAATATTTGACCAAGTGTTTAGAGTGTCAGAAAGTTAAGGTGGAGCACTAACATCCAGTGAGATTTCTTCAGCCCATACCTGTACCAGAACGGAAGTGGGAGGTCACATCTCTTGATTTCATCATAGGTCTACTGAGAATAAAAAGACACAATGATTCAATTATGGTTGTGGTGGACAGACTTAACAAGGTATCTCATTTCATACATGTTCCTTCGACTTACAAGACTGTAATATTGTTGATATGTTCATGAGGGAGATATTTATACTTCATGACATTCCCAGAATTTTCATCTCATATCAAGATGTAAAGTTCACCTCAACTTTCTTGAAAGAACTATTTAGTAGATTGGGGACACGTATCCAGTTTAGTACAACTTACCATACTCAAACAGATGGAAAAACTGAATGGATGAATCAGATATTAGAATACATGTTACACATGTATGTGATGGAGAAACCCACAAAGTGGGAAGAATATTTACCTATGGTCGAATTCTCCTAGAACAATAGATACCAGGAATCTCTCACGATGATTCCTTTTGAGGCATTGTATGGTAGACAATGCCAGACCGCCATAAACTGGAGTAGTCCGGAAACCAAACTAATGCTTGGACCAGACATGATGGAGGAAATGAAGTGGGAGATAAGAAAAATTAGACAGAATATAAAGGCAGCCCAGGACAGGTAGAAGGTATATGCCGATAAGAAAATAACCTTTTGAGAATTCAAAGTTGGTGACCATGTGTATGTAATAATTAAACCCAAGAAAATCACCTTAAGATGGAATACTTGTGCCAAATTGGCTTGCAGATACTGTGGGCCTTTCCAAATTTTTGAAAGGATAGGGCCAATGGCTTACCGAATGCCTTTTCTTAGTCATATATTGGTACATAATGTGTTCTATGTGTCTTTACTGAAGTGATACAAACATGACACCAAGCATGTGATACACTGGTAGAACATATATGTAAGTTATGTTTACATTATAACTTCGAGGAAAGAAGAGTTCTTAATTAAATTAATTAAAAATTTATTGATTGTAGGTAGAACTGGATGGCGAATTTATGGTATAACCTCAGCGTATTCTCGATCAGAGAGAAATAACTCTCTGAAGACAAGTCATCCCCCAAGTGAAGGTGCAATGGAAGCACTTTAGCCTAGAGGAGACTAGCTGGGAGGATGAAAACTCTGTTTGAGAGACATATCCTGAAATGTTTTAGTAATAAATTAAACATCGGGGACGATCATTGCTTCTAGTGGGGGAAGATGGAACACCCCATTTTATTTTCAATTTATATTAAAATAATTTTATTGATATATTTGAATTTATTAAGTGAAAACAAACTGGAATTTATTTCATAAATAATAAATTACATTGAGTAATTCTTAAATGCATGCTAAAGAATTCCCAAATTCCAAAGTAAAAGGAAGAGCCAGTTTCTGATAGTTACCCTCCCAAAGAGGATAGAAGGAAATACTAAGAAGGGCAAGGGGTTCTGTTCTAGAATGGAAAAATGGTTTCACATCAGTAAGACTGTGAAAAAAGTAGAGTTGTCCAGACCTGGAAGTTTACTAGTGGAACTTTGTACCCTAAGAAGGGTAGACTGGACTTGGGTTCTGAGGTATAACTTTAGAAAAAGAAAACCTACTATCTAAACTCTGGTGCGGAGCACGAGGAGAGAAGAGGACATGATTTCCTCTCTCACGGTTTTGTGGTGCCATCATTTAATCAAGAGAAACTGAGATAAGTATATTGAACTTACTGGTTTAACTTGTTGGCATAGAGAGATAATTTCTTTTCAAGTTTTCTGTGGAGGTAACTTTTAGTTTACTGTTAATTAGAGATATTGTTAAATTCCATCTACTTTGAAAAGAGGTGATATCTCTAAAATTAGCATAGATAGCAAGAAAAACAATGTAAAAGAAGTGAATACAGATATATTTATTGCTTAAAACTTTCTGTGGTTATGATAATCTGTGTGGTCTGTACCTATTCTAAAGGTTAGTACAGCTAGAGAATATATGGCGTAAGAACAGTTGGAAATAACAATAAATGGACCATGCTAAACAAGCTATGGTGAAAAACATACTTGACAGATATTATTGAGCAAAGAAAGAACTATACTTTTATGGTAACCAAAAAAATAGAATTGGGAATCGACATGACTTCGGAACTGTAACCAGTGATCTGATTTTTAAAATAAAACCCTGATAATGTTATGAGTCAGGAATATCAGCAGACCCAGGGGTAGAGAAACCAAGCCCCACATCTGCAGGGTAGGGATCATGATCCTGTGGCCAATGATATTTATGATGTAAACCAAACAAACTCTTACAATGTTTAATTAAATATTGAAAGCTTAAAAGAAAAACAATTTTCGTGGAAAATTTAACTCATATCATAGAAACTCAAATGACCAACACAAAGAACCAGAACACAGACTGAATTTGAGAAGCATATTGGAATTGTAAAATAAGAAACATGCATGTGATTATATGCTATGACAAAATATTCTGCAATATATAAGTATTTAGTAATCCGGCTAAACAATAATGATGTCCTTTACAATTGAAATAGAACCATCATGTAAAATTTCGGGTTGTGCATCATTTGTAGTAATAAAAAAATTTTCAAAAGAACTATGCATGTTCACACAACGTCACAATCAACAACATATGATCCTCTATTCCAAGAAAGAGCATAAAGTGGAGAAATGAATCTTTTTTAACATCAAAAAGAGTGTCCCAAGCCATTCATGCTGAGAGATAACAGAGAGACTCTGGCATGCAAGAAGCTTAAGTGGCTAGAGGCCACACCTGTTCATGAAGAGGGTTTACCCTCAATAAACCATGAATCGACAATTCCAGAAAACAAGAAAGAGAAAAATGTGAACTAGGGACAAGGTATGGCTTACCCAGAATCATGAACAACACATTGAGGGACCCAGATTTCACCTACAGTGCCACGGAAGTATAGCATATTTGTACCCAACAACATGCATCGACAGTGAGTAAATATTTATAAGAAAAACACTCCAGCCAGAGGAAAACCTTTGTAAACCAAAAGAAAAATACAAAAAAAAACCACGCAAACTTACCTTCTTGGACTGGCATGCATAAGGGATGGAATCATGAAACCCATTCAGAAGAAGCAAGGGAGATATCATGTTACCTGCCAATAAAACCCTGGCTGTTTAATTTTCATCCAACACCATTTATATAACTCTGAAAAGAAAAATGGGCAATTTCCATTATCGAGCTATGAGTTACCCTAGTTTAAAATGTAATACTGAACCAGAAGAAAAATAATCTGATTGGTTTTGGAAGCATCCTTACCTACCTGAGACATTGAGAAAACTTTGCAATAATGTTAGGAAAACAAATTGTCAGGGAAAAGAAGTCTATAGGCAACACAATCAGTTGAAGGATTTCCATGTCATTTTTTAGTAGGATAATAACCCAGACTAAAGATGCAATGAATAAAGCCAAATCCGTGAAGAAAAAACTAAGTGATATGGCAGGAAACTAACTGAACTATTGGAAAGATGCGTCATAAACAGAAAAACTTGGAGAGCTTGCATCGTAGCAGCATTGAGAAACAAACGAGTTGTGCCTCAGTGCTTCGGGTCGAGGTAGTTACCCTAACCACTACAACCAGAGCACTCATCGTTAGATCTAGGGTTAACCAGATCTATAGTGGGCACGAAGAACCAAGACATTTAAGACGTGCCAACTTCCATCCACCAGTAAGGGTAGGTGTCCACATTTAATGTTGCAGAATTGATTAATGCCACCGCAAATCATTTAACCAAATATTTTTGATCATCGATTATATAATCAATGTACAGGTACAATAATAAATATTTTAAAGGCTCAAAAGTTTAAATGAAATCTAGTACCATAGCATATTGCATTATCATGTGTATCTCTTAACTTTGAGAATGTGTGTAACATTATCCGATAATAAAATGTGAAAGAAACAATCTACAATCATATAAAACATGATGAGTTTATAGAATTACCGTGTCATATAGCATTGAATATTAGATGATGTGATTAGTAAACAGATATTTTTTTGTATAACATTAGTAGTGGTTGCAAACCATTATCAAACCTATAGCCAACACTAGTGCAATTTCCACTTTTTTCAATATTGTTTTAAATAAATTTGGTGGGAATGTGGAAGAATGTTTCTTCCTGGATTCTAAGCGGATGACACTTGCTTAGTAGAGATAGGAACCATCATGAAAGTAAATAACGATGTATTGACTCCTAACTTCCTTAACACTCAATATGTGGAGAGATTACCAGTGTTGGTAATGTAAGTTGCATAAATAATTCTCAACTATTCCCTCGACGCCCACACTTTCAAATTACTTCCACCACACTTTTATGTTGTTCTCAAGCCCTTATCTAACTTTTTTTATCAATAATACATGAAATTGGATAAACATTATATAAATACAATAGCAAGGGATCCATGCTTGAATATTGTCATGGAAATGGCAACAAAAGTAGCATAAAGAAAGCATTGGAGGAAAGAAAATGTTGAGTTTTAGATGCGTACCATGTGCTTATTTAGGTAAGTACACATAGGTATCATAATTATTATTGAAATATAAGGCTAGTGGTGTATGATTTAAGCACAAGCACAAGATCTAAGTGTTAAAAAATAGTAGAGTAGTTACTACAAGTCAAGAAAGAAGATAGAATAAAAATTAATATGAAATCGACTCAATAACCAAGGACACAATACAAATTACTCATTATATATGATGCTATATTATTTCTCAACATGAATACATAATATAGTCTCTCCATGAGTAAAAATGCATTTCAAACTAGGTTGGATTTCTCTTGTGTATGCACTCATATAACTAGAGTAGTTTTCTAGAATAGCTAATAAGTCAAAATTAGAGTAGAATATCTTAAATTAGAAATATATATAGTAAAAGGGTTGACTAAAAATAATTTGAGTTATAAATAATCTGTAGCTAATGCAATAGATCTCAAAAGCAATAATTACCCTAAAAAACACTAAATATGGACTTGAAAGTCAACATAAACAAATGTAGAAGAGTGGAAGGTTGTTGACAAGGTTGAAGTTGCTAAATTTATGAGACAAAGTGTGCATCCACTATAAGAGAACCTATCTGTGTGTTAGTACACATTAATAGAGTATAATATAACATTTCACAATCTAGTCAGCACCTAATCACTACCTCACAGCATCCTAGGTGTCATATATTGCTCAAAATAAACTTATTAAAAAAGAAAAGGTTAAATATAGGAGATGATCCTAGAATATAGGGAATGTGAAGTAGTGAATGAAAAGTGGTAATATGTGGCCCTTATAATATATAGAACATGGTCAAATGATGCCATGAATATAGGTCCCTATGAATTCATGAGAGGAATGTACATAAACGCCCCTTAGAAGCATAACCAAATATTATTACTATGAAAACCTCAAAAGTTAAACAATTTTCAAGCATCGAATTGAGGATAAAATTTCATGACTATGAAGAAAATTAAAATTCCAACGTTTTTTAACAATGGCATTAAAACCAAATGTCATGAATAGAAAAAACCTTAAAATTTAAACATTCATACAATCCTACACACTTCATAAGATTTAGACAATTTTTTAACCATGGAATTAAAAACAAATATTATCACTACAAAAAACTTTAAAAATCAGCACGTGAATTAGAGATTCATTCTACCGAGAGAATTTTTGTTTTTAAGGTTAAAATGATATCTCATTTGAAATATTACGCTAAAACGATTTCATCCATTACTACCAAAACTTCAAAATTTACCAGCAAACTAAAGCACTAGATTTTCAAAGAGGCATTAAAAATTCAATATGGTGTAGAAAATAATAATATTACATAATGGCATGACAATATCACCATATAAATTAAAAAAAAAAACAATATTAATTCCATTTTTTTAAACTTTTAATCAATAGCTCAATGCTAATTACATTGAATGAGACATAAAATAGAAAACTATATTGAATGGGACATAAAATAGCAATAGCACTAGATGTTGCAAAGGAATACCGTAAGCCATCAACTTAAGAAAAGTTAACAAGTTAAAAACAAAAATTTTAAATTAAAGTTAACAAGAAATAAAGGACAACATTCTTACTATAGTTTCTTGGAACCCATCAAAATCTATTCAATGAAGGATAAATTCCTTTGGATTCCATATTTGTTAATTTCTTATGTATGAAATAAATAAAAAATATCACACACCATCCATAATGAAAATACATATTTTCTCTTGAAAACTCTAATAGGAGAAATCCTAATTGGAAGGTGAAGTTGCTCGACTCCTCTTATAGGAGAAAACCTAATTGGAAGGTGAAATTTCTCCACTCCATTTTCTCTAGTATGGGAGTAATGCAAGTACAAGTAAAATACACTCTCTATGGAGCTATCTAAAACTTGTGGTTTTTTTTGCTGCTACGAAACACTAACATCCAACTAAGGTTATGGTTCAACTCCTTCAATTCACAACTAAATTTATGACTCTGATCCTTCAATAGCCGTGTTCATAATTCACATGTGGCTAGAATCTTTTGCATGATGAATGAGGATTGGTGTGGAATCCTCACACACCATTTTGTGGAAGGTAAACATCTATGGGAGATAAAATCTGATTGATGCAGTTGATTCCCATTAGATGTTAATGTGCTCCTCAAAGTAATGGAGTAGACAATTAATCTTAGATTTTTGTCATGCTTGTTATTATCACAGAACCTCTATTTTCACTGGTGCTACCACACATTTTGTAACATTTTTGTTTCATGTTATTTTCGAGTTCGTTTCCTCCATGGAGGCAGCCCCATACTTGTGCAACAAAGGCTGGGATTGGTTAAGCGCAACTTACCAACTCAAACTGTAGCATATGTACTATTAAATTTTTGAATTAATATATATTAGCCTCATTTACCAAAAGAAAAATGGAGTAGATAATTAAAGTGTGGAGTTTGTGTATTAAATATTCAAAGGGTTAACATAAATGCATAATAATACCAATATTAATGTGATAGAGTTTTTCCATCATTATTTACCCTTGTTAGAAGGAGAGAGATCAATCTAATTTAATGCGTAATAAGACCAATCTCAATGTAATAAGAGTTTCTCTTCATCATTAACTCTTGTTATAAGGGAAGAAATGAATTTATCTTTTCATATAAATATAAATACTAAACTATTATATTATAAATATAAATAAAAAATGTAGATAATATTTTTAATATAAAAATATAAAAAATAATATATCAAGTTCAAATTTTAATAAAAAAATAGATTAGAAATTTTGTGTAAATTAAATTTACATAAATTATACTTTCGATCTCTTCTTTCCCTGCAATATTTGTAGCCATGTCATTATGGGCTTAATTGTTCCTCACCACCACCTTTCCAGTTCAAAATTTTAACAAATTGTTGAAATTTGGTGGCTTATCTATTCACATACCTTTTATGTTTCATAAATCCTCGGTGTAAATTTTCCAGAAGGAAAATGGAAAAATAAACGAATGAGGTGGACCTTAAAAGGGAGAAGGTGTTTCTTAGTAGATACAAAAACCATTTCATTTTAGTTAGTTCTTTTAAAATTTTAATGGTTTTTTTTAACTTATGGAAAATCTAATTAATTTTAAGTTAGAAAAAATATTTGGACAAATTTCTAAGTACATTAAAAGAAAATTGACCCAAAAGAGATTCATTTAAATGTTACTTTTCCAATATTTCAAGCTGAAGGAATTAATGACAAGTAAGTTGCACCTCGGAAATGTGAAGAGGTGTTTCACGGTATCCCGAATTTTCTTTCAATGTGACAACTATTAATAATTTTGGAAAATAAGGTCAAAAATGGTCATGAAGATGGTGTTGGCGCTCCACTAAGTCAGATGACTTATGTATATAATGTATTATTTTATAGTTTATACATGTTTGATAATTTTTTATTTTCATTTCAATATTATTTATAAGTTACATGTTCATATAATATTAGTCAAATATGTATTACATGTGATGTTCCCTTATACTTACGTTGAGGGCTCATCTTGCGTATCTCGAAAGATCTATTATGGATGGGCCTTTCTTAGGTATCTCGCAAGAGTTAAAATGATTTTAGTCTAAAAGTGGCTTTTCAAGGAAAAATAATGAAAAATAGTTAAAATAATAGAATAAAAGTTATGAATTTTTGAGAGAAAAGAAGAAAACTATTTATTTCAATTGTATTTTCGACTTATCTCCTTATAGGTTTACTAAAATTTCAAGTTGAGACACTCACTAGATGCGGAATTAAATTTTGCATCGAGCGAGTGTCCACACTTTAAATTTCAATAAACCTATAAGCAGATAAGTCAAAAATACAATTAAAAAAATAGTTTTTCTTATTTTCTCTCCAAAATATTTACATGTACCTATTTTTAAATTTAAAGAACTTTGATTGGTTTACATATTATGACATGGAAATTATAGGAAAATTTCATGGGCACTTTTAGGCTGAAATTTCCTCTAATGCGGCCCATTAAAATGGCATGGTTGGTCATTTTAGGCATATTTTCAATTTTAATAACATTCATAGTATTCTGCACAAATGCACCCAAAACAATTCGCATTAAATTTAACCCTAATGCATCATTTACTATTACACGCAAAGGTCTTCACTAATATCTACATCCTTAAATGAAACAAACTGAATACACAACCATTGTAATGAGGAGGCATAATTAGAAGCCATGATTATGATTTAAAGGCATAAATCAGCCCAAAACACTCTCCGATTTGGCAATCCATACTCTTAACGGAAACTATTCTTTACATATTAAATCAAATTAAATAATTAAAAACCAAAAACATCAGATAAAAATGAAACATAAGTGAAAAATAAATCCTCATGGGACATAAATACCATTCAACATACAAGCCATAACTCGATAACAACTATATTTCTAAAATTATGAAGAAAAAGGGGTAGAGAACACGAAAAAGTTTTGAAACTAAAATCGAAGATGGGAAAATAATCGATTGTATGAAAGATGAAAAGATAGAGAAAATTGATACATGAAGAATATTGGAGGCAAAAAATTACAACAATCACATTTGGAAAATCAGCCAAAACTTTAAAACATAATGAAGAAGATGAGGTGTATAGCCATATTTAAATGGGAGAAAGAGGAAGATGGTTTTTTTCGTAAGGGGGCATGTAGAGTCGTTCCCAACCACAAGAAAATCACCAGAAGTGGTTATTCCCTAATTATTTCAGGAGGTTCCACCACCTATGATCTAAAGATATAAATTTTTCTAATCGTATAACACAAGATCGATGGCCCACAATAGGACACTATGACATGGGGGGGAGTTCTTCCTAGAGGAACGCCTTATGAAGTAATTAATTTTCAAATTTATTGTTTCATTGTCAATATTTAAAACTAATGATTTTTTCTTAATTAAAACATATAGTCCAACAATCATAAAAATGACTAAAAACTTCACATATGATCATATGCAAGTTAAAGCATTTATTTCACATTACCATGAAAGTATCGCTTTTTTTTTTTTTAATTATGCATAGCTATTCACATTAATCAAAAATTCGTATGTTACAAAGAGAGCCATCTTGGCTTACATTCGTGGCTCTGAAAGAGCGCATAAACAAAAACCATTCTCAGAGAACTTGATACAGGGGGAAGGGGGAATGAGAGGGGAGTTCTGAAACAAAAATAAAAGAAGACAGAGAGTGAGTAGGCTCAGCGCTACAAAAAACCTTAAAATCAGGCAAGGATAGAGAAAAACCAATAGGTTAAAGCACCGGGTCTTCATCGCAGAAGAAATCATCTATGTTGATCAGACGTTCAGGAGTCCCTTCCTCAAGGTAAAAATGGGGGTGGTAAGAGGGCCCAGCAACCAAAGGAGAGCCCTCTGAAGAAGTCTCGACTTTAACCCGGAAGTTAGGATCCCCAACTTTCTGTTGAAGCCTTGAATTCCGCTTCAGCAGTTCATAATGAGGTGAAGAACTGTCAACAAATCTTAAATGGTGAACCGTTTTAACATACATCTCGAACTCTTCCAAGAGGGTCTGAATATTCTTATCCATATGTTTGATGATTCTGCTTTGCTCCTGGAGAGCCATAGAGAGGAGAGTTTTTGTATGCCAGTGAGGATCAATGGTGCACGTGTACAAGTTCTCCCAACTTATTGTCAAGCCAGGGTTTGGAATCCACTGGAATTCTAGGTCCACCGTCTTTGTCGGGGTGGCCCAACGCCAAGATATTGCATCATTCTCCAATTCCACCATGAATTACCTTGTTGGGGCTGGAGTGTTATCTCTGAAAAAGAAAGAAGCATTGCGAGCCTAGGTTTCGGCCCTAGTAACAGGGTGGCAGGAAGGGTTTTCCCATTGGGAGGAGTAGTTGCGCCGGATGGGAGGAGGGAGGTTCCTACGTCGGGGGGCCATGGAAGGAGAGCGAGGTAGCGAAAGGAAGAGGGCTTGTAGGAGAGAGTAGGCCAGGGGAGCAGAAGGCTCGAGGGAGAGCAAAGCCAGGAAACAGAAGGCCAAAAGGCCGCAAAGAAACTTATCAGAAGGGAAATTGAGCCAATGAGCGAAGTGAGGAAATAAAGCTGGGATGAGAGAATTTAAAGGCTTGAGATTAGGCTGTCTGGCCGTGAGAGAGAACTTGTGGCACATCCAAGCATTAATCATGGTGTCATGCGGAGAGTAAAGACATAGCATGGGAATATGCCCGAGCGAGAAAATCAAGGAAATTATGTCGCTCGAAGCAATCAGAAGAGCATCAATTAAGCACAGAATCATGATGAATTGGGGGTTTGAGCTGCTCCAACATGACTCATGCCTTGTGCAGGTCATTTTGATTGATTATTTTACAATCCTTCTTGATATCAGGTGAGCCAAAATCGTTCCATCCTTGGGAGACTAGATACGCCTGGGTGGTTACCCCCTAATTGGCCATGTAGTCGGCTACTTGATTGTCCTTTCTTTTGACAGCATGGAATGTGAGCCCGCTGGCTTCCATGATGCTATATTTGAGGTGAAGGAGTATATGGTTGAGGTGCCAGCTTTCGAAGACCTTGGCCACACTTCTGCCATGCTGAAGTTTTCTGCAAGCTTGGTTAGCGATGTTAGAGTCTTCTTCAACATGAAGGGGCCAATAGTGGTTCTTCTTGGAAATGACCAGACCCTTAGCCATCATCAGAAGTGCCGCCACATTGTTGGTAGTGTGTCCCATATTTCCATAGTATATCCATAGGATGGAACCATGAGAATTGTGAAAAACACCGGCAAAGCTAGCCCTGCCAGGGTTGTTTTTAGACGCCCCATCATAATTGAGCTTGAAAAAGGGTTGATCAGGGGGTTGCCAAAGAGTCAAGGGATCGGGATTAATAGAGTCAGGTCGAGAAGAGGAATCAAAGAGGGGGGTGGGAAGATTGAGAAAATAGAGGATGCAGCGGTCATCTGAAGAGTGAAGGTGCGGGGAATCAGGGAGATTGGAAATGGAGGCCGATTCTCTGAGGGTGGCCTTGATATTGGTAAGAACCTGTTCTTCTTTAGATGAGTGGTTTATAAAAATTCTAGAAATTCGCTCTCTCCAGAGAGCCCAATAGATGATTCCCAGGATAAGGTTCCAGGAAAGATTGATAAGCGGATGGGTTGAGAAGGCAGGGTGCCAGTTTTCCAAGGTGCTATGAATGGAATCCATAGAATGATTAGATGTTTTGAAAACCAGTAGGAGCCAAGACAAAATATTGGAAGCAAAAGGGCAGGTGTTGAGGAGGTGGTTGATCGTTTCAGAGTCCGATGGGCCTTTGAAACCTTTTTTTTATAGATTGTCCCACGTTAGAATTTTCTTGTGCATAATGAGCCAGAGAAGGAGAGTGATCTTCGGCTAGTGCTTCCTGCTCCATAATCTTTTCCATCTGTTGTCCCCTTGAGTAGAGGTGGGATTTTGTAGGATGTTGTATGCTTCTTTAATGTTAAAATTCCCTGCAGGGTTGGAACCCCAACGAAGGATATCCATACCATCTTCTTTTTGAATTTGGCTTTTGTGGAGCTTCGTAACAAGAGAGTTTATGGAATGATGGAGGTGAGTAGGAAGAGAGTCTTGGAGATTCTCCTAGTCCCTCCATTCTGAATTTCCGGTAGGCTTCCAGTAATCTTTTACTTTTGTTTTGTTTTGTGCTTCCAAATATTCTTTTTCTGGCTTGTAAATCTCTTTGTCTAGTCTGGGGCTTTGCTCCCAAGCATCCTCCCAAAAAAGAGCTTGCTACCTGTTGCCTATCTCCTAGAAGCTGTTTTCCTGAATCAATATTCTGTTTCCCAAGCTTTATTCCACATGGGAGAACCTTTAAGGTTTCATGAGAGCCTCATGAGGGAGGCCCAAGGGGTAGTGGGAGCATATTTGGCTTTCCAAAGCATTGCCCAATTGATGGAAGGGTTGGAAATCCAACGCCACCACGTTTTAGCCCCCATGGCCTTACCCAGGAGATCCAGATCTCTAAGGCCAAGACCTCCTTCAAATAAGGGAGTGCACACTTTATCCTAGGCAACCAGAGCCCATCTACCCTTGAGGGCTCTTCCTCTCCAAAGGAAATCCCTTTGAATAGTTTTGATCTGGCTTGAAATAGAGCGGGGAGCCGCCAAGGCCGAAAAGAGGTAAAGGGGCATAGCTTGAAGGACTGATCGGACCAGGATTAATCTGCCCGCCAAATTGAGGGCTCTGAATGTCCAACTGGAGATTTTATTCTTGAGCTTCGAGATGAGAGGTTCCTAGTTCGAACAAGCTAGAGGTTTGTCAGTGAGGGGAATTCCCAGATATTTTGAGGGGAAGAAGCTTTTCTGGAAGCCTAGGACGCGGGCGATATGAGTTTGAATGGCAGCAGGGGTATTGAGGAAGAAGATTTTGGATTTGGCTTGACTGACATCCAATCTTGAGGCTAGAGAGAAATCTTCTACGATTTTTTTGAAAGCAAGGTCTTATTTAACCGAAGGGAAACCCATTAGGAGTGTATCATCGACAAACTACTGGTGAGTTGAGGGTGGGAGCTGAGGGTAGAGTTGAAGCCCTGAGATGAGACCACTGGAGGAAGCAGCCGAAAGGGATCTACCCAGCCCTTCTGCTAGAAAGATAAAGGGGAAGGGAGAAAGGGGATCCCCCTGGCAGATGCCTCTCGAGGGATTGATGATAGAGGTGGGGGATCCATTAAGGAGGATAGAAAAGAAAGCTCCAGAAACAAGGGCCATTATCCATTTAATGATCTCTGTGTTGAAACCAAAAGCTTCGAGCATGAGTCTGATATACCTCCAATTGATCTTATCAAAAGCTTTTGACATATCCAGTTGGATAAGAATACCTAGTTTGCCTTGATCTCTTAGCGTGTGGATAATTTCCTGAGAGAGAATGATGTTATCCATGATCTGTCGTCCTTCTACATAACCTGTTTGGTGTGCCGAGATAAGGAGAGGAAGAAGAGGCTTCATGCAGTTGGCCAACACTTTTGAAATAATCTTATAGATGACATTACAAAGAGAAATGGGCCTAAATTGCTCTGAAGAGTCAGCTCTGTCCAATTTAGGGATGAGAGCCAAGAAATTTGCATTGAGAGAGGGAAAAATGGATATTTTCATTCTAGATTCCTCCACCAGATCATAAAACGAATCTTTTATGGTATTCGAGTAGGCTTTGTAGAAGTCGATGGTGAATCCGTCAGGCCTAGGGGCTTTACCATTTGGCATTGACTAAACCGCTTCTTCCAATTCCTCCATGGTTATTTTTTTAATAGAATTTGATTATGATCCTTGGTTAGAATGGTTGGGATGTGACTGGTGATTTTCCTTCTCTGCTCTTAATTTTTCAGGTTACTTTCAGTGAGGATTCTTGTGAAGTACTGATGAAGTTCTTCCTTGATCTGTTGATGAGTGTCAAGCATCTGTCCTTGGTTGTTTCTAAGATCGAGGATCCTGTTATGTTTCCTGTGCTGGATCATGGATTTATGGAAGAAGGAAGTGTTTCTTTCTCCCTCCTGAAGCCATTGGATCCTATATTTCTGTCGCCAGAGGATCTCTTCCTGAGTAGCCCGAGCCTCCCATTCTTTCTGAAGCTTCATTTCTATTTGTTTGGTTTCCTCCGTAGTCCCATTCTGAATGAATGTTTGTTGTAATGCTTTTAACTTTGACTCTATGAGCTTTTTTTCCGTAGTGATATCTCCAAAGTTTTCTTGATTCCATTTTTTCAGTTCTTGCTTGAAAAATTTAAGTTTTTGGGGGAAACCATTGATTTTGTTTCCTTGAGGAGGAAAATATCTGGTCCACCACTCTTTTATTTTTTCTTGGAATTCCGGATGGGAAAGCCAAAAGGGTTCAAATCTAAAGGGAGCATTTTTTGGGCGCTCAGAGATCTGGAAGGTTAGGACAATCGACCAATGATCAAATCCAACTTGCGGAGAAATAACAGCCTATTTTTCCAAGGAGGAGAGGAAAAGATCTTCAGATAGGAGGAAACGGTCCAGTCTGGATGCTATCTGACGCATTCCCCCTCTTCTGTTGTTCCCAGTGTGAATACCATTTTTGGTGGGAATGTCAATGAAGTTAAGGTTCTCAATCATGCTTTGGAATGCCTGAGAGTCTGAATCAAGATGTCTAATTCCACCCCTTTTTTCATCTAGATTTAGGATCATGTAGAAATCTCCCGCAAGGATCTGGAGCTTGAAATCCAAAGGCCGGAGAAAATTTTCAACTTGGTTGAGCCAAGCTAAACGCTCTCAGACTGTGTGAGGACCATAGACATTAGTGATGCATATTTTCTCTTTGGTGCCAATGATTTGAAGAATTGTGGTGAGGGCCTGCTTGGAAGTAAAGGAATCAAGAAAATGAAACCATGAATATTTCTAGAAAGTGGCAATGCCCCTTGTTGTGCCCGTTGTAGCTACGGCTACGTGACTGTACTACTTCCTAAAGCAGGCTTGCTAAATGTTCATCGTTTCTGACAAACCGCTTTTTGTTTCTTGTAACATTAGAATGTTTGTTTTTCCCGAGATTATTTTGGATTTGAGAATCCTTTTTTTTTAAGGTCTATTGAGTCCCCTGATATTACAAGAAGTGAAATTCATAATATCAAGTTGGGGGGGCGGGGGAATAAAGAACCTTTACCTTCCCTGCATTGACTAAGTTGAGTGCTAGTTCTTGGAGGTTTTGTACAGTTGTTTTCCTGCCTCTTCTTTTGGGTTGTCCCTTTGTAATCTGGTGATTGGCTTTGAGATTCGTTTTGATGCCCCCAGTTTGATTTTTCCATCCTGTGCTCTGGTGCTCTCTTTGCTTTTGAAAATATTGTTGCAGTGAGTACGCCTGTTCTATTCACTTTAGATGGTCTTCTGGTATATTTTCAAATCCTTTAGAGTTCCACTCTTTTGAAAGCTTCTAAAGATCCATTCCCATTAGAATGTCTTCAATATATTTTTCCTCTTAGGTGGGGGGATCCTGAGTGTAATCCATTTTTGTTTCTTCTTATGATGTTTGGGCTGTTGATAAAGGGTCGTTGTTGTTCTCCATTTCAGTTTCCATTTCCTTGTGCTAATCCTGGATCTGTTTTGTGAGGTTACTTGTCTGACCCTTTTCCTTTTTGGTTTTTTAGAGTATTTCATACCTATTTTGTGTTGCTTTCCTGGGGGTTTCCCTTCCTCCATTGTTTCTTCTTCCTTGCCTATTTTTGTGTGTTAATTTGGTGAAACCCTATTCATCCCTAGCTCCTGTGGGCCTTTCTTGCTGGGGCGGTTTATTTTGAGGGCATTCTCTAAAGAGCTGACCATTATCATCGCATTTGCGACATCTAAATGGAATGTGCTCGTAGTCAACTACCTGGGTCCATGTTTCATCCCTAAAATTCAGTATAATGGCTTCGGGTAAAGCTCCAGAGACATCAATATAGGAACATATGCAAGCATATGAGATGTAGTGTCCATTCATGGTTCCTTTAGAAATTTTGATGTATTCTCCCAGACCATTTCAAATGGCCTGAAGCACTGAGGGTGCCCAATAGTCCGTGGGGAGAGAGTATAGGCGGCTCTAAACAGGAACATGGGTGAAGTCTTATTTTTCGGACATCAAGTTCTCCTTCTAGAATCTCATGTATAGCCTTGCTGCGTTGAAGAAGTACGACCCTCCTTCGAATATACGGTCCTTATCTCCCAGAAGAGCAAAAACAACCGTGAAGAAACCTTTCGAACCTAGTTGTAGTTCGATGGCTCCTTTAGGATTCCATTTGGCTTGTATCCAGCCTTTCAGAGCCCCTTCAGAGGGCCATATTCCCATAAAATTACATATAATCGCATGTTCCTTCATGTACTTTTTATAGGCCTCTATGTCTGGTTCCTGAATATTTATTTCTGGGACTTTTGCTGCTTTTGGATGACAAGCCTTTGTTTATTGGAACTTATCCTGATTAGTCACAGTATCTTCTGAGCCTGGGCTGTCAAGGTTTTTTTACAGAGGTTGGGTGCAAGCCGAATCCCCCAATTTATTTTTTCCCCCAATGTCAGAGGCACCTTGCTGAGAGCTTTTGACCGATTTTTCATTTGCAGGATTAGGAGAGCATGGATAGAGATCTTGTTTAGACCTCGAAACAGTTGAAGAAGAGATAAGGCGCGTAAAGAAAGATGAGGTGGGTGCAAGGGAGGATCCTACGACCTGATCCTTGAATGAGTGTCCTGCAAGAGGGACCTCCTGCGCCATGGCTATGGGAGGAAGACCGCGAGGGCAGAGCTCGTAGAAGCCCATAGCGAGAACAAGGGACCTAGGGTTAGGTCAAGTAGAGATCATATTTTCCACCATGCAAGTATCAAATTGATCGAAAATTATATAAATTTTTTCATACAATTATTCATATTGACTCATATATTCTCACAGACCATCAAAATATAAATCATCTTCAGGTGAATGAATGGATGAAGATATAGATGACCCATATTTTTATCTATTACCAACTATTTTCTCATCCGAGTCTAAATTTATGCCCAATATTGGAGATGTCAAAATCCTTCTAGATCTACGATTGGGTTTAGCAAATTTCCATCTTGCCATTGTTTCTTGTGGTAGAAACCTCTTGATAATATCTATGGTCCTATATCAAAGAGAGCCTTTCATTGTCATCTTGAAGTCATAAAAAAGTATTTTGACATTCTCTAATTTTAATTGGTAAGTGCAATGATTATTTATATTTGGACCATTTCTTTTATCTTTCTACCGATTCATTTGTAAACTACCATCTCTCTTTTATGTGCACCATTGAATAGCTATGTATTGCATACTATTGTACTTTAAATACCATATCATCTCCATTTTATTCAATGACCTTTATAACTTTGGCAACCCATAATGGATAAACATGTGGATCTCCATCCACTAAAACTACAATAATGTAACACTTCTTAATATATTATATATAACCATTCTAAATGTCTTCCATGGTTTCATGTTGTGCATGTAATCTTCTAGAACCACACATACATTTCTATTTTCTTTACTTGTGAAGAATCAATAATACCTTGATATTTTTTTTGTTTAACATTGTTTCTTCCGTGAAATTCATTTCACATATTTTATGGCCAATTACATGGATTTTTCAAACTGTATCTCAGTTTCTTGATCTGTAAACTTCCATGGATATTTCACTAGAGAATTTTCCACAACATATATGATAAATTATACTTAAAATTTTGAAATCTAGATTATGAGGATTTATTTCTCTTCAGACTTTTGGATCTATAAATCATTATTTATTGTGTATGAGTTTATATTATTATCATGTATAAAATATATAAAAATGTAATAACAACTCATAGAATCATGATTGACACACGATATATCCTAGGAAACCATTTCGGGAGAAAACCCAACCGTAAGATGAGGTTCCATTGCTCTCTTTCTCTAAGTAGAAAATGGATGTGAGTAAATAAAAGTAAGGCATGCTTCCTATGAGATACTAGAATAAAAATTATCTTTTTGTGTGCTCTCCCTATCCATCTCGGTTTCTCTACATTCCTATGGAACCAATTCAATTGAAAATAATGGAACCCTTTTTCCTCCTAGTGGATCAGTTATAACACAACTCAATATCCTACTAGTGGTTATGTTTGACTCCATCAACTCTTAACTAGAGATATAATATGAACTATTTTATATAATTATTCATCATAATCACATGGCTAGCCCGTTTTTCATGACTTATGGGGTTGACGTGGCACCCAAACATATTATGGAGGTGAAAATACAAGCACCAAATTCTAAGTGGCATAACCTTCGCATAAATATTTTGATTGAGGTGATTATTATGTTTTTGGGAAGATTTTTATATGTATAATATGGAAAAAATGGTGTGCCACTAAAGAGGTAAGTATTACTTCCACAAAGAATCATTTGATGCCTCAAAATCCCCCCAGAAATTTTCAAACCCCAATTTACCAATCTGTATTCTACTGGAAAAAAGGGTCTTCTGAGCTAACTACTCCACGTTTTTCACTTTCAAATCATTAATATAGATGAGAAACAATATAATTATCCACTATGGATCATAACTCGCTATTTTGGGAAGATTTTTGTCCCCAAAACCTTATAATAAATGACATGAGGAAATTTTCCTCCACCTTCTCTCGAGTGTACCATTTGGCCTTGCTTAGAAGTTTTCATTTTAACCCAATTTTCAAAAGGTCATGCTTCCCTTGTCTTTTAGTTTCACACAACTTCTACAAAAAAGTTTATTTTTAAAAATTTGTTTGAGCATCTTGTGTTAAATCCTCCACAAAAGGTAGGATATGTTCCCTTTCATGATTTAGCATGGAAGGCTCATAAAAATTCAGATTCTCTAAATTTATAACTGAGTATATGATTGTATGGGCATAGGAACATTCTATAGGAATTATCTCCCACCTTCTCTAGTATCTCAAGGGGACCATATCCTAGAGCCTTGACATTATTACCAAGACCTTGTAGCCTCTCTTTGTTCAATTGTAGCCATACTCTATCTCCCACCTTGAGCGAATTCTCTATTTTGTGTTAATAATGCATGGCCTTATATTTATCATATGAATTTTACACTATCTTATGTACCTATATATGGATTTGCATAAATTTCTCAATGAAATTGTCAACCCTCAAGGCATCCCCTATAAGATCCTCTTTTACTCCTTCTTGTTTCCCATATCGAATATCAAAATTTGAATGAGGAAAATATTCAAAAGAATATTCAAATACAGACATACTTGTTAAATTGTGGACTAATTTTTTTTAAGAGTGATGTATGCATACAAATTTTTTATCCTAGGTCTTCGAATGATTTTAACCCCTCAGAAGATACACCTACGTTCCGTTGACTACTTATGTTTTCTCATCTGTATGAGGATGGAATATTTTAAACCTATTTAAACTTGTGTCAATTTTACCCCACAATGTTGTCGAAAATGTATAGATACATATTGTTTCGGACTAAAAAATTATCTCCGATATCCCAAAGTACACATAGAATTGTCTAAAAAAAAAAATTATTACTCCTTTCCCATTGACGTTGTTTTTACAGAGCATCAAAACCAACATCGTATTGAACCTATTAACTACCGCAATCATGTAGTCATGCCCTTTCTTCATTGTTGTGAAACCTCCCACAAATTCCATGGAAATTCTTTACCAAGGATGGGTGGTTAGAACTATGAGATGACATAGACCCTGTTTCATGTTACTAGGCTTATTTGTACAATAACTCACGCATCCTCTTATGAACCTACCTACATGTTCTTGCATTTTCGCATCATACACATACTTATGCAAGTTGGCCACTCTCTTCCCCATACCATCCGCCCTACAAAATTAGAGGAATGAGCCTCTCAAATCAGTTTCAATTTCTCACCTTTCGCAACACATGACATGTCTGACTTTTAGAGTAACTTATCCTAGATATTGTAGTCAATGATTTTATTTCCATTATCCACGTGACTCTGACTCTATAACTGTTGAAAAAACTCCTTTAAGTCCTCATTCTATATATTCCCCTATGTTTGCATCATAGGTGAATTGATTTATATGCATTAAAGATCCAAAATCTATGATATTTTATGTGGGTGGCTTTGAAAGCATTTTGGAAAACTTGTTTATGTCTCCCTTGTCATACTTGATCATTAAATGAAATTTTTGTAGAAATCCCATCCACATAAAATACCTGGTATGTTATAGCTTACTTTGTGCCTGTAAGTATTCTAGTGGTTGGCGATATTTGTGGATTATTGATGAGCCTTAATATTGAAACAAAAGTCTCGTAAATCCCAAGACTACCAAGTTTAATTATCAGCCTGGGGTTCATACAAAATTAAGAGTGTGCCTGTAAGTATTCTAGTGGTTGGTGATATTTTTGGATTATTAATGAGCCTTAGTATTACAACAAGAGTGTTGTAAATCTCAAGGCTACCAACTTTAATTATCAGTATGGGGTCCGTACAAACTTAAGAGGTGGAAGTGTTATATACACAGTAAGCTAAGGTCTACTCAAGTCACTTTGAAGCAATGGAAGAGTGATGGGCCTCCAAGTTACACATAAATTAAGGCCCATCTAAATTTTCTTAGGTGCATAAAAGCTATATTAAATATCTCCTTCTACACTCAATAACATTTTTTTAGCTTTAATATGTTATTAGGAAGGTTTATAGATAATTTAATATTATGTGCCTAATATCATAAATTTTGCAGAATATTGAGAGAACATTTGGTATATTTCTGTTGGAACACCTAATCCTACATGGGTAGGTGTGGAATGTGAAAAGTCACAATGGAGTCCAAGTGACCTTGGAATGTGAAACCAAGAGTCACACCATTGTACTATAAATGTACATCATGTATAATGGAAAAAATAAGAAAGCCTCATGCTTATCTTTCATTGTGTGTTGAGTCTCTTGTGTGTGTGTTTATTCTTCTCATACACCATGTGTGCTTAACATGGTATCAGAGCTGAGACGTCCATAACCAGCTCAACCTTGAGTGAGCCATTTGTGTTTATGACTTGTGCATATCTGCAAAAATTCTTGGCATTTTTGCAACACTCAGAGATTGTTGCAGTAGACATTTTGCCCCATTCAGAAATTGGTTTTGAGAAGGAGCAACATTCAAAAATTCGCACATTCAAAAATTTCGTCTTGAAGAACGGCAGCAGTGGTTTTGGAGAAGAGCAGCACTACACATCTGAAGGTTGATTTCTTCCTGCAATTTCTGCCCATTAAATTCTACATTTTGGAGAGATGTTGGAAAAATTGTTTAAAGTTTATTTCTGAAGAAGTTTATGATTTTTTTAGTGGAAAATATTTCTGAGTATTTTTAATTTCTACATTGAAGAGCTGCTGGAAAATTGTTCAAAGTGGGTTTATGGAAAAATTCTGGGTTTTTCACTGAAAATTTCTACAAATTTCTGGATTTTTCTGCTGAAAATTTCACCATTCTCTGCTGCTGAAAGAAAAAGAAAAAATTATTTTCCTACTACTTCTAAGTCTACAAGTTCTGTTGAGTATTTCAAAAAAAAAATCTGCTGCTATTTTAAAGTCTCTTACTCCTCTACCGTTTAAAAAAAAATAAAAAATAAAAAATAAATAAAAATAAAAATAAAAAAATCAATTCAAGCTCTAGGCCTCTCAGCCCCCCTCTACGCTCTGCATCACTCGGTCTTCCCACTATTCCAACCAACCCCCCTCACTTCTCTCACCATCCCCGACCCCCCTCGCTCCCCTACCCGCCGTTGAGCTATGCTATCTCCTGGCCCTCCCACTTCTCTACGCCCCCTCTCTCCAGAAATCGCTCTCCCTCTTGGCCGTTATCCCCCATACTAACCCAAGCCCCCCTCACTCTACTCCTACACTCTAAGCCTTCCCCCCTTTTTGCCGGCTCATTTCCCCAACCCAGCCTACACTACCCTACCCTCTACTACACTCCGCTCCTCCCTACAATGCTCGACCCCTCTCCCTAAGCTATGCCCTTCCCTCCACCTAACCTTATGGCACCCTAAGCTACCCACCCAACCCTACTCACTCCCCTTAAAACTCTCGACCCCGCCTGCAACCCTCGAGCTCGCAAACCGCACCCCCTTACTCATTCACTCGACCCTCCCTTTCGGGCCCTCCCTCACAGCTCGGCCCCACGCCTGAACCCTCGCTCACAGCCCAATCTCACAACTCTCAACGCACCCAACCCTTTACTCCCTCATCCCCATTGGCTCTCATGCGCCCCCCTCTCCATATCACGAGTGCGCCCCCTCTCACACAACTCAAACCTTTCCACTACCCCTACCATGATCCCAATTCCACTAAGCTTGCACTATCATCACCCAACAGCCATTAAATTTAGCTTTTAGATTTTAAATTTTCAGTCCTAATTCCCACGATTTTTAAATTCATTCCCACCGTTCCATTTTAATTTTTTTTAAAAGCCCCTTTCCCTTTTAATTAATTAATATTTCAATTAATTCATTTTTTAATTAATTTTTAATTAGTTAAAAAAAAAAAAAGCAGAGAGAGAGGAAGAGTAGAGAGAGAAAATGAAAAACATCAAAGAGAAAATGGCATATCAGTAAATGGACAGTACACAGAGAAAATTACAGTTTTGCATTGTGATTTGTGGCATTGACATAGAAGGGTGATTTTCTACAAGAGATTTACATTTGAAGACAATTTGGTCCTCATTTTGAACAGCAATGGCATTCATTACTTGGACACAAAATTTCTAATTTGTGGAGTTTCTCTTAAGCTCTATTTATGTATTACAGCAAGGTCAAGCATCCAAGCTTGTGAACCTCCTCCTTTTGTTGAGTTGAGTTGAGTTGTTTTTGGTGCAAAACAACGCTTTTGAAGAAGAAAATTCAGCTGCCTTGAAGGCCTGTTGCATAGTGTTTTGCTGCACATTTTTGCTACATATTGTATTTAACTGACATTATATTGCTTCTTCATAGTTGCAATCAGCAAATTTTGTACTTTGAGGATTCCATAGTTGGAAGTTCTCTTGAGTCATTTGTATTTGTTTGAAAGGAAGTTGAATCACATTGTAAACGGGTGCATTTTCGATTGAAGCCGACACCCTTTCATTTTTTGAGCCTAATTTGTTGAAAATGGCTAAAATCAATGAGGCATTAGAGTTGTTGAGTAACCTCATTCATTCAAATGTTGATGATATGATAAGAATGAGCAAGAATGCTCTTTGTAAAATTCAAAATTGTTTGCTAGATGCAAAAGAAAAGATTGAGTTTTTGCAGTTGGAATCTCAGCACCAACAAGACAAACTTCAGCAAAAGAGTCACCATTCTAAACATGTTTCTGTTTAGAAAATTGTGAAGGAATCTCATCAGAAGAAAGAAGGTAAAGTTGCACTTGATTCCCATTCAGTTCCTTGTAAAAGATCAGATTTACATGCAAATGCAGCAGCTCAGCCTGCACTTCTCAAGCCCTTCATCAGACCTTGGGAAGAGCTTGTCCACAACAAGCACCGAACTGGTCTTGGATATGACAAGGATGTGAAATTTCATATTCCAAACTACACCAAACCCATCATATTTCAGAGTGCCATATTCCTATATGACAGTTCACCTATAGCTATTTCAGATTCTTCTCCGCTTCCACAACAAATTGAAAAATTCCAACACTGTGATCGAGTTGGCCATGTGAAAGATCATTTTTTTTATCTTCATCCATGCAAGAACTGTGGTCTGCACACTCATTCTTTAGACAGATGCTTCAGAAACAAGCCTCCTGCAAGAACGAAGATTCATCTTGGATGGATCGCTTCTTGGCAATGGGCATCAACATCCAAGAAGATGTTTACGACACATGTTAGAAGATGTTCACAGATATTGAACAAACTTGCAGTTGAGTTTTCGCCATCATCTCACCTTGTCCCTGACACGGGGGAAAATGGTGGTCATGTACAAGCTTTGACGTCAAATAAAGCGATCCTGAGCCACAATATCTCATTCCATGTTCAGATTTCTAGCCAGAGACACAACAGTTCAAGCGAGCCTGAGCCACAATTTGTCATTGCAGATTCAGAGATGTAGCCAGAGACACGGATGCCCATGAGCATGCCTTCGGTTGGTGGACAACCTTAAACCATCATCTTTGGTTGGTGGATAACCTAAAACCATCACAGGTAGTAGACCTCCCTTCTTGTAGGTTGAAGGTCTCCCTTTCATATATGAGGAACACTTCCTCTAGCAGAAGCCTTCAACTTCTTGCCAGCTTTGGTTGAATTCCAGGAAATGCTTCAAGAATTATAGAGTTGTTGGTAATCCTAAAACCATCACAGGTAGTAGAACTCCCTTCTTTTAGGTTGAAGGTCTCCCTTTTTTATGAGGGACAATTCCTCTAGCAGAAGCTTTCAGCTTCTTGCCAGTTTTGGAAGAGTTCCGGGAACTGCAACAAGTATTACGTTCCAGTGTTGGTGGTCATCCTTAAACCACCTCTTTTTTCCAACATTTTAGAGTGTTAATTCAGCCCAAGTGCTGTCATGCATACTTTGCACATTTGTATTACAACTCTCTTCTTGGACTCACACATACCCCTTCGAATTAAGGGGGGATGTTGGAACACCTAATCCTACATGGGTAGGTATGGACTGTGAAAAGTCACAATGGAGTTCAAGTGACCTTGGAATGTGAAACCAAGAGTCACACCATTGTACTATAAATGTACATCATGTATAATGGAAAAAATAAGAAAGTTTCATGCTTATCTTTCGTTGTGTGTTGAGTCTCTTGTGTGTGTGTTTATTCTTCTCATACACCATGTGTGGTTAACATGGTGTTTAACATTTTGAATGAGATAATATAGGTAATTTCTCTTCACAAAGGGTCATTTGTCAAAAATGATACCCGGTATGTCCGAGAGTAACAAACATATATGTGTCTGACCTTCTATAAATCTTCCTCATTATTAGATTTATATTAGGGTTATAGAACGACATATTCTCCCAATTCCGAGAGAAATTATATTGACAACATGCAGGGATCCAATTCTGACTTCCAAGGAATGAACTGATAGTGCTAACAACTGGTAATGGGTCGAGTGAATAGTAACGGGTCGAGCGAATAGAGGCCTCTTCACCTTCAGCTCTGGAAATTTCATCACATCAGGAGAACAATGGATTTATTTCTCCAAACTCTTCAGTATTTCTAACAGACTGTTGTTTCCATCTTTCCTTTCCTGAACTACTGGGATCCTATATTGATCCTGTGGCGATTATGCATGCATATATTATGTTATGAATAAGGAAAGGTAACGTTTGAACTACTCCTAATGGTAAAATCAAGCTCTATTTTGAATAAAATGGATCTCCCCAAGTAGGATTCGAACCTACGAGTAATCAGTTAACAGCTGACTGCTCTACCACTGAGCTACTGAGGAACAACGGAGGGTTCTCATATACATTCAAGATTCTTGTTCTTTGGACCGACCTATGATCATCAATGTATAAACTATTGAGAAACTCAATAAGGTTTTTTCTCAACTCTTGGACACCCCACCCTAGAGTTATTGAACTCTAAATACAATAGGATAGATTATTGTTGCTACCATTCAATATTACTACCATTCAATTTTTTTATTACATTAAAAAGGAATAATTCAATTATATAGAACCTTGAAATAAAGATACAAATTTTAGATTTAGATAAAGGAGGATTGGCAGATGAAAATAGCAGTTTACGGGAAAGGCGGAATCGGTAAATCAACAACTAGTTGTAATATCTCAGTTGCTTTAGTAAGACGTGGTCAAAAAGTGTTACAGATTGGGTGTGATCCCAAACACGATAGTAATTTTACTCTTACAGGATTTCTAATACCTACAATTATAGATACTTTACAATCTAAGGATTATCATTATGAGGATATTTGGCCCGAAGAGGTAATTCACAAGGGTTATGGAGGGGTGCATTGTGTGGAAGTAGGGGGTCCACCCACACGAGCCAAATGTGGAGGATATGTGGTGGGAGAAACTGTAAAGTTGTTAAAAGAATTAAATGAATTTTACGAATATGATATTATATTATTCGATGTATTAGGTGATGTGGTCTGTGGAGGTTTTGCAGCTCCATTAAACTATGCATATTATTGTGAAATAATTACAGATAATGGATTCGATGCATTATTTGCAGCTAATCATATTACTACCTCTATAAAGGAAAAAGCTCGTACACATCCACTCCGATTAGTAGGCTTGGTGGGAAATCGTATATCTAGAAGAGATCTTATCAATAAATATTTAGAAGCCTGTCCAATGCCGATAATAGAGTTATTGCCTATTATTGAGGATATCCGAGTTTCCATAGTAAAGGGTAAAACCCTATTTGAAATGGTTGGATCTGAACCATCCCTTAACTATGTGTGTAACTATTATATAGGCATAGCAGATCAAATATCATCCCAACTAGAAGGTATTTTCCCAAAAGAGATTCCAGATTGGGAATTATTCAGTTTAATCTTTGATATTTATCTAAATCCCATTAGCGGTGGGGGACAGAAAAAAAAAGATTCAGGAAACATTCCTTAGGTTTACAAGAATTTAGAATTAACAATTTATCCACAATTTGTTGTCAATCGGATTATTTCTTTTTATTATTCTTTTAATTCATTATTTCTTTTCCTTATTTATCCTCAGCTGTTTATTATTCCCCTCCCTATTATGTCGACCAAAATTGATGAAACTATAACTTTTGAATGTGAAATGGGTAATTATCATACTTTTTGTCCTATTAGATGTGTATCCTGGTTGTATCAAAATATTGAAGATAGTTTCTTTTTGGTAGTGGGCACAAAAACATGCGGTCATTTTCTACAAAATGCACTTGGAGTTATGATTTTTGTAGAACCCCACTATGCAATGGTAGAATTAGAAGAAGGAGATATCTCGGCCCATTTGAATGATTATGAGGAATTGAAAACACTTTTTATTTGGATAAGAAAAGATAGAGATCCCATTGTCATCATATGGATAGACACTTGTACTACATAAATAATAAAAATGGATTTGGAAGGTATGGAACCCAAATTGGAATATGAAATTGGAGTACCAATTCTAGTGGCAAGAGCAAATGGACTTGATTATTCTTTTACTCATAGGGAAGATACCGTGTTAGCTTTAATGGCACATCATTGTCCAGAACAAGAATTCCCCATCGAAGAATAAAAAGAAACTAAAACAGAAGCAAAATTATAACCTTTTCCTCTTCTGAAGGAAAAGAAATTGGTGGAATATGCAAATCATCCTCCCTTAGTTTTTTTTGGGTTTTTACCCTCGAATTTCGTTTCTCAACTTGATACAGAATCAAGACGCCAATTCATCAAGGTATCAGGTTGGTTGCCCGCTTAGAGATATGCCAATCTTCCATCACTGGGTGATGGAGTTTATGTTTTTGGGGTTAACCTATTTCTTAGTCGTACAACAACAACTCTTATAAGACGAAAAAAATGTGAATTAATCATAGCTCCTTTTCCTACTGGTCTGGGCGGAACATGTGCTTGGATCGAAATGATTTGTCCTATACTTGGTATTGAGGCCTAGAGTCTGGAGGAAAGAGAGGAATGGATATGGGAGAGTTTAAAAGATTATCTTGATTTGGTACACGGAAAATCTGTCTTTTTCATGGGAGATAATCTCCTAGAAATATCTCTAGCAAGATTATTAATTAGATGTGGTATGATGGTTTATGAAATTGGTATTCCATATATGGATAAACGGTATCAAGCTGCTGAATTAGCACTTTTAAAAGATACATGTATAAGAATGTGTATACCAATACCACGAATTGTGGAGAAACCGAACAATTCGAATGTGTATAAGCCTTATGTTTTTTATTCTAAAAATTGTTTTGTGAGTACAGGTTTTATTGCGGATGCTGGAGGAAATATATTGGATCGAGAAATTGAACTGATGAGGTGGATGATGATAAAAGTATCCTGGAAGAGGCCAGCAGCAGTAAAACAAAGAAGAAGCAGCAAGAGAAAGACAACAAAAGATTGTGAAAGCATAACCAGTGGGGCAATGCAGCATAAAGTGTGGAAACCTGGAGAAGAACAACAGATAGAAGCAGCGAAAAGTGGAAAGTTACAACACAAGATATGGGATCCAGGCATACATAGATCCGAACATGATTAATTTCAACCTTGGGAGTCTGATGCAGGAGCATCAAGGCCAATTTTCATTTTTTTAATATGTAATAAAGGGGGGTGTGATATTTTAATTGTTTATTAATTAATTTGTTATTTTTAAATAAAATAGGAGATAATTTAGAAAAGTGAGGATTTTGTAAATATTCTTTTATTAATTAAAAGGATATGAGAGAAAATAGAATTAAGTAGAAAAATTAGGGAGTAGGAATGCTATGTACGGGACTTAGTTGAGTCCACACCTAAAATGAATTTAAATTAGATTTAGTTGAGGATTAGGTGGAGAGATTTTTGGAGTGAATTAAATTCATTATGTATGTATAAATATCAGTGGTTTTTGTGAGGAGAACACACTTGAATAGTTAAAGAGTTGTGAGTAGTGAGAGGGTTTCTAATTGAGAGCCTTCAGGCGATTGTAAAGGGCCATAGATCTAGAATATCTGGCCAAACAAGAGTTTGTAAGTAATTTTATTTTGTTTCGGATTATATATATTGGTTGATTGGGAAATTTCTTGTTAGATTCTGAAACTGAGAGTTGAATTATGTGCATATGAATTGGATGTGTTTATGAATTCATAGATAATTGAATGAATTGAATTTTTTATGGGATTGACAGTTCAATTTGAATAATTGATGCCAATTTTGTTAAAAAACACAATACAAAACTGTTTGAATGTCGAAGGCACTGAGTTGGGTATGAATATTGTGTGAATAGCTACTTTTAATGTGTTGGGTCTACGGTTCAATGATAAAGGTTGACGTGATATATGAACCACGTTGTTGAAGTTGCATACAGGAGAAAAGTAACTCGATATGTTTGAATTTATATCGATTTTGCAATACATAATCGTTGACTGTAGGAGGTGTGAATCTGGGCATGAATGGTTATTTTCCAATACATTGGAGTCTATTTTTTCTTGTGCATAAAGCTCTATTTTGTCAGACTTGGTTGTTATTAATATAAGCTTGTGATTACTGAGTGGAATTGACAATAGATCTATTGCATAAATCGCTATTGTTTTGGTGCGTTTCAGCCTTTATATGGACAAATGAACGATTTCTGTATTTGGTGATTGGTATGAGTTGGGTGGAATTAAGTGGGTTCGATTCATAGGAATCGATACCAGTTCTGACAATCGATATTGGTTTCAGTAGTTGCCTTTGAATAAATGTCCAATCCAATTGATAATTTGCTATCAGATTTTGATCCAAGTCTGGGCGCAGAATGAATTGTAATTATTTGTAGAGGTGTGTGATGTAGTTTGATGTGGAACCTCCGCCTTTGAGGAAAATGCAGAGATGTTAATTCTTGGTTTTGAAAATAGAATCATTTCGAAGGATGCAAATTTTTATACCACAGCAGAGCTTGTGCTGGAGAATGGACAACGTTTTGATAACACAGGTATGTTTTATTTCGACGGAATAAAAATGGTCTTTTGAAATAAGATAACTATTATGAATCAAATGGTTCGATTTTTGTTGAAGTGAATGATGGCCAATCAAGTGAGATTTGAATAATCGTGATTCAATTTAAGGTAGACTTGGTCGCTGGCGCAATTTGAAATCGAGTTTGTTTGAGAAAGAATTGTATGGATTGGTATTTATGTATGGTGGCATTTCGAATTAATGCCCTGAAGGTGAGTAGATTGGAATTGATATAATTCCATATACGAAGGCATTTAATTAAGGTGTGAAATCAATTGTGAATGATTTTGAACCATATGTTGAAGATCTTCCGCATGAGAATGACAGTGGGTGAATTTGCCAGCTATTGAGGTTTTTAATTTGAGAAAATGTTGAGATGCATGTTTATGTGTAGGGTATTTAGAGATTTTGGGTTTGCAGGGTTGGCCCTGCATCATTTTGGCATCAAAGCGGGTTAGCTTCTTGGTTGAATTTGCAATTATGTATGTTGTATGTGGGTTTTGATTTCAGGAACAAGCTTATACGCTGGTTGCATAACCAGATGTGTGGTGCTTTCCACATTGAAGAGCGTAGTCTCAACGTGTGAAAGCGTATGAGGAAGCGTTACTGGGACACTGTTAATAGCTCAACAATGTACATGGGAATAGATTAATAAATCGACACATTGTTTCAGGGAAAATCACCCTAGATGTTCGTTGGGTTACAACCTCCACAGAGCAGGGGCATGCTACTTAAGAAGGACTCACACAACCATACCTGTTCATAAAAAATAAATAGAGTAGAACGAGGAAGTTACCTGTAGGTCCTACGGTTGAAGTAGATCCCACAGGTTCCAAACCCTCGGCAACCGTCCTTCCTTCTTAACCTGATAGACAAGCAGAAACAAGCACGAAGAACTGGTTGTACAGCATATATCTACTCTAAATGTTAGTGAAATCCATATAAAACATTAAATAAACCATAATGAATGCTTAACTAACAATTTTCTCATATATGTAAGCAGACACTAACACGTATATTTCGGGAACAAGATGGTACTTCTGTATTATAAATAGCATGTACAGAAATACGAGTGGAGAGATCACCTGAATCCTTCCACGATCTTCGAGCAGACCGTCGTCTGGATTTGTCGCACCCTTGCCTCGCTAAGACTCCTTCCGAACTGGTGCATGCGAGATGACATATAAAGGGATGATCATCTCAAGGAAACAAGGGTTTCCTATAATAAACTGGGAAGTGCAGGAGGCACGGGAATTCAGACTTGGATAGGGAATACCAACAGAGTATAATATCAATAATTTCTCTCTCTCCCTTAGGCCATACACATGAGGTGCTTTTATACTTCCTCCAAGTAGTTTCAACAGTTGGAAATAGTTGGCCACGTGCTGGGGTGGTTGAACTACCAGAGTAACCATCAACCCAGCCCGAAAATAGGGAATTTTTATATATATATATTTAATGATTTTAATGGCATACGCGGAAAAGTGCAGCTGGTCTCGCGTATACACGTGGAAAAGTATGGGCATAATCGCGTATGGAGATTTTTACACTGTTTTTAAGTGAATTTGTCCAAGTCTGTAGGAATGAGTGCCCAAAGCCATAAAAGAAATCATGAATCATATGAAGGTGAGAAATGATACTATAATAGATGCCCCCTAATATATGAGGTCAGAAGGGGTACATTATGGCCGAAATGTATTATGCACGTAGAAAGAACTTCGCAAGGACAAGAGAGTACTTCACCAGATTTCAGCTTGCCAAAAAACAATGAAAGAAAATAGAGAGTCAACTCATGCTGAGGCAGGCATACCCATGCTCAGTCAAAAATACATCATATGGAAAGTACTGAATGGATCCAACATGTATACAAGTATAACTGAACTAAAAGTACACAATGAATCATCTGAGCATGGCCCGGAAATATAAGTCTGAATCAATGTCCAAGTATCAAATATAGAAAGCTGATCAAGGATGGTGCAACTAGATGTCCGATCATATAAGTAACTAAATCTCCAAGTACCGAATCATAAGAGGTGGAAATAAAATGGCACAATCACGCAACCTCGTGAGGGAACATATAGGATGTCACTACATGGACCACAAATACATAAAGATGACGAAATCATCGGGAAGAAATTGAATGATCCACAAAAGGAACTGAAATGCTGATGTGCAACTCGAGGTCTTCACCGATCACTATGGCAATATCCTGTTGGGGAATAAATAATGGGTGCCTAATCATGTGAGTAAAACGCCTAGATTGCCTGTCAGTCAGATGAAGGCTGTTAACCAACGCGAGACAACCCACCAATAATGAAAATGAGCGTTTACAACGCATAATCCTAATGTTAATGAATGAGTTAGAAAGCTACAATTAATAATCGTTCAATTAGAGGAAAATGATGAACTCAATCGTCGGCACAAGAGTCCACATCGACGATCATAAACCATCGTTAAAATAATTTGGACCTTATTCCCAGAGCAATGAGTTGGAGTCGATGGGAAAAGATCTGCTGGAAGGAAGGCATTAAGGCATCCCACATCAGTCCAGCGCAAGTGTAACCCGTAGGACAAGATTTGGAAGGAATCAGACGAAGTAGAGTGATGGAACCAAAACTAAAGTACGTTTCCAACATGCACAAGATGAAGCTAGCGCACGGAAGAAACCCTCTAAACCAGCCAATAATGAAAGCTGACACAGAGGCGAGAAATCCACCAATAGGGTCAAATGGAAATCAAGGTATTGCACGAATCCCAAGTGTGATAATGTGTGCTGACGTCGAACACAGGGGAAACCACTCAGTCAAAGACCCATGATGATGATCAAATGTTGAGCACAAGGTCACCTATCAATGATGGAAATAGGCCCAGGGTGCGGCTCTAGGTTTGCTCTCAGAGCAATGTGTCGTAGTCGATAAGAGACAAACCCGCCAGCAAGAAGTCAATGGGGACCTTCTCAAACCAGCACGAGCAGAAGACCAAAACATCTGATGTGATAGAACAAGATATTGACAAGACCGGGAAGGCCGACTGAATAATGAGTCAAGAGACACCGCAGAATGGCCGACTCTGGTTTAACTTCCCTTGAAAAAAAGCATGACTTGTGATGACCATGGCAGTAAAAAATGACACTGTATAAGTCTGTTATGCAGGAGGCAAAAACAAACTCTCCGTATGATTGGAAGAGATAACCAATCGGAGGAGGACTGACTAGTGAAACAAGGCAAAAGCTGAACCTAGGTAAAAAACTAAAACCATCCCAAATGAAGGAAATATAAGTAAATGTGTTGTTCACAAGCAAACCCATCAGACCCGACATCAAAAATAACAAGTACATATCCCGTTTCACTTCTTTTTTGTTATTTGGATTTTTTTTTTTTGTCTTTTTCATATAATAAGCCCGAAAAAGAATAAAAGAATGCTATGGTACAATGGATAGAACGAGTATCAAGCAACAGATGCACTAGTTCCTGGGATTGGAACGATCCTATGCTCAATGCAAGGTGGCGGAAACTGGTAAGCGATACTTAGAGGAATGTTCCATCCATGGGTAAAAGGGTGTCAAGTCGCGATAGCTAAGTGCATGCAATGGTTTAACTTGTACAGATAGACAAGGTCAAAAGTTGGCTTAAACATTGAGTCCAAATGAAGCCGGCTAAAGGCCAGGATAAATAAGTAGCCAATATGCAATGCAGTAATACAACTCAACAACGCCAGGGAGCCTCTAGGGTAATAGCCATAAAAATGATAGTGAGGAAGAAGAAGAATGAAGCTTCAACACATAAGTCATGGCAGGACTAAAGAGGACTCCCGAGCCTACATAAAATGCAGCATGGGCAACAAGTGATAGTGAGGAACTAACTAGGAAGCCCATGTAAAGGAAGGCTCTACCATCAAGTCATGATTAAATAATCAGCGAGTGAAATGGGTGTAATACTCATGACCTGATGGGATCGACCCTAAGGCAAGTGATCAGTATGGAGGCTAGTATGCAAGATGCAGCGGAAAGTGATTTCCCTAACCTATATGCCAGTGAAGATCATATACCTGCCGTGACGAGTCGGTAATCATGGATCAAAAACCGGGAAAAATCTCAAAATCGTCAAAATGTACCTGAAAACATACCAAACTGGGCACTTCCAAGCATTCGAGTTATGCAGCTTAAGATAGATCGAAAAATTAAGCATAACAAATTTTTGCGAAAATTTTCAACTTTTTAGGCATAAATAGACAAATTACCTCATATTTGGTTCATTATTGCATTGCTGATTTGGAAAAAAGTGCTCTGGAGCAAAAAACTTCTTTCGTCAAATCAGGAACAACCGACCGTCGAAACGCACCGGAATTTCAGGTAGGCTCCTCAATCATTCATGCAAATCATTTTGTCCATTTAGAAATTAAAATTTAGTGAATTTTACCATTAAAACCCTTGCTAAAAAATGCGGACTTGCGCATACGCGGGTTCGTAATAAGAAAGTCGCGTATACACGCGACTGTGCAAAGAAAAAGTCGCGTATGCGCAGGTCCGAAACTCAAAAAGCATGGCTAATGCATGATTTAATGAAATTTGACCGGATGACAATCTCATGGAGAGAACGTGAGCATAGCGCAATTGACCAAGAGGTCATGCAAGATCGAGCAGCGCAAAATATCCTTCGGAATTGTGGATTGTTCAAATTCTTCAAAATGCTAAATATGAAAAGAAATCCTCAGTTGCTAGAAATGCTCGTCAATTACTAGGAACCAAACCAAGATTTTTTTGTTATAGATCATATGCCAGTACGCATTGAAGTGGAAGGCATATACTTTATTACTGGACTCTCCCAGAGGGGAGAACCAGTATACTTGCACGGGAAGCCCCTGGGAGGGATAACCGTGGAAGACTATGTCCACGTGTATTGCGTAGAGGGTTCCAAAAAGGTTGGAACTCAGATTTCAATTAAAGATTTGTGGGATTTGCACATGAAAATCCTCCTTTTCACCATCGGCAGAGTGGCAGGATCTGCCTCCCTACATCAGGCGTCCAGGACGCAAATGAGCATAGCAGTAGAATGTTTGACTCATGTTTATGACTGGTGCACAGCCCTTTTACTAAACATGAAACAACAGTTGACCTCAATCCGCCAAGCAAAGACCAAACACTTTGGCTACGGTACAATTTTGACAACATTCTTCTTTGAGAAGATACCAGCATTGAGACCCAGAGTTATCTCTACCATCAGTAGCCCGCGGGACCCAAGAATTGCGCGTTGGGCGGACATGATGAAGAGATTGGGGGGTAGTGAAGTACCCCGAACCACATGGGACAATGAGTTCTTCCGTTGGTGGGGAGAACAAATCATCGCAGTGTACGACTATCCCTATGTAAGTTTGCAAAAAGTTTTGACTTATATAATTTTTTTGGATTTTTTCAAAAATGTATGAAAAAATGAAAAACAAACATGTTTTTGATTGGATTCATAATGACTGACAATTTAAAATGATCATGATTCAGATGTTGGACCTGTTCGACCTGAGGGTCTCCCGCGCCACAAGCGCCGCAGGGGCGAAGCAGATACTGTGGATTCAAATAGGACCCTCACGACTGTGCAGCGGAATTTGGAAGGACTAACCCACCAAATACCTATGGCTATCGTGGAGGACCTGCCAGAAGCCATCCAGAGACGGGTGGTAGGAGTGCCCCGAGACTGGGTTAGATTATTTCGCCGAGTTGCCACCACAGTCACGTTCTATAGGAACATGACACGGGGGACATCGGGAGTAGACGGTGTTATGTGTTGATGGTATTATATTTTTTTGAGACTGAACATGATCGGGGCATAAGCCCAAGTTTTGTATGACCTTATGGATCCAAATTTTGTAAAGTTTTTTAACACTCTGATGATATATATACAGCGATATTTGATGTGATGTGATAAATGTGTCAAAATGTATGATGCTTTTGATGATTAAAAATTTATTGTATGGAATGATTAATATGCCAATCTAATGCTTGATTAGCTAATGAGTCAGCAAACCAATTGTCAGCTCGAGGAATATGAATGAAAGTTAAAAATTGAAATGACCTTTGTAACAAACGTACCCTCAAGAACAATTGTAATAAAAATGGATCTCGTACCCGATAAGTGTTGTTCAACTGCGACACCACCAATTGAGAGTCCAAGAAAACTACCAACGAATCAACACCCAAAGATATTGCCTCTGAGAGTAGATGAACGACTGCAGTGTATTCTGCTACATTATTGGAAGCAGGACCAATGCAGACCCCTCTTGATACCAACAGCTGACCGGAAGGATAATGAAGCACCCAAGCCGCGGAAGCTAAGTTCCGGGTGTGTCTACTAGCACCATCGGCGAAACCAAAATGACTCATGATATCAACACAACCTGCCAAAGCAGATCAAAAACATCACCACCTCATCAAAAATCGAAAATCAAACAGATATGTACAAAGCAAAAAACTACTATATACAAAGCAAAATGCCAGGCCAAAGCCTAGGCATAATACTTCTTCAAATAGAGCCCGTTTCGGGGCTCCGGCAACTCGTTCCCTTCGAAGTCAACCAAGGTATAAGCTCCTTTCTTAAGGACTTTTTTAACGATATAGGGGCCATACCACATCGATTTAAACTTTCCTGCCCCCAAGGCATCTTTTTCTTGGGCATAGACCAAAACAAGGTCACCTTCCGAAAAGACCCTAGGCTTAACCGCCTTATCGTACTGAACTTTTACTCGGTTTTTATGCGCTTCATTCATCGTGGCGGCATCCCGACGCTGCTCATCGAGATGTTCCAGATGAAGAAGTCGTTCTGCCAGACTGGAAGTGTCAGGAAGAAGCTCAACAGCTAATTTGAGAGAAGGAATCTCGCATTCAATGGGAAATACGGATTCCACCCCGTGGACTAACTGAAACGGAGTAAAGCCAGTTGCAGTTTTAACTGACGTCTTGTATGCCCAAAGTGCAGGATATAGCATAATATGCCAGTTGGATCTATGTTTATCAATTTTCCTTTGAAGAATTGTCTTCAAGGATTTATTCACGGCTTCCACTTGCCCATTGGCTTGAGGATAATATGGAGATGAATGCTCCTGCCGGAAACCCAATTTGAGAGCCAACTCAGCCATCATACTATTCTGAAAATGACTACCATGGTCAGTGACAATCTCTCTAGGAATACCAAAACGAGCGATAACCTGGTTGAATAGGAAAAGAGCTGCAGTCTCACCATCGTTCCCAAAAGTAGGCATAGCCTCGACCCACTTCGTAAAGTAGTCTACTGCTACGATAATGTACTTGTGACCTTTTGCCGAAGGCGGGTTACAAGTAGTATAATCGATACCCCACTTTGTAAAGGGTCCGACAGTAACGACTGGAAAAAGCGGAGCTGGATGAGCGCGCATTTTTCGAGTATATACCTGACACGGATGACACCTTTTGACCGATTCAATACAATCTTTGAAAATCGAGGGCCAAAAGTATCCAGCACGCAAAATCTTTTGGGCTGTAGCAAGCCTAGATAAATGACCCCCACAAGCTCCACTGTGAGAATCATTGAGCACAGCCTCAGCTTCTTCGAGAGTTAAGCAGCGTCTTAGGATTGAATCAACCCCTCGATGGTACAAAGCATCACTAATAATCAAATAATTCTTGGCCAAGTGACGCAGTTTACGACGCTCATCTTTCGAAAAAGTAGAGGGAAACTTCGCAGTCTGGAGATACACAATGATATCCCCGTACCAAGGATCCTGTGGAGAGATAAGAAACAAGTGTTCGTCCGGAAAGGACTCATCATAGATCATCTCCTCTCCATAGGGCAACTCGGAGATCAATTCCGCAAAAACTAATGACTTCTTGGATTTGGCAGACATGAACTCAAGATCAAATTCTTGTAAAATCACAATCCATCTATTATATTTGCCCCCAATCACTCGCCTGCTGAGGACAAACTGAAATGGATTGGCAGCTGCCAAAACATAAGTTTTGCGAAGAATAATGTAATGCCGGAGTCGCTGCACAGCATGAACTGTTGCTAAAGCTAATTTTTCTATCGGAGTGTATCGAAGTTCAGGTCCTACCAGTCCTCGACTAAGGTAGTAAATAACATGCTCTGCAAGAGCATCATCCTCCTGAACCAGAACCATACCGATGGTAGATTCTGCTGCTGCCAGATACAAAAGGAAATCTCTGCTATAATCAGGTGGACTCAATAAAGGAGCAGAGGTCAATGCTTTCTTCAAAGCATCGAATGAGCGTTGAGCGTAGTCGTCCCAAAGAAAAGGAACTCCTTTCTTCAACAATCTCATAAATCTTTTTGTAACTTCGACATAATTGATGATAAACCTCCGAAGAAAATTAGACTTCCCTTGAAGACTTTTAAGCTGACGAATTGAAGATGGGGGAGGCAACCGAAGTATTTCCTCAACCTTGAAGGGATCTACCCTTATCCGTTCCCTAGACACAATGAATCCCAATAGCCGACCGGATGTAACCGCGAAAACGCACTTGTTCGGATTCAATCTAATCTTATAGAAACGACATCTTTCAAATATTTTCCGGAGGTGACCAGGATGATCCATCCTCTTTCGAGAGTGAGCAGCTAAATCATCTATGTATGCCTCGATAATCTTTTTGATGTCGTGAAAGGCATATGACATGGCCCGCTGAAAGGTAGCCCCAACATTTTTAAGACCAAAAGGCATCTTCTTGTATGCAAATGTACCCCAGGGAAAAATAAAAGCAGTCTTATGTTGATCTTCAGGACGGATAGTAACTTGATTATATCCAGAGAAACCGTCCATAAAGGAGAAAATCTCATTACCGGCACACTCGTTAATGATCTGATCGATAAATGGTGTGGGGTAATTATCTTTAGGACATGATTTGTTTAGGTCCCTGAAATCGATGCACACTCGAATTTTTCCTTGCTTTTTATCTACGGGAATGGGGTTTGAAACCCATTCAGTCAGAGGAACAGGGAAAATGAATCCCACCTTAAGCAGCTTTTCAACCTTAGCTTTGATAGTTGCTGCCTTTCTAGGATTGACTGGACGAAGATTTTGCCTCACCGGCTTAGTGTTTTCATACATCTTGATCTCATGTTGAACAATAGATGGGTCTATGCTAGGCATTTTCTCATAAGACCAAGCAAATACATCCCTATACTCTTTAAAGAGCTCGGTGTAAATTTGAACCTCCTCGCGGGAACATTCAGCTCCACTGAAGACGTTCTCAATAATATTGGGATCCCTGGAAATGTTCACCGGGATAGTAGGAGAAATCACAGCCATGTTCCCTTCATCATAAACTTGTGTTGGTGCTAAAGGGTTCAAGACTGGGTGAACAGGTCCAGGAGACTGAGGACTTGGAAAACTTGTTTCAACTTCGCTCAAGTCAGGTAAGAAGTAAGACCGATGATACAAATCATCCCATGGTCTATCTATACCAGTCATGGCTTCCAGGATGGCCTCTTCAGATGGAAGAGTGGTATCAAGGCAATCCTGGGCCGAAGAAGAACTAAGTGTCCAAGCCGGAGCCACATCTCCATCCAACTCTTCCGGTGAAAGAGGAGCTGGAATGGATTTTGCAGAGTCAACAATAGACTGATAAGCAATCTCTGCTGCAGAAATAGGACATGCCATTCCACCCACTTGACCTTTCTCTAATGTGGCTTTAGGGGAAGGTAAGGTCCAAGGGTCCAAAAAATAATGAGTTTTGAAGAACTCTCTTCGAAGAGGAGCCTTGGAGGATGAAATAGCATTAATGTGAACCGTAGGAGGAGGAATATCAAAAGTACCCATCAGAGAAGAATACATTCCAACTCCTAAATTCTCGACAGGTGCCTTAGTATTATCCAACTTAGGAACAGATGAGTCAGAAGACACATTCGGGTCTACAGGAGGACAGTCCAGTTGATCCACTGTAACAATCCTCCCTTCGTGGGGGAAACATATAATGCAAAATAATGAGGATGCAATGGCATCCATCTCATAAATCCAGTTCCTCCCCAACAGAAGGTTGTAGTCCAAGCTTGCATCCACTACCTCAACCTCTATGTTCACAGTTTTGCCCCCAACACAGATGGGCAAAGCTGGGACAATACCATGGGGTCTGTGAAAATGACCATCGAACGCAGTCAGGATAGTGCTAGATGGAACATCTTTGGGAGATCCAATTGTTTTCCAACATGTGAGAGACATCACGCATGTGGAAGCACCCTCATCCACCACCGTTCGAAAGATATTGCACTTCCGGTACGACGATTTAATGTGAAAAGCCATGTGATGGGGGAGTCTCTTTTTAAAATTAGTCATATCAAACGTAATTAGAAGAGAATTTTTTGGATCAATAGCCCCAATGGCAGTGAGCAAAGCACTGCGCTGAGCCGAAAAAGACTGGAGTACCTCTAAAGCTGACATAGCACAAGGACTCTGCGCCAGATCTTTCACAATAGAGTAGTTCTGGGCAGCCCTAGCATTTGGATTGATCGTCGACCCCTTAGAAGATGCTTTGGGCATCCGAGGCATAGACTGAACAGTAGGCTTCGTAATGTGAAGCGGCTCAGTAGCATCAGGAACTTCCTTGGCTTTCAAAGACTCTTCTCCGCCATAATCACGGGATCGTGTAGCAACGTCCACGTGAGCACTCATCATGAAAATGTTCGATGGGATTTCCCCTTCCTGGGTGCCTCCAGAGGAAGCCCCAGGATTTTGGTTCGTGCCAACAACTAATTGTTGCTCTTGGGGAAAAGGGTTAGTTAACACAGCCTGGGAACTAGAAGAACCCTGCTGGGCTAATAAGCGTTGAGCATCCTGAATTTTAGGGCAAAGGTGTGTGAGATGGTCTCCAGCACAAAGTTTGCATGGAAACTTCACTTTATTTTTCTCCTTTGGACCCTCACCAACACGTTCGTTGGTTTTATTTGCATTACCCTTCCCGTTCTTGCCCTTCTTCTTGTTATTTCGTCCCTTCTTCTTCCCATCGGATTGTTGATTTCCTTTGGGATCAGAAGCTTGGATAGCATTTATGGACAAATACTGGGAAGGTGACGACTCAGCAGGCACAACCTGACTAGAAGGAGCAGATTGTAAAGACAACTGCTATAATTGAGAAAGCAGGCTGGCTGCACCACTATTGATTGATCCGACCAGTCCGTCGCCATGAGGACCAGGCTTAGTTTTCGACAAATCTAATTTGGAGCAAGGAGCATTGGGAAAATATTTATAAAGGACCCTAGACTGAGAATAGATCAGTTCCAGCTGCTGGGCCCTAAAAATGGCCTCCTCCTCAGAAAATACCCCAGATAGGGATACATCTTTTGAAATGTCTGACTGCAGAGATTTCAGAAACCATTCGAGAAGGAATTCTCCTGGAATATGAGCTTTAATAAGCCTCTTCCTTCTTCTCCATTCCTGAATGTGATCAGAAATGTGGGTTGCCTCATCCTGCTTAAAATTAGCCAGGATTTCCGTCCCAGCCTCATATTGGACAGGCAACTGAAAATGGTTCAGAAATGTAACAGCCAGTTCTCCAAATGTAGAAAAAATGCCCCCAGTTAGCTCAATATACCATTTGGCAACATTTCCAGTTAGGGTGCGTTGAAATAATCTCAACCTAATCGAATCATCGATCAGGGAGTTCGAAGAACACCATAAGTGGAAAGTGGTAATGTGGTCAGTCGGATCTTCTCCATTCTTACCTTCAAACTTTGGAATGTCTGAAGGAAGTTTGGTGGGAACCGGAGGCCACCCCGGACCATAACGAATCAGATCATTAGTCAACTTTGACAAATCTGGCAAGTTTAACGTTGCCAGAAAGGGTAAGCGAGGTGGAGCCTGAGGATTCCATCCTTGATGGGATGGATTCCCAACATTCTGAAAAGAATAGCCTGGATTTGATGAGGCACCAGGTTTCCTGAAAGGACTCGTAGAAAAAGGAGAAGAATCTCCTCCCAACGCCGAGTTACCAAAGCCCAGACCAGTTCCCCCCGCTGAAGTATGAAATGAAGAGGAGAGCCCCTGATAGGGGTTCTAGGAATTAGAAAGAGGAGAAAAGGTCTGATAAGCACTCGACGAAGGGAAAGAAGTATTCCCTTGATGACCTGCGTAAAATTGATTCCCTGCCCCCGCTGTAGTGAACACAAGGTTCCATCCTGTAAAAGTAGTTGAACTTTGCCCCCCAGACCAAGGGTTAAAACTTTGGGTCTGAGAAGTAAATGGAAAGGACCCTAAAGAAGGATTGGAACTAGGAATATGCCCAGTTCCAAAGGGGAACCCCTGGAAAGAAGCTGATCCACTAGCCATGGAAGACATGGGTGTAGATCCAGCTGCAGCAGCGAAAAAGGAAAAAGAGGGATTCCCACTAGAGGGCATCCCTGAACAGAAGGGACCAGAATGAGAAGCATGTTCTTGGGTGAACCGAGAGCCAAACACAGCAGCACTAGAAGCAATCAAAGATAAAGCAATAGTGCCCCTTCCTTCAATAGAAGCAGGGGTCTGAATGCCTGCAGCACTCATGGCAGAAGCCGCGTTCCCAGTCGTGGCCATCGAAAGGTAAGAATGATATGGAAGATGTTCCAGTCTCTCAGACTCAGGTCCGATGTATTGAACAATGAACGAATAGTCAGGAGGAAGAGGAGATGGACTTGACAAAGGAGGTTCAGGTACTTCTTCGATTTGAAAATCTTCTTCCTGAGGAAACAAAACTCATGAGGTGAGCGGAACGCTCCTCTCAGAACCGCCACCAGAATCAGCTATGAAACCGTCAGACCTTTGTGGAGGATCTCTCTCCACTGCGTCAGACGCCACAAGGTGGTAACCACCTGCTAAATCACTCCTACGCCTTCTCGAATAAGGCTCTGAACTCTCAGGAGATAACCCCTAGATTATCCTCGATCGTCGAGGCGCTTGATCAGCCACTTTTATAGATTTTAAATTAGACTCAAAAAAGTGAAAAGCTAGGCAAGCTAGGAGCAAAGAGCACTCACTAAAAGAAAAATCCCTAAGATACAATCAAGCAAACAGCCTCCAAGTATTTTCGCTCTGGGTGATGAGGACCGGACACCAAAATACAGGAAAGCGAAATATAGGACCTCGTGAAAGCAGTCTGGGATGATTAGGGCCCAGAACAACTAGCGAAGGTATCAGAAACAGTTACGCTGACCTCCAAACGACAGCCTTTGCTGGCACAAGCACCCCAGCTTCACAAGGGCACCCCCTAGAAGTACTGTTGAAAGTGATGCGATGTCTGCCTCAGGTACCACGGGTATTCCCCCCCGCAGTCACCTGTGTGGAACCTAGGAGTGGCAACTATGGGCACCAATCCATGTCAGAAGCCGGGCGGAACGGTCTTGAGGTCAGATTCAGCTAATCGGAGAGGGGATATCCCTCTTCTTAGCCTTCACTTCCCCTCGCGCTTGACTCTCTGGAGGAGAGCTTTCTCGGTCCACCTAACGAGTTGGATTTCGCTCAATTAATCAACTTCTATGTTTTGTTTGAGCGGCCTTGGAGAGTTAACTCTCCACTCACCTAATCCAAGGCCCTACAACTTAGCTAGTTGGTGTATGGCACTTAGAAAACTTGCTAGTTGATTTTAAATTATATCGCTTATTTTAATGGGTTGTTATGTTAAGTCACAAGGATATGGAGATGAAACTTGTGATGTTTTTAACACAGAAAGAAATTAATAAAAACCTAACTACATGCAAATGCAGTTATTGTCTTTCGATGAAAAGCAACTTCTACACGGGTTCTACGAGATTAAAAATTGTATTTTTCTTTTCAGATAGCACCTTCACACTCACAAAAACTATAAAATTGACTAAATGTTTAAATGCACCTAATGCAAATAACTACAAGCATGCAAATCCTAAGATGCAAATCTCCTAAAGCAGAGTGAAATTTCCCAAAAGTCCTTCAGTTTTAACTCTTCTTGGTTGTCCAAAAAGCTAGTTCTCGAAATCAAGAACTCTTAATATGAAGACACCAAAGACGCCTAAAAACAAGAAGAAGAAATGAATGACCACTCCCTTCCAATTATCAAGCCAAAAACCAAAAGCAAGAAACTTCACAAAAGCTTCAAAAGATACAAAGAAATGAAAACAAAAATGCAACAACAAAAGCAAATAACAAGACAAAATGTTTTTTGAGCCTTTGAAGTGCAAAAACAAAAAGCAAAGCAAATGTTTTTTTTGAGCTTTTTAGTTTTATAAAAGAGTTTGAAAAGACCAAGCGAAACTATCAAAATCCAAACCAAACAAGACTGAATTTCAAGCACAAACTTCAACAATGATCCAAACCTTATAAAGCTAACTAGTAGCAAGATCAATAAGAGCAAAAGAAGACAAGAAAACTCAGCCACTCAGCCTAGAAGAATAGTATAAACTTGCCGCAAGCAAAAACTTTGAAGAAACACAAAAAACTCTTCAAAAGTTGCAACAAGACCTAGCCTACTAAACTCAAGAAAACCAATCAAGAAATGAGAAAAAATCGTAGTGCCAAGCAAAACAAAAGGACAGGAAAGAGTAAATGAGCAGGAGCTCTCTGTTCTGATAAAGCAGAACAGCTAAGAACGCTCAGAAAGCTATCTTGGTACTCAAACCTGAAGTGCCAGCACCAGAAACAACACTTTGCCAAAAAGACTAGTTTTCAATCAAACGAAAGAGACAAAAGACCACCTTCCTCACCATCCAGAGAGTGCAAAGACACTGTAGGAATAGGTCTCCATAGCCAGAAAGGACCAAAAAGTCACAAAATCCAAAATTTCAAAATCTGCCTAGGTATACGCTACTTCACAGTTTAGCAACAAGCGTGCATACGTGACTATGCTAAAGGAAATTCGCGTATACGCGACTCCCTTTAGACAAACTTGCGTGTATACACGAATGTGTGCAGAAAAAAGCGTGTATACAAAGGTAAATGATGAAAAAAAAAAGGACAAGCCTGGATAAGAAACCAGGACTTCAGACTAACTGAGAAAAAGTAAACTCGATTGCAATTGAAAGTTAAAACTATCGGCAACCTACCAAACAGCTGAAACCACCCAACAGGGGAGTCACAAGAATGTGATCCCCAGCGGAGTTGCCAGTTCTGTTTCGGAGAAAATCACCCTAGAGGTTCGTTCGGTTACAACCTCCACAGAGCAGGGGCATGCTACTTAAGAAGGACTCACGCAACCATACATGTTCATAAAAACTAAATAGAGTAGAACGAGGAAGTTACCCGTAGGTCCTACGGTTGAAGTAGATCCCGCAGGGTCCAAACCCTCGGCAACCGTCCTTCCTTCTTAACCTGATAGACAAGCAGAAACAAGCACGAAGAACTGGTTGTACAGCATATATCTACTCTAAATGTTAGTGAAATCCATATAAAACATTAAATAAACCATAATGAATGCTTAACTAACAATTTTCTCATATATGTAAGCAGACACTAACACGTATATTTCGGGAACAATATGGTACTTCTGTATTATAAATAGCATGTACAGAAATACGAGTGGAGAGATCACCTGAATCCTTCCACGATCTTCGAGCAGACCGTCGTCTGGATTTGTCCCACCCTTGCCTCGCTAAGACTCCTTCCGAACTGGTGCATGCGAGATGACATATAAAGGGATGATCATCTCAAGGAAACAAGGATTTCCTATAATAAAATGGGAAGTGCAGGAGGCACGGGAATTCAGACTTGGATAGGGAATACCAACAGAGTATAATATCAATAATTTCTCTCTCTCCCTTAGGCCATACACATGAGGTGCTTTTATACTTCCTCCAAGTAGTTTCAACAGTTGGAAACAGTTGGCCACGTGCTGGGGTGGTTGAACTACCAAAGTAACCATCAACCCAGCCCGAAAATAGGGAATTTTTATATATATTTTTTTATGATTTTAATGGCATACGCAGAAAAGTGCAGCTGGACTCGCGTATACACACGGAAAAGTACGGGCATAATCGTGTATGGGGATTTTTACACTGTTTTTAAGTGAATTTGCCCAAGTCTGTAGGAATGGGTGCCTAAAGCCATAAAAGCAATCATGAATCATATGAAGATGAGAAATGATGCTATAACACACATGGGTTGAATTTGAATTAGATCTGGCAATTACATGTTGCAGATTAAAATCCGTACAAGCTAACTGCGTAATGAGAGTTGAAGCTGAATTAAAATCAAGACCAGAACGCATGGATGAATGATCCGATCTGAGGAATCAGACACAGGGTATGAGCATTGAATAACAGCATTTACATGAAATCGAGTTGTAATGTGAAATGTAGAGTTAAATGGTAAAGGCGTTGGATAGTTGATGCAGAGAAGGCGTTCAGTTAGAAGGTGGGTTCTAAAACTGGATTGAATCCCAAGGACGCAAAGAAAGCGCTATTGAATTCATGTGGAGAAATGTTATATGTTGCTGTTCCGGCTATGATATAGAAGAGTGTAGTTTTTCATTAATTGAACGCATAGGTTAATCACATTGCAGGCGGTAAACGGTGAGTAGAAGATGCATAGCTATTTGATTTAGTTTCTATTAAACTGGTTCAGGTGTTTAAAAGGAAATCATGATGTATTTGATTGTGTACCGAGTAACTTGAACAGGTAAAATACTTAGACTAATGCAGAAGCGATGGCATAAGAGGTGTGGAATAGCCATAGCACTGTAATTATTGTGCATTCAGATTTTTCAGAAGTCCGAAGACTTTGGGAGTAATTTTCTGGGCTAGATTTCAGTTAAGTCGGACTTTGATTGTGAACTGTGGTTGTGAAACATGTAAATTTGTATTGAATGCCTCTGTTGTAACACTTTTATTTATCAATGAGCGCTGAGCAGTAAAAGGGATTCGAATCACCAAACCAGTGATATCGCCTCACTTGGAAAAGGTAAAATGAATTGCTATATGGTCCACTGAATTGGATCTTGAAATCCAGAATATTTACAAATTTTGAGTTGGGAAATTTAATGTAATATGGAAAATATATAAATGAGCGCATGGACATGCGTTGAGTTCAATACACTAATAATGGGTTGGCATTTGTTTTTAATTGGAATCCGTCTTTTTTTTCATGGTTGTATAGTGGAATTCAACGTGTGGGTCTTCACACAGTTTGGAAGGTTTTAAAAAAGGTAAAGGCGCATGTATAATTGAGTCAAGGTTTGCTGATTTTAAATACTTGGTATTGGGTTGATAAGTGTGCAGTGTAATAATTATATGTCGTGGGCTTTAATTAACCAAGTTCGACCTTTAAAATTGAGAACTTGCATAGTAAGATTTTCATGAATAGTTGAAACCTTGCATATGAAGGTTGAAGGTCATATGAAGTTTTCTAAATTGGGATTATATTGAAGTTGAATTCAATCACATGAAAGGGAGATGGTTGGTTTTGAATCATATAATTGAGAAGTTTCTGCGAATGAATGATAGTGTATGAAATTGCCTGGAATTGAAATTTTATTTGGGAAAAATTTTTGAGATGCCTTTTGTATATGCTAAGGTGTTGTTTGCAGCAATTTGTAGCAAGAGGTTGCCAGGGATTGGTCCCAAGACAAAGAGAAGCCAAGCACAACAGGGAAGTTGCATTTTGATGAATGAAAAGTGCGAAGGATTGCGGGGAAGTGGCTTAAATGAAGTCCGCACGTGAATAAATTTAGTTAACAAAGGAGGGGAAGATGACTATTGATAGTCATTTTTGGAGATTTGATGAAGAATATGAGTGGGAGAAGGCTGAGATAACAATTTTCCTTGAATTGTTAATGAATTTGTTGCAGGAAAATGTGAGAAACCAGACACATGGTTGGACCATGAAAAGGAAGGTGAAGTGGCAGAAGCTACACGAAAGAAGGGAAAAGTAAGTAAACATACAGTTGATGGAGGAGTTGAGGAAGCTCGAACAGATGCTGAGTTGTGAAGAACGCAGAGAGGTTGAGTTAGAAATGGATGTTTCCATTTGTGGCCCGGAACATGGCGAAATTCTGGGTGAGGAGATCAGTGAGGAGGATCTCATGAATTATTGGGATAGTTCAGAAGCATCTGAAGAGGTGATGGCGAGAGAAACAGATGAGGCTATGAAGCCTTGCAATTTTTCTCATAGTTTATGTATGTTTGCGGGATGTGCGAAAGGCAGTGAACAGTCTGATGGAACTGTCACAAAGGAGAATGAAATTCTTGAGGTAAAGTCTGGTAGAGAATTCCTTTCAGAGAAGGAATGTGATGATTGGTCAACAACAAAGGAAGGTATGGAAAGTTGTGTAAAATTTCCGAGTCCTATTCCAGTTGAGATTGTTCAGTTATATCGGAAGTTAGATCTTCAAAGGAGAGAGTTGGAAAGGCAGAGGATCTATGTTCAGGAAGAGTTACTGAAAGATACAGAACAAGAAAATTTTTTTCAAATAGATGATGTGGAGGAGGGACTAACTGATAGTCTCCCAGAGAAATTGAATCAGCATGCTGATGTGCTGATGGAGGAGGGAATTTCAGAGCAGCATACTGAAATGTTGCCAGCAGCAGCGGAAGGGGCACTGAAGCCTTATGTTTTTTATTCTAACAATTGTTTTGTGAGTACAAGTTTTATTGCGGATGGTGGAGGAAATATATTGGATCGATAAATTGAATTGATGAGGCGGATGATGATAAAAGTATCCCGGAAGAGGCCAGCAGTAGTAAAACAAAGAAGAAGCAGCAAGAGAAAGACAACAAAAGATTGCGAAAGCATAACCAGTGGGGCAATGCAGCATAAAGTGTGGAAAACTGGAGAAGAACAACATATAGAAGCAGTGACAAGTGGAAAGTTACAGCACAAGATATGGGATCCAGGCATACACAGATCCGAACACATGATCAGGCGATCATGATTAATTTCAACGTTAGGAGTCTGATGCAGGAGCATCAAGGCCAATTTTCATTTTATTAATATGTAATAAAGGGGGGTGTGATATTTTAATTGTTTACTAATTAATTTGTTATTTTTAAATAAAATAGGAGATAATTTAGAAAAGTGAGGATTTTCTAAATATTATTTTATTAATTAAAAGGATATGAGAGAAAATAGAATTAAGTAGCAAAATTAGGGAGTAGGAATGCTATGTACGGGACTTAGTTGAGTCCACACCTAAAATGAATTTAAATTGGATTTAGTTGAGGATTAGGTGGAGAGATTTTTGGAGTGAATTAAATTCATTATTTATGTATAAATATGAGTGGTTTTTGTGAGGAGAACACACTTGAATAGTTAAAGAGTTGTGAGTAGTGAGAGGGTTTCTACTTGAGAGCCTTCAGGCGATTGTAAAGGGCCATAGATCTAGAATATCTGGCCAAACAATAGTTTGTAAATAATATTGTTTTGTTTTGGATTATATATATTGGTTGATTGGGAATTTTCTTGTTAGATTCTGAAACTGAGAGTTGAATTATGTGCATATGAATTGGATGTGTTTATGAATTCAAAGACAATTGAATGAATTGAATTTTGTATGGGATTGATAGTTCAATTTGAATAATCGATGCCAATTTTGTTAAAAAACACAATACAAAACTGATTGAATGTCGAAGGCGCTGAGTTGGGTATGAATATTGTGTGAATAGCTACTTTTAATGTGTTGGGTCTGCAGTTCAATGATAAAGGTCGACGTGATATATGAACCATGTTGTTGAAGTTGCATAGGGGAGAAAAGTAACTCGATATGTTTGAATTTATATCAATTCTGCAATACATAATCGTTGACTATAGGAGGTGTGAATCTGGGCGTGAAAGGTTATTTTCCAATACATTGGAGTTCGTTGTTTCCTGTGCATAAAGCTCTGTTTTTTCGGACTTGGTTGTTATTAATATAATCTTGTGAGTACTGAGCGGAATTGATAATAGATCGATTGCATAAATCGCTATTTTTTTGGTGTGTTTCAGCCTTTATATGGACAAATGAACGATTTCTGTATTTGGTGATTGGTATGAGTTGGGTGGAATTAAGTGGGTTCGATTCATAGGAATCGATACCAGTTCTGACAATGGATATTGGTTTCAGTAGTTGCCTTTGAATGAATTTCCAATCCAATTGATAATTTACTATCAGAGTTTGATCCAAGTCTGGACGCAGAATGAATTGTAATTATTTGTAGAGGTGGGTGATGTAGTTTGACGTGGAACCTCTGCCTTTGAGGAAAACGCAGAGACGTTAATTCTGGGTTTTGAAAACTAAATCATTTCAAAGGATGCAAATTTATATACCACAACAGAGCTTGTGCTGGAGAATGGACAATGTTTTGATAACACAGGTATGTTTTATTTCAACCGAATAAAAATAGTCTTTTGAAATAAGATAACTATTATGAATCGAATGGTTTGATTGCTGTTGAAGTGAATGATGGCCAATCAATTGATATTTGAATAATCGTGATTCAATTTAAGATATACTTGGTCACTGGCGCCATTTGAAATCGAGTTTGTTTGAGTAAGAATTGTATGGATTGGTATTTATGTATGGTGGCATTTCGAATTAATGCCCTGAAGGTGAGTAGATTGGAATTGATATAATTCCATATAAGAAGGCATTTAATTAAGGTGTGAAATCAATTGTGAATGATTTTGAACCATATGTTGAAGGGCTTCCGCATGAGAATGACAGTGGGTGAATTTGCCAGCTATTGAAGTTTTTAATTTGAGAAAATGTTGAGATGCATGTTTATGTGTAGGGTATTTAGAGATTATGGGTTTGCAGGGTTGGCCCTGCATCAAGATATCAGGGAATATATGTATTAATAACATATGCATATATCCAAATGTTAGAAAATTGATTCTAAATCAATTTTCTATATGTTAGATATTGGAATATATTCTGTTAAATTGAATTTATGGATATAAAAAATAATAACTATTTCTATATGTATCTCCCATATGGGGGATACCACATATATTTAATCTATTCCTGTTTCTCATTCTTTTATTTTGATCAAAAAGGAGTTTCGATGTGATAAGAGTGCTTGGTCTACTATGGGATCCAAAAATATATATTCTGACTTAGAAGGAGAAATGCACTGGAGTACCAATCTGTGTCATGCACCTGAATATGTACATGGTAATGTTCATTCTATACTCAGGTCGGGAGGTATATACGGATCCGGGGTAGTACCCTTTCCATTTCATAAGTATCAGGATCAAGTAGATGTTCAACCTTTTGTTGCCAAACATATCGATTCTTATGTGGATCAAGTGGAACATAGATTAGGTGACTCAAATTGCTATGGGAAGGAAGAACAAATATTTAGTTATTCAGAAACTAAAACTGATCGGACCATATCCAATGAGCATCAAGACTCTATTTGTGTCACCTTTTCCCCTAAGAATTAAAATATGAAGGGGAAAAAGAAAATGAATTGATTCATCGTCTTGTTGCAGTGTGATAAAGAATGGGGAAAAGGAATAATACCATTTCATCATGCGATTCTTAGAATACCAAAAAGTGGTATTCTACAGATAAATTCCATTTTTGGATATTCTAACGTAGAACATGGAATATCGGATGGCTCGAATATGACAACACCCTTTTCCCTAGATTTATCGAGGGAAGGGGACAACTTGCATATTCAAATTAGCAATTCCATTGTATGAAGATGGTGAAAGAATCCAAGTAATGAGTGATACAAGTATTCCATTGGTTCGAACTTGTCTAGGATTTGATTGGGAACAAATAGATTCTATAAAATCTAAGGCTTATGTGATGGACCAAGATTGGATAATAAATGAATAAAATATCACGAAATTGTTGACAGATTTTGGAGCTCCACAGATTGAGAAAATCTAGGAATTTGGTCCTTGTTATTTAATGAAGATTCCAAGTGTTGGGAACTAGATCCACTTTTTGAGGGATTTTGGAAGGGAAAACGACATCCTTTCAAGGAGAATGCTTCCTTATCATTTTGTATAAGTACCAATTCAAATTTTCCTCTAGGGTCATGTAATTCTAGTAGGGATGTACTTGGATTGATTAAAATAATGAAGGTTGGTGCCATTTTTAGCTTCTAAAGCTTGGTCTCTTTCATAGGAATATGAGTATCCTTAGGCTTAGCCATCCCAAGAGCCTCTCAGATCTCTTTTACAATTTATTTATTTTCTTTAAATTTATTTTTCACTCGCATCTCTTATTTACGCAAATACTATTTATGTTTCTCTTGTTGTAGTTCATACTGGTTAAAGCATTAAAATGTGTTTTTTTATAGGTTATTGAAAAAATATCAAGCATGATTCATATTTATAACAAATTTGAAAACTCATGCCCATCATTGAGCTACTTGGATTGGTTTTCTAGTTCACAAATCTAGAATATCTAGGAGTCTCTTGCAGCAAAATAGTAGTAATTTTCTGCTATTTTTTAGCACATGTCAACGAGCCTATTTTGAGTTTATTCCACCAATATTAATTCTTAAAAAAGTTCAAGTTAATAACATAATTTACCCCATAGCATTTTCACTTGATTAGGTTAGGCATTTGGTAGGTTAACTAGATCACTAATTCTTGAATTTCCAGATTTTAGAGTAATACTTTTCTACTATTTTTTTAGCACATGTTAAAAAGGGTATTTTTGAGTGATTTCACTTGGAATGGAGTCCTAAGACATCCTAATTTATAGCAAAATTCGTCACATATCATTTTCATAAGTATTCTAGTGGTCAATACCATGGGTTATCATAGTATCATGAAGTCAACCAATCTACAATATTTTTTGGATAACCTTTCTTCATAAACAAAAACAAATGATAAAATCTAACATATTTCTGGATTCACAATTCTGACAAAGATATTTATAATGATATACATGTTCGGTATATATAAAATCACGAGATTCTTAGCCATACTACTTAAGTTAACTTAATAATACATCCCATCCCATCACTATGTTAGTGAACAAATATATTTTTTTGTAATTTATTAATAAACAAATTTGTATTCTTAGTTTATAATATGTTACAATTTTTAGAGATGAAAAATAAATAAATCTATTTCTTTAAATTTTATAAAAGTTAATTTCTTAGAATCACAATATCTTTTTTATTTTTATTTTTTTATATATTTTTTCAAATCAATTGATTAAATCTAATTTATAATTTGATATTTATCAAACTCTCATTAATTTACGAATTTTAATTTAAAATTTTGTATTTTATGCCAAAAAAATATTTATTATTTGTTTAACTCACTAAAATACTATGTATAATATTTTGTATAAAAAAAAAAATATTATTATTATTTTCCTTTAAGAAACCAAAGCCATAAACACAAAGGTACCAAGGAATACATCCAACCCGTTCCAACGAATGACTTCCTCCCCGTCTATCCGCATCAACAATTTCTTTGTCGATGGTCTCTTCCCAAGCCTTAGGAGCACAACCCACGAATCCCCTTTTTTTTCTCAACGGATCCGCGACAAGCTTCTTCTTTTTCTAGACCGTCACCCTCCAGCCTTACGTTAGCACGATCAAGATGATTTTCTTAGGGTGAGATGTGTTCTTTAGTAGAAATGTTATAATATATTTTGTATATGGTCATGTTCAAAATTTTTAAATAATAATAATAATAATAAATATCAATAATTTTGATAATTTATGGTTTTTTAAAGATATTTTTAATGCATATTTTTCTCATTATATTTTTATTTAACGTAACTTATTTAAAGTGATGCATAATTCACGATTTTTTTCATGGTATTATTATTTAATGTATTCAATTTCTATTGATTCATAGTTTTTTTTTTTAAATTACAATTTTACGATTTTACCTAATTTAGAAATTGTGATTAATATTAGTTTCTTTCTTGCTTATTGGTTCAAGAGCAAAAGAGATATGGCTCAAGAGTGATTTTGGATTCTTACGAAGTTGTTGTCTTCCATTAACTATGTTTCAATCTATAAGTTCTTTCATAGTGATGTTTCACCAACTTGCAAGGGTTTTAACTATTGCATTAAATAACAAGGTATTCCATGTGAAGACTTTATTTGTTGTATTTCTTTAACCATTTTTCAATTTATAAGGTCTTCCATAATGATGTTGCATCATCACATTAAATAAATAACAAGGTGTTTCAACTAAATATGATTTTTTTTAGTTTTTTTTGCAGTTGGTTTCATGTTAAATTTAATTTATTTACTCTTCCGAGAAAAAAACAATTCTATCCTTTTTCCATAGATGGAAACAATTATATTCATACGTGAATAGGGAGATGTGTGACAAGCTTATTATATTCATACGTGAATAGGGAGATGTAGAGACAAGCTTACGTGATTAAATTTTGCAACAAAGTCGATGTTCCTAAATTTTTTAGGTTTACATAGATGTTCCTATGAACATCCCTGCCACATAACTCATGCCAATTGGAGAAGGTTAGTCAAGGGAAACATCACCATTAAAGCACACATATATGAGATTTATTTAATACTTAGATATATTTTTTTGGGCATGCCTCGAATACATAGTGAATATGTGTGTGACTGAATGTGACTGAATATGATTTTTTTGGATAATTTTTCCAGTCCCCTGAAGTGGATTACTAAATATTCCAAATGATAAATACTTTCTTGATATTTATGAAGTCCACTTTACATTGATCCACAATATTGTATGTACTGTTATTTGAATATCCTTATCTTGTTGAATTCCCATTCTTAAAATCCCAATCAACTCCCACAGACAGCCAATTTGTTGTTGCACCTGCTTCCACTCTTACACATGCAATTTTGGTAACTTTGCAATAAACCAAAGTCACATGAAGTGAGAAAATTCCGTGAACAATTAAAAAGGTTTAAAAGGTTAAAATAATATGAATTGAAAAAATAATACATATTTTACAAATAGCCATTATACGATATTCAATTTTCTACCACTCACTTTTTTTCTATCCTGAACAACAAGATGCACTTCTAAGCAGGGATAAGATCTTAATAAATAGAGCATTCAAAAGCCACCAACTGTACATGATTAACATGGACGCTTTGACTTACAATTTTTACATATCAAGAACAATGACATATATCACACTCTACTAAAAGCCTAATATGAATCTCGATTGGAGATCCCAATGTTCCTTTTCTTGTCTCTGTGCTTGTTCTGTATGCAATATTTCATTCCAATAGCTTCTGCACCTGCCGATTTAGACCATCACAACAACATATTCATATGTTTAATATTAATAACCTCATGGAAAACACAGAATTCCAGTCAAAACAAATAACGCCCACTGGAACAAAATGAATATCCACACCTTTTCTTCACCAACAAACCCAACTCAGTCAAGTGAAAAAAATCAACATAAACTCCCATCTACATAATTTACACTAGCAGAATTCAGTGGTTTTTCCCTACTTCTTATGTCTATAAGTCAACTTCCAATAAAGGGATCAAAATAGATACCTAATATACGAAGTGTTGTATTAAAAGATAAAGCAAACTTAGCGCTCATCAAGAGCGCACTCCATTAAAATCTGAAAGCAACTAGCTGAAGCAATACTTGTCTGCATATTGGACACCTTGCCCTTTGATTGGCAGATTTGACCACTTTAATTGTTGGTATTGATGCCCCTGTGCATGCATAAATGTTGCAGAAAACATGTCCACATCCCTATACAATGAGTTAATATTTAAGAAAACATCCAAAACATAGTAAACACTCACCAAAATTAACAATGTAACAAGGGGAAGAAACGCTTCACTGTATCATACATCACAATCCACATATTACAAAATAAACACCAATGCCAAAAGCTAATAATGTTGACGACCCTGACAATCAAAATGATAAAAAATATTTGCATAAGACTAAGAAGAAACGAAAACGGGTGGAGAAGATGAATTTGCTGGACAAAGACCAGGAAATTTCAAGAATCGTAACGAAAAAGCGTAAAATATTGGCAGAAGAGGAAGCATAAGCTGCCAAGAAATTCAGCTTCGAGATCGAACGTTTCATAGCCGGGATTGAAGCTGTCATAGAAGAAGATGTTGAGCTTAACAGAAACAGTGAGCCTATTATCATGAAATTTTTGATGTTACTCGAGATGCGAGGTGTTATTTCCAAGAAACCTGCACATACAGAGTTTTGAGAAAATATAAGATGAAACAACCAGTAAAACGTACCTCTTAACAGATGCAGGTGATGGTCACTAAGCCCGAGCTAAATCGACACGGCCCCTGATTGAATCTTTGAATGCTCACGCGTGACACTGCGAAATTTCTAAATGTGGCGGTGGTGAGATAATGTAACTGATTAATAACAGTTTTTAATCAAAGGGTAGACAACATTTGAATCGTCTAACATCTGAATCAATGATGTATAATAGTACACTTGGCATTTAGGAAAGTTGTTTACAAATAGTGACGCTTTACAGCGTAATAAATATTAATTTTTTTTTTATTACAATAACTTTATTTCAATATTTCAAACATAACAACCATGTGATCTGTATTAAGCCATTTATTAATAATTTTATTTTACTTTATTATCTCTTTTTTAAGTTTATGGTTAAATTATTTATTTTGTTGTGGATTAAAAAAAAACTTATCATTTATTTAAATAGTGACTCTCATTACACTATTTCAGTAAATTCTGATTATCTGAACTTAAATATAAATGCCCAAAAAATATTATTATGAAAAATCATAATTTTCACTAGAAAATTTAGAGAATACCTTTTCAAAATTATATTTTCAAAAAATTTAAATTAAAAAAAATATAAACCTTCAGACATAAACAAACACAGTAAATCTATTTATAATGAATTGTGATAAATAAATGAAAAACAAATAATAAATCTATTTATAATAACTTTATTATAATATTTACTTAAAAAACCAATAATAAATCTATTTCTAATAACTTTGTTATAAGAACAAATGAAAACTACAGTTATAAATCCTTAAATAAACTAAACATAAACTTTCAAAGATAAATAATTAAAACATTTGTAGATCTATTTATCATCAATTGTAATGCATAACATTTATAAATTTAGGTAATATATTTTTCAGAAAGGAAAGAAAAGTTGTTTATATTAAGATAAGATAAAAAGTACATTTTCATAATCATATGTGGACTGGCATCATCCCAGAAACCATGATCCAAGGCCATCAGAATGAACACAATCATAAAACATTTCAATGCATCATATGTGAATTTATGATTGTTACTTCTCTCAGAACACTCTCTTGTGTTTGATGATGTCCAAAAGGTAGCTTTCCAAAAATAATCTGATAGAATAATACCCCACCTAGTTGCCACTTTCGATTTTTTACCTTAATATCTCCATGATATTTGTGATGTGGAACTAATTCTCTGCCAACTGTGCCATGTTCCTTTAACTGCTGAGGGATTCCTTTGACATCATCTCTATCTCCTTAAGATATGGACTTTACTACCATAAGTCATATTTTCAAAAATAGGATCTCTATTCCCTATTCCAGGATACTCTACCATGTTACCTTTGATTGCTTAAAATGTTGCTAAATACCCTCATAATTCTCGTCGAATGTTGGAGCTTATACCATAAAATAATCCCCAAAAGAATGAATCAATGCCTCTCCACTAAATAAAACAAGGGAACGTCCTTAACAATGATTCTTGGGTATATAACCCATATCCCTTCACCAACTTCAAATTTTTTCTCCTCTCCTGCCTCAAACTGAAGCATTTCTCGAACTTAATTCTCTACTTTTTTCGTAGTACATAAGGTGCACTTACCTGAGCATACAAGGCTACCCATACAATAATGAGAGGAAAGATTACCTTTTTCATGTATGCATCTCCAAAACAATTTAGACAACTTTGCCCTAGAATCCAATTAAGATGTATACTAATGATAACTGAAGTTGATAGAAACTCTGTTGAGAAAATTTCATTGATTCTATCAACATAATGAAATCACTTAAAGATTCAGAGACTTTATTTTGTGTTAGAAAATCCTATGATATAGATTTGTGATTTCCGATTTGTTAAGGAAATATAGGAATCTTGGGCTACGGTAAGTACATCTGGTCTTTCTTCTTGGTTGCATGTCAAGCATCGCTGAATGAAATTATTCACTTCATCAAAAACTTTGGGATGTGTTGGTATGTCCACTCTATGTGCATTTATGATTGTTCCTTCCCTTAGAACACTCTATTGTGTTTGATCATGTCCAAAAGGTAGTTTTCCAAAAATTGTCTGATAGAATAATACCCCAATGGACCAAACATCAACCTTTGATGATATGAGTGGTGTCTTGTTAATATAAAAGAATTCAGGAGGCATATACCAATATATCCATACACCCTGAGACATCAGTTCAATTTCTCGTGAACCAACATCACCCAAAACTATTTTACTGAGACAAAAATCAATAAATTTTTCCACACTGTCCTCATCAAAGAGGACATTTCCAGGCTTCAAATCATAATGAATTACACTCTATGGTCTTTTGTTTCAATAAAAAAGGGTTGAAAGTATTTGAATTATTATGGTCCTTGCCTCTTGCTATGATAAGCATGGTGTTATGTGCAAGACTACTTCGAGATATTTCCCTCACTGCAATGTACATTAGAGTGAGGGAAATATCTCGATGCAGTCTTGCAGGTAACACCATGTCTATCTGAGTAAGAGGCAAGGACCATAATAATTCAAATACTTTCAGCCCTTGCTAATCTAAACAAAAGACCATAAAATGTAATTCATTATAATTTGAAGACACTGCTCATATCATCAAAGGTTGATGTTTGGTCAGTTGGGGTATTATTCTGTTACATGATTTTTGGAAAGCTACCTTTTAGACATGATCAAACATAAGAGAGTTCTCTAATGGAAGGAAAAATCATGAATGAACATAGAATGGACATACCAGTTTATCCTAAAGTTTCTAATGAAGCGAAAGACCTCATTCAGTGATGCCTGACATGCAACCAAGCGGAGAGAACAAATGTACTTAAAGTAGCCGAAGATTCCTATCTTTCCTTAACAAAGCAGAACTCACAAATCTATAGCATAGGATTTGCTAACACAGAATAAAGTCTTTGACTCTCTACGTGATTTTGTTCTATTGATATAACAACATACCTTTTTTTGATAGAGTTTCTATCAAATTTAGTTATCAGTAAGTATACATCTTAAGTGGATTCTAGCGGAAGGCTTTCTGTTTGCGGATGTAAATGCTCTAAATTATTTTGGAGATGCATACATGAAAAAGGCCATGTTTCCTATCATTCTTGTATGGGTAGCCATGTATGCTCAGGGAAGTTCACCTTATGCACCACGAAGGAAGTGAGATAAAGATCTCAATGCAATCTTGGAAAATGAACTTAGACACCCTCATACGTAAGTTCAATTTCTCGTGAACCAACATCATCCAAAACTATTTTACTAAGACTAAAATAAGTAAGTTTTGCCATGCCATCCTCATCAAAGAGTATATTTCCAGGCTTCAAATCATAATGAATTACACTAGGTGGTCTTTTGTTTAGATAACCAACGGATGAGAGTATTTGAATTATCTTTAAAAGTTTATGTTTTGTTTATTTACCTATTTAGAGTAAAAAGAATTGTGACCCCTCTTAAAGCTTAGTAGATCTAGAGTTAAGATAGAACTAACTTGGTTTAATTATTATTTATAATTACTTCTATTATTTTTATATAATATTCACAAATAAAAATGTGCTATTTAATTGATATATAAATCCATTTAATTAGTTGGGGTTTCTTCTTTGTTAGTTTTTAAACATTCTACTTAATAATGAGGTTCTCACTATTTAGTCTATTCATTTATTAATGTTATTTTCAATTACATAATTTACTTAGCACTTATTTGAATACCCTAGATCCATCTCAACTTCTTATCTAACAAGTACAAAGAGAAAGCAAATTTCTTTCAATTACATAATTTACTTAGCACTTATTTGACTACCCTAGATCCATCTCAACTCCTTATCTATCAAGTACAGAGAGAAATCAAATTTCTTTTCACTGTAAAAGAGGTTTTCATATCAAGGGATTTGATCCCTATGGACACTTGGATCCAAAGTTAATATGAATCTACGTTGGTTTATTCTCTCCTTTAAAAAGACTATATTCCACATGAATACCATGGGTTTTGGATACCATAACTCATTTTTGTTTTTATAGTGTTATTTTATTTTTAGTTTTTAATTATATTTCGACGGTTATTTTTATTTTGAGTGAGCTAAAATGTTTACATTAGAATATTTTTTTATTTAGTTTGTTAATTTAATTTAATTTTTGTTTTTATCTAAATTTGACTTAGTTAAAATGTTAAAAATTGCATTACTACATCTCTACCATACTTGGCTCTATAGGAATAAATAAATTAAATTTAACATGAAACCAATCAAATTATTTTTTGAAGAAATGGACAATGTACTAGTTTGATTCATCATTGAGTCTTCTATTCTATTGGCATGAGTAAAAAACCTTCCTTTTGAAAGTGGAAGCAATAACTTAAAAAAAAACTAAAAAAAAACTCATATTTAGTTGAAATATCTTGATATGTAATGGGATGGTGCAACATCATTATGAAATATCTTATAAATTGAAAAATGGTTAAAGAAATACAACAAAGAAAGTCTTCAGTTGAAATACCTTGTTATGTAATGCAATAGTTAAGACCCTTGGAAGTTGGTGCAACATCACTATGAAATAACTTATAAATTGAAAAATGGTTAACACAAGACAACAAAAAAGTCTTCCACTTCAGTGGTTAAATTTGTAGGAATCTAGATGTCTTAACCAACAAGCAAAAGAAACTAATATTAATCCCAAATAGTAAATTTGGTAAAATTGAAAAATTGTAATTAAAAAAAAACACTATTCATTGGTTTAAATAAGATGCATTAAATAATTATACCATAGTAAAAGCCATAAATTATATATAATTTAAATAAGCTACATTAAATAATAATACAAAAAAAACCATGAATTAAAAATACATTAAAAAAACTATAATTTATCAAAATTAATTTTATTTATTATTATTGTTATGTTTCTACTCCCGAGAACACATCTCATCCCCAAAAAAATCATGTGGATCCTGCTAGCCTAACGCTTGTGGAAGAAGATCGAGCAAAAGAAGATGGGTTGTGCTCCATATTTAGATCAAGTGGATCTAAATATTGTAGCATATTATAAAATAAGCATAAAAAATTGTATATGGAAATTTTTCCTAATAAATTATAAAAAAAAATTATGCTCACTAATATATCAATGGGTGTAATGTTAAGTTAATTCGTGTGGCCATGAACCTCGTGATTTTTAAAGTTCAGATGCCATGGGTTTTTGTTTATCAAGTCACAAGTGAAGCTTGAACTTAGACAACTTGACAAACAAAAAAATTAAATTCTAAAAAAAAATATTATTTTAATTTCATATATTCTAAAAAAATAAAGTCTTCTTAATTTCAAAATATACTTTTTGAAAGGAAATATTGAAAAATATTAAGAAAACATAAAAAAAATTCCAATTATAACCTTGCTTATAAATAAAAAAACAAACAAAGTGAACAAATCTACCATATTTTTGGATATCCTTGCTTAGAAAGCAAAAATAAATGAAGAAATTTGCCATATTTCTGGATTCACAATTGATTTGTATAATGAGATGCATGTATTTACCATATTTCTAGATTCACATTTGATTTCCAGCCTATGTCTATCTTAATTTCTAATCTACCAAGCGTTAGAGGGATAAAATCTCTTTCTTGAACATATTCATGAGACCATATTTTTGGATTATCAAGGTACCATGAAGTCAACAAATGTACCATATTCTTTGATAAACTTAAAAACTAAAAACAAATGATAAAATCTAAAATCTCTTTCTTGAACATATTCATGAGACCATATTTTTGGATTATCAAGGTGCCATGAAGTCAACAAACGTACCATATTCTTTGATAAACTTAAAAACTAAAAACAAATGATAAAATCTGCCATATTTCTCGATTCAAAATTCTGACGAAGATTTTTATAATGAGATGCATTTTCGGTATATATACCACCCTACATCTATCTTAACTTATAATCTACCAAGCATTAGAGGGATCAAATCTCTTTCTTGAATATATTCAAGAGATTTGATGCCTTTCGCCATTTAGAGTAAATCCAAAGTTAAGATGGATCTAGGTTGGTTTAATCCCCCTTTTATATAGGCTATATACCACATGAATACCATGGGTCAATACCATGAGTTATCATGGTACCATGAATTCAACAAATCTACCATATTTCTGGGTAACCTTGCTTAAAAAATAAAATAAAAATAAAAAAATCTACCATATTTCTGGATTCACAATTTTGATAAAGATTCGTATAATGAGATGCATGTTCAGTATGTATACCAGCCTACATCTACCTTAACTTCTGATCTACCAAGCTTTAGAGGGATCAAATCTCTTTCTTGAAGAGATTTGATGTATTTAGACACTCAGTAAATCTGAAGTTAAGATGGATCTAGATTGGTTTAATTCCACCTTTATATAGGTTATATTCCACATTAATACCATGTGTCAATACAATGGGTTATCATGATACCATGAGCTCAAATACCATGCGTCAATACCATGGGTTATCATGATACCATGAGCTCAAAAACCACGCGTACTTGACCAAATCAAATTTACTTTAACTAATAAAAAAAATTTAATAAAAATAAAATTAATAGTTAAATGTTTTCATTACATTATGCGTGCAACTAAAATAGTATTTAAATCAGATTAGGTTAATTGTGCTTGTTTTCTAGTAGTTTTGTGTCTATGGATTTTTTTTGGTATCCTCAAACTTGGTCTTTGAGTCCAATAAATTAAAAAATATATATATTATTTTAAAACAATTAAAATGAATTTAAAATTCAATAACAGTGGTGATTTTCAAGTAGTTTTGTGCTTTGGATTTTGGTCTCAATGAAGCATTTTAGTAGGCTTGGATCCTTAAACTTATGGCCACAACATAGATAAAAAATTTATTTTTATAAACTAAATTTAAATTAATATTACACATTGTTTTATAAAGTATAAACCTTTACTCCAATAAATATCTTAGTATGGGAAATCCAGTTTGATAGATAGTTAATGGTTAACAAACATTTTAAAGAGTCATAAAGAGAAAATTTATTAACTTGTGATGTTTCGGCAATAAGTGACATCTATTTTATAATAATCCATGATTTTCATGCTCATTGTTTGAAATTAACCAAATTAAGTAAAGAGATTTTAAATAAAGTTGATATAGTAAAAAAAGAGTCAATAACTAAAATCCATTTTGTTATAGTCTATGTTTGAGGTCCATAATGGTGATCCTCTGGTAACAAATTGAGACCTTTTTTTTTTTAAAACCATTCAATTAAATTGTAAATCCACTATGATTTCCAGATACAGAGACATTTATGAAGGAACCATGTAACACCCTGTTTTATTTTCAATTTATTTTAAAAGACTTTTCCTGATACATTAGAATTTATTAAGTGAAAAGAATCTGGAATTTTATTTCATAAATAATAAATTACAATGAGTAATTTATTAACTATATGGTAAAGAATAACAATATTCCAGAGTAAAAGAAAGAGGATGTTTCTGATACTTACCCTCCCCAACAGGATAAAAGGAAATCCTGAGAAGGGGAAGGGGTTCTATTCCAGAAAGGAAAAAGACTTTCACATCAGTAAGATTGTGAAGAAAATAGAGTTGTTCAGAGTTGGTGGTTTACCAGTGGAACTCTGTACCTGAAGAAGTGTAGAGGGGTCCTAATGTCTAACTTCAGAAAAAGAAAACCTGTTATCTAAACTCTAGTGTGAAGCAAGGGGGCAGAAGAGGACATGATTGCCTCTCTCATGGTTGGGCTTAATCAAGAGAAACCGAGATAAGTATATTGAACTTACTAGTTTACATTGTCAGACATAAAGAGAATTTTTTTTAAAGTTTTCCACAGAGGTAACTTTCAATTGACTGTTAATTAGAGATATTGTTAAATTCCATCTACTTTGTAAAGAGGTGATAACTCTAAAATTAGCACAGATATAAATAATTTTTTTTTAAAATAAGTGAATATATATTTTTTTATTGCTTAAAACTTTCTATGGTTATGATATTGGTAATCTATGTGGTCTGTACCTATTCTAAAACTTAGTACAATTACAGTATATAGAGTGGAATAAGAGTTGGAAATAATAGTAAATGGACCATGCTAAAAAAAGCGTACTTGATAAATATTATCGAGCAAAGAAATAATTATGTTTTTATGGTAACAAAAAAAAAATACAATTAGGAATCAATATGACTTGGAAATTGTAACGAGTGATCTTATTTTTAAAATAAAACCCTTATAATGTTATGGATAAGGAATATTAGCAGGCCCTGGGGTCAAGAAGCCAATTGTAATGAGCGAGCTTATTTTTAAAATAAAACCCTTATAATGTTATGAGTAAGGAATATCAGTAGGCCCAGGGGTCAAGAAGCCAAGCCCCACATTTGTAGGGCAGGGATCATGGTCCCCTCACCACTAATATTTATGGTGTAAACCAAAAAAATTCTTACAATGTTTAAGTAAATATTGAAAGCTTAAAAGAAAACCAATTGACATGGAAAATTTAACTCATAGCATAAAAAATCAAATGGCCAACACACATAACTAGAACACGGACTGAATTTGAGAAGCATAATGGAACTGTAAAATAAGAAACATGCATGTCATTATATAATGCGACAAAATATTCTGCAATATATAAGTAGTTAGTAATCTGGCTAAACAGTAATGATGTCTCTTACAACTGAAATAGAACCATCCTATACAAGTTTAGGTTGCGCCTCACACGCAGTAATAAAACAAATTTCAAAATAACTATGCATATTCACCCAACATCACAAATAACAACATATTACCCTATGTTCCAGGAAAGAACATAAAACAGAGAAGTGAATCTCTTTTAACATCAAAAAAATGTGTGAAACCCTTCATGCCAAGAAATAACAGAGATACTCTCGCATGCAATAAGCTCAAGGGGCCGAAGGCCACACCTGTTCATGAAGAGGGTTTATCCTCAGTAAACGATGAATAAAAAATTCTAGAAAAAAAGCAAGAGAACAATGTGAATTGGGGATGAGGTATGTCTTACCCAGGATCATGAACGACACATTGAGGGACTCGAATTGCACCTCCAATGCCACTAAAGTCCAACAGTTTCATATCTTACACAAAACATGCATTGACAGTGAGTAAATATATGTAAGTCAAACTCTCTAGTCAAAGGAAAATATTTGTAAGCCAAAAGAAAAATACAAAAAAAACCATGCAAACTTACCTACTCGGACTGGCATGGATAAGGGACGACATCACAAAAACCATTCAGAAGAAGCAAGGGAGATATTATGGTTACCTGCCAATAAAACCCTGGCCATTTAATTCTGAGTGAACACCATTTAGATAACTTTGAAAATAAATACGGGTAATTTCTATTATCGAGCAATGAGATACCCTAGCTTCAAATGTAAGACTGAACCAAAAAAAAAAAGCTAAGTGGTTTCAGAAGCATCCTTACCAGACTGATCCATTGGGAAATCTTTGAAACAATTGTAAGAAAACAAACTGTCAGGGAAAATAAGTCTACAGGAAGCACAATCAGCTGAAGGAATTCCATGCCACCATTTAGTAGGATGATAACACAGACGAAAGATGCAATGAATAAAGCCAAATCCATGAAGAAAAAACTAAGTGATATGGTAGGAAAATAATGGACCTGCCTGAAGGGTGGGTCATAAATAGAAAAACTTACAGAGCTTGCATCATAGGAACATCATGAAACAAATGAGTTGTGCCTCTGTGCTTCAGGTTGGGATAGTTACCCTAACCACTAGAACCAGAGCCGCGACCATCAGATCTAGCATTAACTAGATCTACAATGGGCACAAAGAACCAAGGCATTTAAGATGTGCCAAATTCCATCCACCAATAAGGGCAGGTGTCCAGGTTTAATGATGTGGAATTGATTAATGCCACCACAAACCATTTAACCAAATATTTCTGATCATCGATTATGCAATCAAAGTATAAGTACAATAATAAATCTTTTAAAGGCTGAAAAGTCTAAATGAAATCCAATACCATATTATATCGCATTATCATGTGTATCTCTTAACTTTGAGAATGTGTGTAACATTATCCAATAATAAAATGTGAAACAAATAATGTACAATCATATAAAACATGATGAGTCTATAGAATTGTTGTGTCATATAGCATTGAATATTCGATGATGTGATTGGTAAATAATAATTTTTTTGTATAAGTTTAGTAGTGGTGACATATGGTATCAGAGTGTGGTTCACACGCTAGGCCAAGTTGAGCTAACTAACTCTAGAGACTATCAATTTTGTTAATTACATGCACAGGGAGTGACATAAGATATTGAACAAGCCAATGAGGAGACGATCCAGCCAAAAACCATCAAGAATAATAGGGTAGACCCACTCCCAGCCTAATTTAGAACTTAACCTACAAATCTAGGTACAATTAAGTGTGGATTATCACCATCAAACCAGTAGGTTGCTAGAAGAACAACATCATCAGAAAACCCAACTGTTAGACACACTATAAGAACTCCAAACATAAATTATTCATGTGTGAAGTGACAATGAAAGAATGATGAGGGAAAAACATAGAATACTCTAGAGTCTCTTGGATAAGTAGAACCACCCTACGACACAGCCTAGTCCAGAAAGGGACACCCATGAAGAAGGAGAACAATAGCAGCAAGTGAATAACAATCTAGAATGAAGTTGAAATGAGTGAAGTAACAAAAACAAAATATACAACAAAGCAGAATTTGGAAATGCTTTTGAGCAACAAGAAATGAATAAACATAAGGTAGAGTTACAAGGTGAATTTCGGAAATTTAAACCTCCTAACTTAGATGGAGATACTGAGGAAGTAGCTTAAAATATGGATAATTAACATGAATAAATACTTTCAAGTCTATGAGTATAAAAACAAGCTCAAAGATCACCTTGCTATGTAGCAGTTGCGGGAAAAAGCCACATTGTGGTGGGAAGAAGTGGAAAACATGTGTACAATTGAAGACCAGAATGAGACATGGGATGAATTTCAGTAATATTTTAAGGACAAGTACCTAACATAGCGATTTTATGATGAAAAAACAAGGGAGTTTCATGATTTGAGATTGGGACAACTATCAATGGATGAATTCATCACTAAGTTTACCTCTTTGCTAAGATACATACCATACCTGAAAGATGGAAAAGAAACAGTACAACAACTCCTGAGCAGCCTGCCTTCTCATATGAAGGAAAGGATCAAATTTGTAAACATGAAAACTATAGATGAGGTGATACGAAAAGCATGAATGTGCTATCAACAATTTAAGGTGAAAGGTGAAATTGGTAGAAGTTGGCCACCAAAGAAAGGGCAAAATGGGTCCTCGAATTCTAAAAACACCACATCAAGAAGTTATAAAAATGATCTGAGAGATTTAGAAAATAGGTAATTTGGGAGAAACCAGCAAAAGCCCAATTGAGCACTGGAAGATTTACCTACGGAAGAATCCAATAGGCCAGACCTTGGATCATCCCAAAAACCACCATTACAATGTTGGGGATGCGATGAGGCACATTACATCAAAAATTTCCCTGACCGTGGAAGAAAGGAACTTACAATCAACTTTCAACAGGTGTTTATAGTAGGGGATGTTGCACGAAACATACCATGAATTAATGTTGCACTAAAGGACTGGCAAGATGATTTCTATCCAACCATGAAAGAGATGGAAGGTAAGTTACAATCTCAAACAATTTCCATTTTGGTTGATCCCGATGCCAGTTTAAGTTATATAAACCCTTGAGTAGTTGAAAATTGTAAACTACAAAGTCAAAAATTTAACAGTCCCTATTTGGTACAATTGGCCACGGGGACAAGGAGAATAGTTAATACTAAAGTGTCAGATTGTATCCTGGAAATAGTTAGACAATATATACTTATGGAATTGAATATTTTACCTTTGGGTTATTATGACATCCTGTTGGGAATGGAATGGTTAGAGAGACACTGGTCACTAGTAGATTTCAAGGAGAAAATTATATATTTCAAGGCGAAAGATAGTACTTGTCAAGAATTGTTGGGAATTAAGAAACCACTTCAATTGCGCCCCATCACAACAACTCAGCTGGGTAAATGCATCAAGAAAGGGTGTCAACTCTATGCTATCCATGTGGGGTTTACTAACTCCAAAGACAAGACGCTTATGCTGGAAAATATCCGAGTTGTTCAAGATTTCATGGACGTATTTCCTGAAAATATTCCAGGATTACCCCCAAAAAGAGATATTGATTTTACCATTGAATTACTACCTGAAGTAGCACCTGTATCGTGAGCACCATACAGGATGAGTGCGCCTCAGTTGACAGAATTAAAAATGCAGTTGTAAAAACTGTTCGAAAAAGAGTATATTCTACTGAGTGTGTCCCCCTAGGGAGCACCTGTGTTGTTCGTTAAAAATAAATACAGAATGATGCAAATGTATGTGGATTACCGACAGCTTAAAAAGTTGACAGTCAAGAAAAAATATCCATTTCCACGTATATACTATCTTTTCAATCAAGTAGAAGGAGAAAAAGTGTTTTCAGAAATTGACATGAGATCTCGGTATCACCAGATAGAGATTAAAGATGAAGAGATATCCAAAACAAATTTTTGCACCAGGTACAGACACTATGAATTTGTGGTACTACCGTTCGGATTAACTAATGCACCAACAAAATTCATGAGCCTGATGCATGGCATATTCCACACATATCTGGACAGATTTATTTTAATTTTTATTGATGACATATTGATATACTCTAGAAATATGAAGGAACACCGAGAACATTTATTCTTAGTGTTGAAAATGTTGTAGGAGCATCAGCTCTACACCAAGTTTAGAAAATGAAATTTGTACAAAGAACAGATCCAATATCTGGGCCATGTGATATCGGCTGAAGGGATCTCGATAGATCTCAAAAAAATAAAAAAAGTAATGGAATGGAGAGTTGCCAGAAAATGTGCCAGACATATGTTCTTTCATGGGCCTAACTGGTTACTACCAGGGATTCATCAAAGGCTTTTCTAAGATAGCCTTTCCCACCACCTCCTTGCAGTGGAAGGGACGTATTTTTAAGTGGACTAGTGAATGTCAAGCCAGTTTTGAACGGTTAAAGGAACTATTAACCACTGCCCTTGTGTTACAAGTGGCTGACCCAAACAGAGAATTTAAATTATGCACAGATGTTTTTAATGAAGGGGTGGGAGCAGTATTGACGCAAGATGGTAAGGTAATAACGTATGAATCCAGAAATCTAAAGGATGATGGAGCAAGATACTCTTGCTCATGACGAGAATCTATTGTGGTAGTAATATGCTTCCGAAGGTATGGAGACATTACTTGTTGGGAAAAAGGTTTCAGGCGAAGGACTAACCATAATAGCTTTACGAGTTACTTTAAAACCTTGATTTTCATCAAGCCGTTAAGTGAGATGAATGCTCCTAAGTGAATTTGATTTGGACATTCAACACGCGATAAGCAAAGAAACTACGTAAAGGATGATTTGGGTAGGAAACTTCGATAGCATCTATGAACTCTACTTTAACCACACACAATTTATGTTTGTGAACAAACAAATGAGGCATCAAAGAGAGATCTTGAATATCAATTTTTATGTCGCAAAGTAAAAAGAAATGAAAAACAAGGAAAGAAATCTAATTATGATGAATGATAAAACTCTTATTCTTTCGAGAACATATGTATTCCAACCAAACAAGCTTGAAGGAGCCGATTTTGGATTAATATCACCGTAGTGCCTACAAGGACACCTCCGGTATCAAAAGATGCTAACAACCATTAGAAAGGACTATTTTTATATGGAAATGTGTAAAAACATTATTGAATATTTGAACAAGTGTTTAGAGGTTAGAAATTTAAGGTGAGCACTAATATCCAAAGTGAGATTTCTTGAACCCATACTTGTACCGAATGGAAGTGAGGTCACATCTCTTGATTTCTATCGCAAGTTCACCGAGAAGAAAAAGACATAATGATTCAATTATGGTTGTGGTGATAGACTTTGTCAAGGTATCTCTATTTCATACATGTTATCACCACAAGACCCAAGATTGTTGACATTCTCATGAGGGAGATATTTAGATCGCACGACATTCTCGTTAATTTTCATCTCAAATCGAGATGTAAAGTTCACCTAAACTTTCTTGAAAGAACTATTTAATAGATTGGGGACACGTATCCTATTTAGTACAACTTACCATCCTCAAACATATGGACAGACTGAATGGATGAATTAGATATTAGAATACATGCTACACATGTATATGATGAAGCAACCCACAATGTGGGAAGAATATTTATACATGGCTTAATTCGCCTAGAACAATGGATACTGTGAATCTTTCACGATGATCTTTGAGGCATTGTATGGTAGATGTGCTTTACCCCCATAAAAGGGATATGTGTAGCTCAGAAAGAAAACTAATGCTTGGACGAGACATGATGGAGGAAATGGAGTGGAGTAAGAAAAATTAGACAGGAATACAAAGGAAGCCAGATAGGTAGAAGGGTATATGTCGATAAGAGAAGAAGCTTTTAAGAATTGGAAAACAGTGACCACGTGTATGTAATAATTCAACCCAAGAAAATCACCTTAAGGTGGAATACCTATGCCTAATTGGCCTTATACTGGTGGGCCTTTCTGCAATTTTGGAAAGGATAGGGCTAATGGCTTATCGATCATTTTTCTCATCTACATATTGGTACATAATGTGTTCTTAGTGATTTTACCCAAGGACACACATCCCTGCATGTGACACTGCGTGTTGCACATGTAAGTTATAAGCTACATTATGACTTCTGAGAAAGAAGAGTTTCTAGTTAAATTAATTAAAAATGTACTGATTTGGTAGAATTGGATGCTAATTTATGGTAGAACTGTACCTATTCTCGATTTGAGAACACGTCTAGAGACAAGTCATCTCAAGTGAAGGTGGCAACAAGCACTTGCACCAGAGGAGACTATTGATTTTACCATTGAATTACCACTTAGAGTGGCACTGACTACGAGCACCACACAAGATGAGTGTGCCTCTACTCGATGGAATTAAAAAAATGCACCAAAAAATTACTTGAAAAAGTTAGTATATTCGACCTATGTGTCCCTAGGGAGCACCGTGTTGCTCAAGAAAACAAATACTTAAACGATGCGAATGTATGTACCATCGACAACTTAAAGTCGATGTTAAGAAAAAATATCCATTTCCACATCTATACTATCTTTTAATCAAGCATAAGGGAGAAAAAGTTTTTTCGTAAATTAGACTCGAGATCTTCGTACCGTTCGTATAGAGATTAAAGATGAAGAGATATCCAAAACAAACTTTTCTTTACCTGCATGTACACTATGAATTTGTGGTACTACCGTTCGGATTAACTAATGCACCAACAACATTCATGGCTTGATGCATGGCATATTCCACACATATCCGGATACAGATTTATTTTAATTTTTATTGATGACATATTGATATACTTAAAACATGAAGGAACACCGAGAAAATTTATTAGTGTTGAAAAATGATGCAGATACCTCACCTACACCAAGTTTAGAAAATGCAATTTCCACAAAGAGCATATCCAATATCCGGGGCCATGTGATATCGGGTCAAGGGATCTCAAGAGATCTTCAAAAAGATAAAAATTAATGGAATGGAGAGTCCTCAGAAAATGTGCCGGTATACGTCTTCTTCATGGGCCCAATCGGTTACCACCAAGGATTCATCAAAGGCTTTTCAAGATAGCCTTTCCCACCACCTCTCATAAAATGAAGGGACATATTTTTAAGCTAGACTAGTGAATGCTTGCCCGCCTTTTGAATGGTTAAAGGAACTATTAAGCACCGGCCACCTAAGTTACAAGGGCCCACCCAAACAGATAATTTGGAAGTCCTACATTCTTTTAATGAAGGTGGGAGCAACATCGACGCAAGATGGTTAGGTAATAATGTGTGAACCGTAAGAAACATAAAGGATGATGAGCACCGATACTTTCCTCATGATTTAGAATTGACCGTGGTAGTAAATGCTCCTGCATGGAGACATTACTTAAGTTGGGAAAAGGTTTAAAGCAGATCAACCATAATAGGTTTACCAGCGATTTAAAAATCCGACTTGGATGCTCGTCGAAGTGAGATGGAATGCTCCTAAGTGAATTTGATTTTAAGACCAACAACAAAGAAAAGTGGCAAAGAAACTACGTAAAGGATGATTCTATGGTGAAACTTCATGGCATCTATGAACTCTACTTTAACCACACAATTTATGTTTCACAGAACAAATAAATTAGGCATCAAAGAGAGATCTTGAACATCAATTCTTATGTCAACTATAAAAGAAATGAAAACAAGGAAAGAAATATAATTATAGAGTTAACAACAAAAAACTTTAGTATTTCGGGAGAAGATATGTATTCCAAACCAAATAAGCTTGAAGGAGTTGATTTTGGATTAATATCATCGCAGTGCCTATGTTGGACACCTCTGCATTTTAAAAGATGTCGACAACTATTACAAAGGACTATTTTTTGCAGCGGAATGAAAACATTATTGAATATTTGACCAAGTGTTTAGAGTGTTAATGCTAAGGTGGAGCACTAACATCCAAAGGAGATTTTTTTTGAGCCCACACCGACGAATGGAAGCGAGTCACATCTTGATTTCATTAAAAGGGTGTCTAACAAGAAGAAAAAGACACAATGATTCAATTACAGCTTGTGGTGGACACTTACCAAGGTATCTCATTTCATACATGTTTATTTACTTACAAGATCAGAAGATTGTTGATATCTTCATGAGGGAGATATTTAGACCTAGAATGACATTCCTAGAATTTTCATCTCGTATCGAGATGTAATGTTCAATTAAATTTCTTGAAAGCACTATTTACTATATTGTGGGACACGTATCTATTTAGTACAACTTACCATCCTCAAACATATGGACAGACCGAATGGGATGAATTAGATAATATAACATATGCTACACATGTATGTGATGCGAAGAACTCACAATGTGGGAAGAATATTTATATATGGTCAAATTCGCTTGTAGTGGGTCGAAGAGTTACTGTGAATTCCCCAATAATTTTCGAGGCATTGTGTTGGCAGAAAATGCCGTACTCCCATAAACTGGAGTAGTCCGGAAAGAAAACTAATGCTTGGACTAGACATGATGGAGGAAATGGAGGAGGTAAGAAAAATTAGATAGAATATAAAGGGCGCCCTAGGACAGGTAGAAGGTATAGCCATAAGAGAAGAAGCTTTCAGAATTCGGTTGGTGACCACGTGTATGTAATAATTAAACTCAATAAAATCACCTTACAGGAATACTTGTGCCAAATTGGCTCCTAGATACTGTAAACCTTTCCAAATTGAAAGGATAGGCCAATGGCTTATCGATCGCCTTTTCCCCTGGCAGCTGGTACATAATGTGTTCTGTGTATCTTTACCGAAGTGATACATACATGACCCAAGCATGTGATACATCACAATAATTTAATGTAAGTTATGTTTACATTATGACTTCGAGGAAAGAAGAGTTATTAATTAAATTAATTAAAAATATATTGACTTGGGTAGAATTGGATGGCGAATTTATGGTATAACCTCGCGCGTATTCTCGACGAGAACAACGCTCTAGAGACAAGTCATCCCCCAAGTGAAGTGCAATGGATGTACCCCCCTCAAACCTAGAGGAGACTACTCGGGAGGATGAAAACTCGAAGCCAAGAGACATATCTCGAAATTTTTACAATAGTGCTATTGGGGACGATGACGCCCTCTAATGGGGGAAGATGTAATAATTTCATTTATTAAAAATTTATGTTAAAAATAATTTACCCATATATTTGAATTTATTAAGTGAAAAAAAACCTGAATTTTATTTCATAAATAATAAATTATTGAGTAATTTATTAATCGCATGCTAAAGAGTTCCCAAATTCCGTGTAAAAGGAAGAGTGTCGATAGTTACCTAAAGAGGATAGAAGGAACACCGATAAGGGAAGGGGCTCGCTCTATAATGGAAAATGGTTTCACACCGCAAGACCGTGAAAAAAGGAGAGTTGTCCGCAGTCGCGCTTACTGAAGTATGTACCGAAGAAGGGTAGATCGGACTTGGGTCCGTGGCATAACTTTAGAAAAGAAAACTCATTATTCAACTCAAAAGTGAGCACGGGAGAGAAGAGGACGTGATTGCTCTCCCTGCGCTTAGCGGTGCTACTATTTAATCAATAAGAAATCGAGATAAGTATATTGAAATCTCATCGTTTTAATTTATTCACACATAAATATAATTTCTTTTTAAGTTGTCTACGAGTAAGTAACATTTAGTTGACTACACCAGAGATATTTTTAAATTTATGTACTTTGAAAAGAGGTGAGAACTCTAAAATTAGCATACATATGAAGAAAATCAAGGTAAAAGAAGTGAATAAGATATATTGTCATTAAAACTTTCTGTATATATATCCGTGTCTCAGACTTAATGAAGAAATAACTAGAGAATATATGGGTGGTAGTCACTTGGAACAGCAATGACCATGTTAAATAAGCTATGTAGAAGTAAAAACATATTTATTTATTATTATTCAACAGTTATAAAATAATTACACTTTAATAAATTCAAAAATAGAATTAGGAATTCCATATGACTTGGGAACCGTAATTAGCTATCTTATTTTTTAAAATAAAACCTTTATAATGTTATGAGTCGTAATATAAAACCTGTGGTGAGAAGCTTAGCCCCACATCTGCAGTGACAGTGATCATGATACTGCCAATAATATTTATGATATAAACTAAAAAAACTTCATAACATCTAATTAAATATTGGAAAGCTTAAAAGAAAAACAATCTCATGGAAAATCAAACTTGCAGTACAGAAAATCAAATGACCAACACATAGAAATCAAAATACGCATCGAATTTGAGAATATAATAGAATTGTAAGATAAGAAACATGCATACAATATGTACTATGACAAAATATTCCCGTAAATATATAAGTATTTATTAATCCGCTAAATAATAATGATGTCCTTTACAACTGAAATAGAACCATCATGTACAAGTTCGGTTGTGCATCATATGTAGTAAAAAATCAAATTTCAAAAGAACTATGCATGTTCATACAATGTTGCAACAACAACATACACCTCTATTCCAAGAAAGAACATAAAACAGAGAAGTGAATCTTTGTTAACACAAAAAGATGGTATTTAAACCCTTTTCATGCCGAGAGATAATAGAGAGACTGGCATGCAACAAGCTCAAGTGGCTAGATGCTACACCTATTCATGAAGAGGGTTTACCAATAAGCCATGAATCGACAATTCCAGAAAACAAGCAAGAGAACAATGAAATCAGTGACACAGATGTATTTACCCAGAATCGTGAACAACATATTGAGGACTTGGATTGCACCCATAGTGCTACGGAAGTCTAGCATCTTCTGCATTCAATTCCAACATGCATCGACGGTGAGTAAATATTTATAAGAAAAGCACTCAGCTAAAGGAAAACTCTTGTAAACCAAAAGAAAAACATAAAAAAACCATGCAAACTTACCTGCTTGGACTGGTATGTACAGTGGATGGAATCATTAAACCATTCAGAAGAAGCAAGGGTGAGTGAACATGGTTATCGCTAACAAAACCCTGGCTATTTAATTTTGAGCCAACACCATTTAGATAACTATGAGATAAGAAAATGGGCAATTTCATTATCGAGCTATGAGTTACCCTAGTTCAAAATGTAACATTGAACGAAGAAAAATAATCTGAGTGGTTTCGAAACATCCTTACCTACCTGAGACATTGGAGAAAATTGTAACAATGTTAGGAAACAAATTGTGAGGGGAAAAGAAGTCTACAGACAACGTAATCACTCCATGTCGTTGTTTAGCAGGACAGTAACCTAGACTAAGATGCAATGAATAAAGCCAAATCCATGAATAAAAAACTAATTTATATAGTAGAAAACTAAACCGACCTACCGGAAGGATGGTCGTAAACAGAAAACTTGTAGAGCTTGCATCGTAGTAGCATTGGAGAACAAATGACTTGTGCCTAGTGTTTCGGGTCGAGGTAGTTACCCCCAACCACTACAATCATATTCCTCATCGTTGGATCTAGGGACAACCAGATTCATAGTGGGCACGAAGAACCAAGACATTTAAGCGGTTCCAACTGCCATCCACCAGTAAGGTAGGTGTCCACGTTTAATGTTGCGTAATTGATTAATGCCACCGCAAATCATTTAACCAAATATTTTTGTCATCAATTATGCAATCAATGTATAGGTGTAACAATAAATCTTTGTGTTGCCCAAAAGCTGTAATGAACTAAAGATTACAGTATATTGCATTGTCATGTGTATTCTTAACTTTGAGAATGTGTAACATTATCCTATAATAAAATGTAAACAAACAATCTACAATCATATAAAACATGATGAATTTATAGAATTATCGTGTCATATAGCATTCAATATTAGATGATGTGATTGGTAAATAGATATGTTTTTTGTATAACTTTAGTAGTGGTCACAAACCATTATCAAAAATATAGCCAACACCAGTGTAATTTCCACCTTTTGCAATATTGTTCTAAAGAAATTTGGTGGGAATGCGGAAGAATGTTGCTTCGGATTCTAAGTAGATGCCACCGTTAGTAGAGATAGGAACTATCAAGAAAGTAAATAATAAATGTATTGACTCTCAACTTCCCTAACACCTAATATGTGGAGACTACCAATGTTGGTAGAAGCGAAGTTGCATAAACAATTTTCAACTATTCCCCCGATGCCCACACTTTCAAATCACTTCACCACAGCTTTATGTTGTTCCAAGCCCTTATCCTGGCCACAAGAATACATGAAATTGGATAAAAATTATAGAAATACAATGGCAGGGGATCCATGCTTGAATATTGTCATGGAAAATGAAGAAGCAAAAGCGATATAAATAAAGCATTGGAGGCAAGAAAATGTTGAGTTTTAGATGTTAATTAAGTGAATATTTAGGGTTAGTATCGTAATTACGTTGAAATATAAAGCTATTGGTGTATGATTTAACCACAAGCACAAGATTCAAGTATGAAAACAGATAGCTACCATAACACAAGAAAGAAGATAGAATAAACACTACTATGAATCGACTAATAACCAAGGAGATGAATACAAATTACCTATTATATATGATGCTATATTATTTCTCAACGTGAATACATTATATAGTCTCTCCATGAGTAAAAATTCACTAAACTAGGTTGATTTCTTCTGTATCCACTCATATAACTAGAGTAGTTTTTATAGAATAGCTAATAAGTCAAAATTTGATGGGAATATCTTAAATTAGAAATACACATAGTAAAAGGGCTGAATAAAAATAATTGAGTTAAAAATAATTCATAACTAATGTACCAGATCTCAAAAGCAATAATTACCCTAAGAAACACTAAATATGGAATTGAAAGTCAACATAAACAAACAAGATGAGTGAAGTACAAGGATAAGGTTGAAGTTGCCAAATTTAAGGAGACAAAATCGTGTATCCACTATAACAAAACTTGTGTGTGTGTTAGTACACATTAATAGAGTATAATCTATCATTTCACTATCTAATCAACACCTAATCACTACCTCACATCATCCTAGGCTTAGATATTGCTCAAAATAAACTTATTAAAAATAGAAAAGGTTAAATATAACAAATGATCCTAAAATATAGGGAATGTGAAGTAGTGAATGAAAAGTGGTAACACGTGCCTTATAATATATAATGGTCAAATGATGCTACGAATATAGGTCCCTACAATTCACCAAAGTTGAACAACGCTCAGAAGCATAACCAAACATTAATACTATCAAAACCCTCAAAAGTAAAACAATTTTTTAAAGTTAATTTAATTGAGGATAAAATTTCATGACTATGGAAGAAAATTAAAATTAACAAGTTTTTTAACCATGGAATTAAAACATGAATGTAAGATTTATAACTAGGCCCTCGATGTGCGCTAGGGTTCCATCGCTGCCCCCGCCCGGCCGCCGACACCGCACCGCTACTTCCCCGGCACGCCCTCTCCGTCCGCCGAGAACGGGCTCGGAGCGCCCTCGCTTGCGGGAGTAACGAGCTCCGACAGGGGAAGAGAAGGTCTTTCCTCACAAAATGACATTCCCCGTGATGGGGTCAACTCCAACCATATACCCACTTACACAAAAGTTCGGGATACGGAAGATATTCGTAAGTCTCATGGTAAAGTCGATAAGTCCCATCAGCAGAAGAGGCATGTATGTAAGATTCCGGAAAAAGGAAATTTCAGCAAAATCGTCCACATGCAAGCCAATCGCACCAAAGGCTAAAAATAGACTTGCCTGCCCATCGAATCAATGGAAGAATTCGTACATGAAGGACCATGCCCTAATCGGTAAATTCATAGGGTTTCTGCCCACGCAAAAAAGCTCTCAAAGGATGGATAGCTGCCAAGTGGAAGCCTGGCGGGTAGGTTGACCTCCAACTTCGTCCTCAAAGGTTTTTTTCTAACGCTATCTTTCACTGTACTGAGGATAGAAACGCAGCCCGGATGAAGGACCATACTTTCAACTCTCACTGCCTCTACTTCAAGAGATCGTCGAAAGATTCAACCCCGACAAGGAGGACTTCAGCTTGGGCCCCCGTCCGGATCCGACTTTATTCACCCTCCGGAACACCGGGATGAGGATTCACCTCCAAAGACATTGCCAAGGGTTTAGGGCTCATCAATCGCGGAGGAAACCAAGCTGTGCCGTTACACCTCTTGGTGCCCGCATCCGTGTCTACATGCGCTTGGACCAAGCCCTTCCCGACCGTAAGTCTCTTTCGCCCACGATTATGAATGATTCGCCCCTCCGGATTTGGAGCATGTTCCCTTCCGATGCCGCAAATGTCACGTTCATGGTCACCTATTTAGGGATTGGTCACTAATGCCAAGCCTCAAAGCCCCAATCCTCCCCGATAACTCGATCCGAATTTCATGCTGTCCCCCAATCGGCGAAGATCCCACAAGAAACCCTCCATTGAAAACTCCTGTCCAAAACCTCTTCCACTCCCCTCTGGGTCAGTATTAGCTTTGAAGTTTGCCCCAACCCGTAGAACCTTCCTCACCGATCATCCTCGCTTCCCACTCGACCAAAATCACCCATCCTCACCTCCACCCAGCTCCAAGCCCTCTCCCAAGGCTTCGATGGCCAAGGTCTCTCAAAACAGATGAACCCCCGTTGGATCCGCATTGGAAGTCGAATGGAATGGATGTGATTGCATCCCATCCTTGAACTCGAAGGTAGCAACAAGCTAAAATATGGAGGTCGAACTCGAGATTACAGACCTCATGGGGCTGGATATTCGGAACCGGAACTAGCTTGCAAAAGAAAAGGAATTGGACAAGATTCCGCACTACAACAGGTAGATCGATCGTAAGTCATCATCTCCGTACATTTCAACAAAAGAACTAGGAATACACCAGCACCATGGATGGGTAGTCAATCTTAACAAGGACTCCAAGAAACGAGGCCGGAAATCGATTTGGAGCGTACTATCACAGTTTGGAAACTCCGGTTGATTCAGAAGATACGCTATTGACAAAAGTACGCAAGCCCTCTCTACGTTGATCCATGAAGTCGACCATGGAATGCCAGAGACCCGTTAGTCCCGGGAAACTAAGAATGACTTCTAAATATGTTAAAGATGGAAAAGCCAAATATTCTCTTTTTTACAAGAAAACCAAATGGACAGCAAAGACTTCAGGCAAAATTCTCCAACATTGGCTCGATTGTCATAACGTGGCAATGACGGACGGGAGCTTCTCCGGTGGCTTGCGGTCATCGGAACAACCAAGACATCTCGCTTTAAGTGATTTTCACATGTACCCCATCATCTCATTCAGCAACCTTTCACATCATAGGTACCAATGTTCATGGTCTTCAATGGTTACATTTCTGTGAAGCAAAGAAAGAAATGGTTTTTCTAAACACATCGGAGGTATTAAAATGCTCGACCCACCGTGGACTCGGTGGTGATTTCAACATGATTACCAACCTAGAAAAAAAAAGGGGATACAGTAGCTGCTCAGACCTTAAAATTTCACTTCAAGGACTTCATTCAAAACAATTTGCTAACAGATCTTCAGTACAACAAATGGCATTCACACCGGAGTAATTTGTGGCATCTGTCGCCAACACACAACCTCCAAGCTAGACCGATTCCCACCTTCGATAATGCGGTGCATCTAGGGGGGATATCTTCCGCTCACCGCCAAGCAGCGACCGGACCATTGGCTCATCTCCTTACAATGGCGTCGTACCTGGGGACTCAGAAACGCCCTTTCGCTTTGAGGCACTGGCCGACCCATCCCGCCCAAGAATCTCTACCGCGTTTGGTGGAGGACTCCAACAATTACCGAAGGGTCAAAGATGTATCAATTCCAAGACAAGCTCAAGTGCCTAAAAGACCACATCACAATGGAATCAGTAATACGTTTGGCAATATTCTGTGCGCAACAATCCCTCAATACAAATGAAAACCCCACAGCAGCACATCATTACGAATGGTTACATGGAAGAACTTATGGCTCGGGAGACACAAACTCAAAGCCCAACCGGAAGATCGATCAAAACAAGAGGAAATATTTAAGTGGAAAAAATCTGAAAGGTTAGTGGTCAAGGAAGGTGAACAGTGAAATAAAATTCTTTCACTAAACTACAATACAAAGACACATGCACAACTCAATCACACCATAAAGACCCAAACAGGAAAAAGTAGAAGCAGTTGGCAGAGATAGAGCAAAGTGCTCTAACACTTCTATGGTGTACAAAGAACCTCTGATTGGGACAGTAAGCTTCAGCAATCAACAAAATTCCGCAAAACATTCCCAAAATTATCACCGATGAGCATAATCAAATGCTTCTGCGCCCGGCCTCCAGCAGAAGTGATGTCGCCATGAAGCACTCTTGATTGAAAAGCTCTGTAGGTCGGATGGTTCACTACCACATTCTACCATCAGTTCGGGATCTCTATTGGTGAGGAAGTTTGGATGGTGGTTGAAGAATCTCGGGCCATGCATTGGCTTCTCTTTCTTTAAACGCAATATCTATTGCTCTCATCCCAAAATAAGAAGAGGCTACAAGATTTCGGATAACAGACTCATTGCTTCCATGCAATGTGACCCAGGTGTCATCTCAAGCTGTCACAAATCGTTTAAAACCGCTCTTTCCTCTTCTTATCTCTGCAGCAATCCAGAGTATGCGGAGGCGCATCCCTCAGATGGCATCATTCATACTCATGAGACTGGTCCATTCGTTAAAGCAACAAACAAGTGTATGATTCTTAAAATCGATCTTCCAAAGCATTTGATAAATCGAAGTTGGACCCATATTCAAAAATGCTTCTATTTTGCTTTTCCCCCACCTCGGTTCGTTGGATCCACAAATTTCATCTCCTCCTATTCTTCTCCACACGCACACCCGAACTCCTCCCGCACCTTCACCCCTTCGTGCATTCGTCGATGAGACCCCCCTATCTCCTTTTTCTTTTTGTTTCCGATGGCGGAAGGTTTGGGGCGCCTTCCTCTCCTCTCAAGCCCTCAAAGAATTCAAGGCATTCTTTCCACAAATGCACAACCACCCACCAACACCCAGATGATAATATGGTTCGCTATCCCTTCCGTGCTTCCAAGCGACCCCCGCCGCAAGTCACGTCAGAACTAGCATAAACAAATCCAAATCCCGCATCTTATTTCTTTCACACCCTCCTCACACAATTGGCCATCGCTCGTATCCTCGCCCTCCCATCCCTCCTCCACTTACCCAGGCGCTTCCTCTCATTGCTCTCCCCGCTTAAACACAAGCCTTAGCGAAACTCCTTGATAAATTGCGCCCGTCTTCTCCTCCCCGGACTTTCCGTACTTATCATAGCAGCAAAGTTGGTTCTTATTAAATATGTTCTCCAAGCCTTGCCTTACCTTTTTCCATATTAGCGACCCAAATGGGTCCTCAATAAGATCAAAGCCCAAAGGAACTTTCTTTGGGGACTGGGCATGAACCAATTCTAAATGGGCCCTTGTTCAATGGTCCAACGTTTGCAAACCCAAAGAGCAAGGTGGAATTGTATTTCTGGGATCCTCTTCTAAGTAACGCCATCATGAATGCGAAAATCTGGTGGAATTGGCTCATCGCTTCCGGCAAGCCTTGGGCCATTCTATGGAAAGCCAAATATGCTCGTAAATCGTTCCCTAAGATGAACTTACGGTAATGACTCGAAGTGAATGGATCTATAATATGAATTCGCCAAGACCCACCACCTTCTCATTCAACAAGACAGCTTTCCTCGGGAGATAAGAGATGGCACCTCCGTAAGGTTTTGGACCGACTCTGGGAACAATTACCGTTCACCAACACTTTCAATCCTTCCATGGATCCCCATCGGCCTATGCGACAACTTGACAGCGTTTACTCATCGTGGGAGGAGACCGACAACTGTGGTTATCGGCAAATGGAGACAGACAAACTATACTACCGTAACAACAAGTACCTGCCAAGAAAGAAGCATCACCGATGACCCTAAAGAGACCGATGTACCGTAGTTTCGCAAGATAAGGACATTTCAAGATGGGGGCCACCGCCTAAAGGAATCCATACCACTAGGGAGGCCTACGAGGATCCCCGCATGGATCCCATGCCCAAAGACCCGCTTGGGGGAAAATCCTGAATCTTGGAGTCCTGCCCAAAGTCGCCTCTTTCCTCCTGCTCCCTGGTCACCAAAGGATTCTCACATGGGACAATCTCCGCAAGAGACACCCCATGGTCCTCTATCCGTCCCATCAGAAAATGAAGAAACCCGCATCTTCTTTGCGTTCGTCTCGGCATCCTCGCTATGGGAGAAAGTTAGTTTCAGAAGCCAACGAAACCGTAAGCTCGACATCGACATTAGAGGAACCCTCCCGAGATTGGTACCGAATACCCTTCACAAGCGGTACCGATCATCTTCTAGAGAATTATCCCCGGTCTCCTCCCATGTGACCATCCGGAAAGAGAGGAACAAACGAATTTTCAAGGATCAAAGGACCCCACAAGATATCATCCGGAGTAATTATTGTCACAACCTCAAGGAGACCTCTAGACTCATACCCTGGGATAACAAGAGATTTCCATCTCAAGCCAAGGAGAAATCTACATGGGAGAACCAGGGTCCCGTGTGATTCAACCCAACACCTGCATAACACTCGATCCCAATCCGTCAAAAATCAATCTCCCACACGTGGACTTTCCCTCGGAACACTTTAAGCTTCAATTTTGATGGCCTAAAGGGCAAATTCAAAATGGGTTTCCAAGGGTCATAAGGAACTGCGGCCGGCATGCTCGCTTGTTTACATGGGAAGTATTGGACGGGGACACAAATAACTCACAGTAGCTAGAAGGATTATGGAAAGGGCTCTTCTTTCTCTCAGCGGGTTCCGTATCTTATTGAGATTGGCGGTGACTTTCAAATTTCTACCAACATCACGCTCAACTTCTCAATGGGGCCTGAAGCCGCAAAATATTCACAAAGAATGCGTCCGGAGGCGCGTTTGGACAAAATGGCTAGATTAAGCCCGCGCTCGTAATCGCGGTTTCTCTTTTGTTCAAGCATACCTATAGAGAAGGCAATAGTTGTGACTTGTTTGTTAACTGGGGAGTGGGATTGTGAAAGCACCTTAAGGTGGACGTTGGATATAATCTAATGAAGATCACGCGGGGAAAGGAACCCACATTCTACTTTCGTAGAGGAGGCGAACCCCCCGATGTGGGCATGGCGATAGGGATCGGGCGGGACGCACGCAACAGACGGGAGGCCACCTCCGCTTCCCTTCGGATCCTTAGCGCCCTCTCGATCACATTAATACCCACGCTGATCTTTTATGGTGTGATATGGAGTCGATTCACTTGGCGTAAGGTGTTCTCGAGGTAGCTCGACCGCCGGTAACCGCATTTCACATTCAACTCTGTGATCGGGTCATTCAATGCGCAGCCGGAAGGTTATGTTAATTGGTTTGTTATTTATTATGGAACCGCTCGCCCTTCGCCATCGTTGTTGAGTTGTAATCCTACTCCGGATAAAGCGCAGTCCGTACCATCACAGTGGTTGCACAACAAAGCACACATGTCAGTTTCTGTACCTGCGATAATTTCATATCAACACCACAGGTGTTCCTATGTGTCTCCAGAATCGTGGTTCTTGGTTTCTCTCCAGGCGGAATTTCATCTTCTCATTCGCCCAAAGACTTAACCTCGTTCGTTGCAATCATGTCGCAGCCAGACGAGGATGCGTGCACAAGGGGATCCTCCGTCCCACAGACAGCCCGGGCCATCCTTCTCCTCTCCGCCGCGATTCCTCTGGACCCTTGGGTAGCTTGCCTCGTCTCCTTCTGGCGGGGCGTATGCTTCGTTCGGACGCTACCGGACTCGCTTCCGGCGCGTCCGCCGTGCCTCCACACCGGCTTTCCTTTCTGCGACCGTGTTTCCTCAATAAACCCCGAAGCACGGTGGCCATCTCGGTCGTCTTCTGGGAGGAACCAATGCTCGGTCTCCGCCCTCGACGGCATGCTCGGGACGATAGTGCTAATTTGGACGGAAGGTCAGACAAGGAGGGGTTCGCTCTCGAGAACCGTGCTCTTCGCGGTCGGGTCGTCGTTCCGGCCGCGTCGATGCAACCTCCTCCGGTTGTCCACCTCCGCTCGCTTGCTCCTACGCCCATGGCGACCCAAGACTACAATGCAAAATTGAGGAAATTGCGCCGATGAGTAACGGCCCTCTCCTCTTTGTATTTTTTGTTATTTCTCTCGCTCTTTGAGGGATTGGCTGTCGCCTTGTTATTTATTTTTTGTAAGTTCAATCTCGGTATACTCGCGGGGTCTGAAGATCGCGTATTCAATGCGCAGTATATGCAATGTATATGTGCCCAGTGTTCACCAAAAACATATTTCGATCCCCCGTGGGATTTTTCGTATTATGGCCCTAAGGCTGGTTTCTCCCGATGTAAGCGCCCCAATATCATCACAATAAAAATTGCCCCCCGGTAGGCACCGTTTTGGTCGTCAGTGTACATTATTTTCCTTGATTAACAGATTACCTTAACTTAGAAAACATGGCATTAAACCAAATGTCATGAATAACAGAAAACCTTAAAATTTAAACATCCATACAACCCTACACACTTCAATATTTAGACAATTTTTTAACCATGGAATTAAAAACAAATATTATCACTACAAAATATTTAAAAATCAGCACATGAATTAGAGATTCATTCTACCCGCAGAATTTTTATTTTTAAGGTTAAAATGATATCTCATTTGAAATATTATGCTGTAAAACACCCCATCCATTACCAAAACTTCAAAATTTACCAATAAACTAAAGCACCAGATTTTCAAAGGCATTAAAATGCAACATAGTAGAAAATAATAATATTACGAATGGTACGACAATATCACTATAAATAAAAATATTAATTCCATTTTTTAAACTTTTAATCAATATTTCACTGCTAATTACATTGACGAGAGCATAAAATAGCAAATTATATTGAATGGGACATAAAAAATAGGAATTGATGCTACAAAAGAAACATCGTAAGTTGCAACTTGAGAAAAGTTAACAAGTTAAAAACAAAAATTTTAAATTAAAGTTAACAAAAATAAAGGACAACATTTCATATCATAGTTTCTTTTAGAGCCAATCAAAATCTATTCAATGAAGGATAACTCCTTTAGACTCCATATTTGTTAATTTCTTATGTATGAAATAAATAAAATTATCACACACCATCCATAATGAAAATACATATTTTCTTTTGAAAACTCTAATAGAAGAAAGTCTTTACTGGAGGGTGAAGTTGCTCTCGACTCTCTTACAGGAGAAAACCTAATTGAAGATGAAATTGTTCTACCCCTTTTTCTGCAGGAGTAATGGCAGCATAAGTAAAATGCACTCTCTATGGAGCTATCTAAACTTGTGGTTGTTTTTGCTGCTACAAAACACTAACATCCAACTAAGGTTCGTTCAACTCCTTCAATTCACAACCAAATTTGCTGTGAACTGATCATTCAATAGCAAGTGTTCATAGTTCACATGTGGCTAGACTCTTTGCATGGTGATCGAGGATTGCGTGAATCTCGCACACAATTTTGTGAAGGTAAACATCTATGGGAGATAAACTCTGATTGATGCAAAATGGAGTCTCTATTAAATGTTATTGTGCTCTCAAAGTAACATAGACAAATAATTCAGATTTTTGTCATGTTTGTTATTATCAAAGAACTTAATTTCACTAGTGCTACGAAGAGCATATTTTGTAATTTTTTTGTTTCATGTTATTTTTCCCAAGCTTGCTTCTCCACGAAGGCATCCCATACTATAACAAAGTCTAGGATTGCTGGTTAAATTACCAACTTAGACTGAGTATATGTAATTAAGTAAATTTTTTGAATTAATATAGATTAATTTCATTTACCAACAAAAAAATGTTACAGTAATTAAACTGTGGAGTTTGTGTATTAAATATTCAAAGTGTTGACATAAATGCATAATAATACCACACACGTGATAGGGTTTTTTCTAATTATTTACCCTTGTTATAAGGAGAGAGATCAATCTAATTTAATGCACATAAGACCAATCTCAATGTAAATAAGAATTTCCTTCATCATTAACTTTGTTATAAGGGAAGAAATGAATTTATCTTTTTATATAAATATAAATAGTAAACTATTATATTATAAATATAAATAAAAAGAATGTAGGTAATTTTTTTAAAAATAAAAATATAAAAAATAGTATATCAAATTCAAATTTTAATTAAAAACAGATTAGAAATTTTGTGTAAATTAAATTACATACTCTATACTTTTGGTCTCTTCTTCACCGCAATATTTGTAGTAGCGTCATGTCATTGTCCCTCAGCACCACCTTTCCATTTTCAAAATTTTGTTAGATTGTTGAAATTTGATGGCTAGTCCATTCACATGCCTTTATTTTTACAAATCACAAATTTTTATGGTGGTGAAAAAATAAACTCAATGAGGTAGAGACCTTAAAAGGAAGAAGGTGTTTCTTATCAGATTAAAAACCATTTCATTTTTATAGTTTATACATGTTTGATCAATTTTTATTTTCATTTCAATATTATTTATATTATTATTTGTATTATTTAAATAAGAAACATAATATTATTTAATTTTTATGCTAAATCATTTCAAATTTATTTTATACTATGTAAACATGTGGTTATCCAACACTATTTATGTTACACCTTATTTATGTTTTCATGTATATTTATTTTTAGAATCCATGTATAAAGTGTGAGACTAATATTTAAACTATGATGACATCATCAGAAGAAATTGACATAATTTTCATTGTGCACAGGGCTAAAATACATAAGCAATGTCAGGATCATCCAAAGGCAACAACAACAAAGTAGAGGATCACCCCACAACTCCTCTCCCATTTCTGGATAGGAGTCACATCTACATGAATTAAAAACATGTTCAATCAATTATAGATGATGTTTGTTGCATGGCTGTGAATTTACACCTGCTAATGCCTTCTGCAGCCATACCAATGTTTTTCCCGATTTTGGCACCACTCACATCCGGTTAGTCGCAAAAGAGAGCTCGTTCGTTTTCGGAAAAGCCTTCCACTAATTATACCATGAATCTATTCCCTCATGATTTATTTATCTAACTTACTAACTAACTAATTGGGAAGAATATTGTTAAACCAAGCAGATGGGAGATAGCACAAGATGTCCCGTGCTCCGGCTATTGCCCAAAGTTGAATGACGAACCTTCCGCCTGCTACCAATCATCTCCGCGATCATCCCCCGACAAGACCTCGGTATATCCTCGTAAAGCGTGACACTACGTTGAGGGCCCATCTTGCGTATCCGGGAAAGACATATTATGGATGACACCTTCCAGGTATCTCGAAAGAGTTAAAATGACTTCGGCCTAAAAGTGGCTTTTTTAAGTGAAAAAGACAAAAAGAACAAAATAATAAAAATAAAAGTTATGAATTTTTTAGTGAAAAGAAGAAACTATTTATTTTAATTGTATTTTCGATTTATTTCATAGGTTTATTGTACCCTGCAAGAAGATATCTACCAGATGTGAAATTAAATTTTGCATCCAACAGTGTCCACACTTTAAATTTCAAAAGAACTTCATAAGGATATAAGTCAAAAATACAATTAAAAAAGTAGTTTTTCTATTTTCTCTCCAAAATATTGACATGTACCTATTTTTAAATTTAAAGTATTTTAATTTGTTTGTTATATTATGATATGGAAATTACAGAAAATTTATGGGCACTTTAGGCTGAAATTTCCTCTAAGGCATTTGTCCAAATGGCATGGTTGGTCATTTCAGCATATTTTCAATCTTAATTGCATTCTGTGATTTTCAAACACCTAAAACAATTCCACATTAAATTTAACTCAATGCGTCATTTACTTCACACGCAAGGCATTTATCCCAATTCTTGAAAACAACCGTAATCGAATACACAAACTATTGTAATCACTCATCTCAGAATGAAATGAACAATAACATAACAACCAAGAGCCATTGCCAAGGCATAATTAGAAGCCATGATTATGGGATTCAGTGTAGTTATGTAACTAACCCAAAACACTTCAATTCACCACAATCTATACCATATAAACTATTGTTTATATTAAATCAAATTAATTATTAAAACCAAAAAACACTGGAGATAAAAATGAAATTATAAGCAGAAAACAATCCTCATGACATGGAATGGCTATTCCACATGTAACAATAACCCGAAGAATAACCAGGCCTGTACCAGAAGAAAAGTGGGAGAATGGAAAAGTTTTAAAACCAAAATCAAGATGTAAAACAATTTGTTCCATAAAATGGTAAAACAATGAAAGAAAAAAATTGATACAGAATACATTTATATGCATGAAAATACAAACACCACATTTGGAAAAATTAGTAAAACTTAAATATAATGAAGAAGATGAGGCGATAGCTGTTATCACAATGGGAAAGACAATGTTTTACAAGGGGACAGCGTGGTCATTCCAAATCAACAGAATCACCAAGAATCAAGAACTTTAATTACCTTGGAGGTTGTGACCACTCTGATCCGAAGACAAATTTTTTCGAATCGTCTAATACAAGACTTATGGCCCAGAAAAGACACCGTGAGGCGGGGGGTGGGGGGTTCTTCCTTAGTGGGAACGCTTATGAAGTAATTAATTATGTTATTGTTTCACAACAATATTTAAAACTAATGATTTTTTCAACTAAAATATATATTCCATAATCATAAAATACCCCAAAACTTCACATATGATATTATGTAACAGCATTTATTTCACGTTACTACGTGCGATTTCTAAATCGATCAAAATGACATAAATTTTTTCAATAATAACCATTCATAATGACCAATATTCTTAAGCGGCACTAATTTCAAAATCTACATCATCTTCATAGTGAATGAATTATCAAAGATATAGATGACCCATATTTTTATCTATTACCAACCATTTTCTATCCGAGTCTAAATTTATGCCCAATATTGGAGATGTCAAAATCCTTTCTAGATCCCATAGATTGCTTAACAAATTTCATCTTTATCATTATTTTTGTGGTATGTTATCTTTGACAATATTTATGTCCTATATCGTAGATCTTTTTCATTGTCATATTGTGCTTAAAAATTATTTTGCTATCTCTAATTTTTAGCTATATGCAATGAATGTATTTATGGCTCAACTGTATTTCTTTAGTTTCTAATTTATCTACTTAAACCACTATTCTCTTTTATAAACATTGAATACAGTATTGCATACTATTGTACTTTTAACACTAATCATCTCCATTTTATTCAATGACCTTTATAACTTTGGCAAACCTCCCCATAATGGATAAACATGTGGATCTCCATCCACTATACTAAAACAATGTGAACACTTCTTAATATTTGTGGTAACCTTTTAAATGTTCTCCATGGTTTCATGTTGTGCACAAAATTTCTAGAACCACACATAAATTTATATTTCTTTACTTGGGAAGAATCAATAATACCTTAAGGTTTTTTTGTTTAATATTGTTTTTCTTCCTAAACGCTCACATCTTTTTATAAATAAAATTACATGGATTTTTCAAACTCATCTCTACATTTCTTAATCTGACATAAACTTCATGGATATTTCACTAGAGACTCTTCACAACACATATGATAAATTATACTTTCAAATTTTGAAATCTACATTATGAGGATATATTTCTCTGCTGAGACTTTTTGGATCTAAATTATTATTAGTCAGTATGAGTTTGTATTTATCATGGCTAAAGTAGAGAAAATGAATAAAAACTCACAAAGAATCATGATTTAAATGACATCCGGGGAATTAATGTGGAGAAAACCAACCGGAAGATGCACTCCTTTTGCTTTTCTCTAAGGAGAAATGGATGAGTAAAGAAAAGAAAGGTGCGTGTCTGCAGAGTTACTAGAACAAAAACTACCTTAAAAGCAAGCTTTCCTCTCATCTATTCCGTCAAGCGACATTCCTATGGGAACCGATTCAATTGAAAATATTAAACCTTTTTCCTCCAAGTGGATTATAACACAACTCAATAGCCTACATTAGTGGTTATGTTTGACCTATAACCTTAACTAGAGAGTAATATGAACTATTTTATATATTTATTCATCAGTAATCACATGGTTAGCCCATTTTTCATGAGTTAAGAAGTATATAAGACCCAACATATTATGGAGGTGAAAATACAAACACCCACTTCTAAGGGTATAACTTTGCATAAATACTTCGTATTGAGGTGATTGTTATGATTTCTAAAGATTTCATATGTATAATATGGAAAATGTATACAATTAACGAGGTAATTATTACTCCACAAAAAGAATCATTCTTTATGCCCTCTGAAATTTTAAAACTCCAATTTACCAATCTATATTCTACCTGGAAAATAAAGGTCTTGGGAGCTAAATCGTTCACCTTTTTCTACTTTGAAATTGTTTATATGAATGAAAACATAATGATCAAATATGGATCACAAATCGTTAATGGGAAGATTTTTGTCTCAAAATTTATACCAATGACATGAGGAAATTTTCCACCACCTTTCCTTTAGTGTACCATTCGGCCTTGCTTAAAGTTGTAATTTCAACTTACCCAAAGGTCATGCTTCCCGTGTCTTTTTTTAGTTTCACTCATCTTCTACAAAAAGGTTTATTTTTTCAACTTTTTTTAAGGATCTTGCGTTAAATCCTCTGACAAAAGGTAGGATATGTTCTCTTCATGATATAGCATGGAAGGTTTCAAAAACTTAGATTCTCTAAATTTATGGAATTTATATATGAGGTTGTATGGGATAGAATCATTCTATAGGAATTATCTCCCACCTTTCAGTCTTTCAAGGGGACCACATCTTGCAGCTGACATTATTACCAAGACCTTGTAGCCCTCTTGTTCAACCGTAACCACATTTCATTCCCACCTTGAGTGAATTCCTCTATTTTGTGTTAATAATGCATGGCCTTATATTTTTCATACGAATTTTACACTGCCTTATGTACCCATATATGGATTTGCATAAACTTCTCAATAAAATTTTCAACCTCAAGGTATCCCCTATAAGATCCTCTTTTTACTCCTTCTTGTTTCCTATATCCAATATCAAAATTTGAATGAGGAAAAATACTCAAAAAAATCTTCAAATACAAAGAGTATACTCGTAAAATTGTGGGCTACTTTGTTATAAGAGTGATGTATGCATACAAATTTTTCATCTTAGGTTTTTGAATGGTTGTAACTTCTCGTAAGATACACCTATGTTCCGTTGATTACTTATGTTTTCCCCAATCGTATGAGGATGGAATGTTTTAAACCTATTTAAATTCTGTGTCAATTTTTCCCTCGGTAACGTGTACAAAATGTACCGATGAATATTGTGTCGAACTAAAAATTATCCTTGGTATCCCAAAAGTACACCTACAATTGTCTAAAAAAAAGTTTGTTAACGTTTTCCATTGACGTTGTTTTTACAAGAGCATCAAAACCCACATCTTATTGAACCTATCAACTACTAAAATTATGTAGTCACTTCTTTCTTCATTGTTGTGAAACGTCCCACAAATTCCATGGAAATTTCTTTACCAAGGATGGGTGGTTACAATTCATGAGATGACGTAGACCCCCGTTTCATGTTACCGCTATTTGTATAACAACTCATGCATCCTCTTATGAACCTACCTACATGTTCTTGCATTTTGGGATAATACACATACTTATGCAAGTTGGCTGTTTCTTCCCCGTACCAAGCACCTTGCAAACTTAGAGGAATGATTTCCAACATGCCTAATTGCTCACCTTTCGCAAATAAAATGACATGTCCTACTTGTAGAGTAACCTATCCTAGATATTGTAGTCAACACTTTATTTCTATTATCCACGCGACTCCGACTTACAATCGTTGGAAAAGCCTCCCTAAGTCCTCATCTTCTATATATTAGCCTTGCTGTTTGTATCATAATTGAATGGATTCATATGCATTAAAGATCCAAAATTCATATATTTGATGTGGATGGATTTGAAATAATTTCGGAAAACTTGTTTATGTCTCTCTTATTATACTGGGATTTATTAAATGAAATTGTTGCAGAAATCCATATCCACTTAAAATACTTGGTATGTTATAGCCATTTTATGCCTCTAAGTATTCTAGTGGTTGGCGATATTTTAAGATTATTGATGATCCTTGGCATTGAAACAAAGTCCTCGTAAAATCACAACAAGTTTAATTATCACCGGGTTCGTACAAACTTTTCAAGAGAGTGTGCCTACTCAAGATTCATCGAAGCCAGTGATATTTGTGGATTATTGATGAGCTTCGATATTGCAGTGATGGCAAATCCCAAGGTTACCAAATTTAATTATCATTATGGGATTCAAGACAAACCTGGTGAGGTGGAAGTGTTACATACATAGTAAGCTAAGGTTCACTCTTAAGTCACTTTAAGTAATGGACTAGTGATGGCCTCCAAAATACACATAAACTACAAATATCTAAAATTTTCAGGCATAAAAACATATTAAATATCTCCTTCAAACCTTTAAGAACATTTTTTTAGCTTTAATATGTCCTTAGGATGGTTTATAGATAATTTCATATTATGTGCCTAATATCATACCTGTTAATATCGAGAGAACATCAAAATTTTTAATGAGATAATATAGTACCTTCCCTACTATATGATGTATTCAATATTGGACAATAAATGAAACACGTAAAATTGTTGACAAATTCGAGCTCAGCGTATTGAGAAAATCTAGGAATGTAACTTTATTTAATGAAGATTCGGTAAGTTAAATTAGATTCACTTGAGGGATTTTGGAAGGAAAACAACATCCTTTCAGGGAGAATTCTTCCTATCATTTCGCATAAGTACCAACTAAAATTTTCCTCTAGGGGCATGTACTTCTAGTAGTGATGTACTTGGACTGATTCGAATAATGAAGGTCATGCCATTTTTTAGCCAAAGCTTAGTTTCTTTCATAGGAATATGAGTATCTCAGGCTTAGTCATCCCAAGAACTCTCGTATCTCTTGTACAATTTATTTATTTTCTTTGGAATGTATTTTTCACTTGGCATCTCTTATTTATGCACTTTCTATTTATGTTTTCATAGTAGTCTGTACTTAATAAAGGATTACAAATGACTTTTTTATAGGTTATTGAAAATATCACATGATCCATCTTTAGAACAAATTTGGAAAATCATGCCCATCATTGAGCTACTTGGATTGGTTTGCTAGTTCACAAATCTAGAATATTCCGAGTTCTTTGTAGCGTAAAATAGTAGTAATTTTATGTTATTTTTTAGCACACACACCCAGCCTATTTTGAGTTTATTCCACTAATATTAATTTAAAAAATTCAAGTTAATAACATAATTTACCCCATAGAATTTTCACTTGATTAGGGTTAGGCATTTGGTAGGTTAACTAGATCACTAATTCTTGAATTTCTGTGTTTTAGAGTAATACTTGTCTACTATTTTTTTAGCACATGTTAACAAGGGTATTTTTGAGTGATTTCACCTGGAATGGAGTTCCAAGACATCCTAATTTATCGAAAATTTGTCACATATATTTTTCATAAGTATTCTAGTGGTCACTACCATGGGTTATCATAGTATCATGAAGTCAATAAATTACAATATTTTTGACAACTCAGCTTCATAAACAAAACAAATGATAAAATCTAACATATTTCCGGATTCACACCGACAAAGATATTTATAATGATATGCACAATTATATATATAAAATCGTATTATTAGCCATACCACTTAAGTTAACTTAATAATACACCCCATCCCATCTCTACAAGAAAAGAACACATATATATATATATATATATATATATATATATATATATATATATATATATATATATATATATATATATATATATATAGATATATATATATTTGTAATTTATAAAAAAAGATTTCCATAGAAAAATTTGTATGCTTATAATATGTTGCACTCTGATAGAAATGAAAGAATAAATCTATTTCTTTAAATTTTATAAAAGTAATTTCTTTAACCACAATATCTTTTTTATTTTCATTTTTATATATATTTTTTCAAATCAATTCATTAAGTCTAATTTATAATTTAATATTTATCAAACTCTATTAATTTACGCAGTTTTAATTTAAAATTTTCTATTTTGTACTACAAAAATATTTATTATTTGTTTAACTCATTAAAATGCTATCTATAATATTTTGTATAGTAAAAAAATATTATTATTATTCTCCTTTGGGAGACCAAAGCTACAAACACAAAGGTATCAGGATACATCAAACGGCGAGGCTTATTTCCTTCCCCCATAGGCCCATACTACATGAAAGGTGAAAAGTTCGCCAAGATAACCAACGATGCATTTCCGCGTGAGGCATTTATAAGCCTATGCGTAAGAAATAAAGCTCACCTACATCGAACTTGTTCCAATAAAATGACTTCCCTTCCCTGCCTACCCAAGATCACTACGATATCCTCTCAAGCCTCGACACAACCTACTAATCTTTTTTTTTTCTCACCCGTATCCGCGACAAGCTTTCTTTTCCGGGACCGTCACCCTCCGAAATTTCGTTACACCACTTGGTATGATTTTTCTTACAGAGATGTGTTTCTTCATTCTATTAGGTAGAAATGTTATAATATTTTGTAGGTTCGTGTTCAATATTTTTTAAATAATAATAATACAAACTAATAATAATTTTGACACCTATGGTTTTTTGCATTTTTAATGCACAATTTTTCTTAAAGTGATACATAACTCGCATTTTCTACAGTATTATTATTTAATGTATTTTATTTCTATCAACCCGTATTTTTTTAAATTACAATTTTACAATTTTACTTAATTTGAAATTGCATTAATATTAGTTTTTCTTGCTTACTGTTCCAAGAGTAGAATATCGCTCAAAAGTGATTTTGGATTCTTAAGAAGTTGTTGTTTCATTAACTATGTTTTTAATGGTAAGTTTTTTTCATAGTGATGTTTCCACCAATTGGTATGGTTTTAACTATTGCATTAAATAAGCACAAGGGTTCATGTGAAGACTTTCTTTGTTGTGTTTTCTTTAATCACTTTTCAATTTATAAGGTCTTCCATAATGATGTCGTACCATCACATTAAATAAATAACAAGGTGTTTCAACTAAATACGCAGTTTTAGTTTCTTTTGTAATGGTTTCATGTTAAATTTAATTTATTTACTCTCCTAGAGGACCTCTGAGTATATAATAGATGTGTAGAAGTAATTTCTAAATTAATTAATTAAGTGAAATTTAGACAAAAGAAAAAAAGCTAAACAATTTAATTAATTAAACAAACAAACAAACAATCTAATGTAAACATTTTAACCCACTCAACATAAAATAAATTAACAAAATGAAATTAACCCTCAAAACATAATTAAAAACTAAAAATAAAAATAACAACACAAAAAAAATGAGCCATGGTATTTAGAACCCATGGTATCCATGTGGAACATAGTCTATTCAAAGGAGATTAAACTAGCCTACATTCATCTTTTTTCAGAGATTCAAGGGTCTGCAACTTGGTAGATCCTGACCGAAGACAGATGTAGCTTAGTCAAATAAACAGATAGTTAAATGCAATTGAAAATAACATTAATAAATCAATAGACTAAAGAAAAAGAAAATCCTAACATACATAATATTTAAAATTAACAAAGAAGAAATATCACCTAACAAATGGATTCTCGAGGTATTTTTATTATGAAAATTATATAAAAATAATACTACTAATTGTACCTAATAATTAAACCAAATTAGTTCCACCTTAATTCTAGATCCACTAAGTTTTCAGAGAGATCAAATTTCTTTTTAATCTAAAAATGTGATCTAAGCTAGTTTAAATGTGTGTATGAGAAATATTATTAAAATATTAATATCCAAACATTAAATAAATATTAATTATTATTTTTTATTCCAATAACTTTATTTCCCAATATTTCAAACATTAAAACCATATAATTTGTATTAAGCCATTTATTAATAATTTTATTTTACTCTCATTATCTTTTTTTAAGTTTACACAACTATTTATTTTGTTGTGAATTAAAAATCGATCATTTATTTACATAGTAACTTCCTATTACACTATTTCAATAAATTTTAATTATTCTAAATTTTAAAATATAAATGCTCAAAAATATTATTATGAAAAATCAGAATTTTCACTAGAAAATATAGACATTTTCAAAATTATATTAAAAAATTAAATTAAAAAATATAAACCCCTTTCATACACATAACAAACACAAATATATTTATAATGAATTGTGATAAATAAATGAAAAACAAATAGTAAATTCATTTACACAACTTTATTATAAGAGTTAAAAAAAACCAATCATAAATCTATTACTAATAACTTTGTTAGAAGAACTAATGAAAACTACGCTTATAAATCCTTCAACAAACTAAACATAAACTTTCAAAGATAAATAATTAAAACATTTGTAGATCCATTTATCATCAATCAGAATAACATTTATAAATTTAGGTAATCTATTTTTTAGAAAGGAAAGAAAAGCTGTTTATGTCATATAAGATAAAAATACATTGTCATAATCATATGTGGACCCATCATCCTTAAACTATGATCCAAGGTCATTAGAATGAACATAATAATAAAACATTTCACTCAGTATATTCCCGCGGAAAATTCATGTCGATTGGCATATGCCAAGAAAACCACATCCAAGGCTACACCAATGAAGATAATCATAAAACATTTCAATCCACACATTCATTTTTGCTAGTAGAGAAAACAAAATCAGTATGTTTAAATATTGCAGAAAAGAAGCACATTCATGTTTCATTTTTTAACAAAGTTGTTGCCATTGATATCTCGATATTCAATGTGGACTCATTGTACCTAATGCTGTTTCTTTGGTCCAAGTGCCATCTTTAGCCCTATGAAGTTTAATTATTGCAAATGTTAGGATACTAGGCCAAATTAATGTTAGTGATACTCGGCCAATAAATGGTACTGGCCAAATATATAGTGAAACCAATAGATCAGTATTTAATTCGATCTCTCAGAATGTTCAGGATCATCCAATTGGAAATTAACTTACCTCAAAAATTAAAATCACTATTATGGAAATTAAACATATTTATAGCAAATAGATTTTAGTTTTTCCATTTTTCTTGTACTATGTCAACTTTATTTAACATCTCCTTAATTAACTCGATTAACTTCACATGAAAATCATGTATTATTACTTTTCAAATAGATTTCAGTTGTTGTTTAAACACTTACTTGTTAACACAACTTCTTCTAAGTGACTCTCAAAATGTTTGTTATCCATTACTTTATCTATCAAATTTTCTTTTCATAGTAACATATATATTTTTTTGTAAGTTTAGTATCCTTCCTATTTTCTATTAATAAAAAGAGAAAAAGAAGGTTACATATAATAAAACCGGATGACCTCAACTCGCTCGTAGGAAATTATGTCTTTCTTTGGTCACCTTAAAGAGCTAGTCAACTAATAAAAATTTTAAACTATACTATCGTATATGTCTAGTTTATTGTTCCTTACATACAATAACTCAAAAATTAAATGCTACCTCGAAATATGCATGGTCGAAAAATAGGAAAGAGAGGAACCAATCATCCAAAGACTCTAATCGGTGTCGGGTCCTTAACACCAGAACTGGACATGTCCACTTGATGGTACGCTTGGAGTTGCTTTGTATCTATGTAGCCGAGACTAACATTTTTACAGTTATGCAAGACGAATTTTTGAATGTCTCTTCCTTATCTCATTTAAAATGGAGGTGACCTTTTGGGTCCCCTCCAATTTCTCGAACGTCGATAATTATCTTATTGACACACATTTTAGTGTCTGTCGTGTATGAATACATTGTTGGAATAATGATAGCATGCCCTTGTGTTGGCCAAGATCCTTGTACCCATCGCTTCCACTCGTATTTCCCTTCCTCCTTAGTGCTGCAATCTTGTTCTCAAATCGAAGATATGATTCAACTTGTATGCGAACACCGTGAGCAGGTGCAACAAAAGGCTTTCCATTACTTCTTTACTTGACTTTTCCTTCTTACTAGGCCTAATCGTAGCCATTTCCGTTTCTAGTTTCTTTGTCTTTGGCTCTCCTTTAAGGCTTGCCATTAACCATATTGTTTTGTAAATACAGATTGTTGCTTGACCGACTAGGTCGGTGCAAGTCCATGATCGTTGCCAGAGAAACACCTATGCAGAAATTAGAGATACTTGTATATTAAATAGCACTTCAATAATTGTTTTAATGAAATAATAGTGAAAGAGATCCGTACTGTCACGATTGACATCCTTGTAATTGCACAATACATTTCATCATTCTCCTTCACATCACCAACGCATTTATAAGGGTGGTGATATGGTTTTTTCTCGTACAACAAAATATGCATGGCTAAAATATTTCATTCTCTGGTAATAATTTAATAGGTTTATGTCAGAGACTCGTTTACGAGAAGTAATCAGGAGCACTTGGAAGAAAAAACTTAACAACAATAAAACACCTAACGAAGCAACTCGAAACGTTGCAAAGTAGAACAAAGACCTTTAACAATAATGAACCCTTAGGAAACTGCATTTGAACCCTTGCAGTATAAGAATAAAAATCTCTTTAAAATAGATGTCACCACTAGTAATAGAATTGAAAACCCACAACCTCATGGAAAACCAATAAGACACCCCACATGACCCTAGAAGGAAGGATAACATCAACATAAGTTGAGTCGGGGGCCACTCTTATTACAAAAAATAATTTATGGGTGAGACTGGATAAAGAATTAAACCAAGCACCGCCGACAAATGGCTGAAATCATGCAATAAATTTCCATAAGCCCTCGGAAAGACGAACTTATGAAGTTGCATAGCGAAAGGTCAATTGAAGATGAAAATGGGGAAATAAAACAAGACATGTTGAGTGCATATGTGAGAAAACCGCTAAACAAAAGAAAGACATGCAAAACTCAAACAGTAGCCTACATACTCTAACTACTACTGCTAACATCCAAATGGAACTTTTGTTAAACACACACATGGTGTATGAGAAACTAAACACACACATAGAAGTATAAGCATGAGATACTCATATTATTCAATACAGATGTACATTTATAATACAATGCTATGTGACTCTTGGATTCATCTTCTCAAGGTCACTGGACTTCCTTTGTGACTTTTCGCCCACACTTACCCACCATAGAGGATTAGTGTTCAATAGCCCCCTTAATCCGAGGGGTATGTGAGTCCACAGAGTTATAATATAACCTCAAAGCATGCATGGAAGCACTTAGGCTGATTCAATCGAAATGTTACAAAAAGAGGTGGTTTAAGGATGACCACCAACACTAGAACCCAATGCTTATTGTAGTTTCAACCCTCCAAAATGGCAAGAAACTATGGCCTGCAGAATTGTCCTCACACTTGAAGATGGATACCTAACCTAAAAGAAGGGAAGTCTACAACCTATGATGGTTTAAGGATGACCATCATCACCTGAACGTTTGATGTACTTCGGAACTCTTTCTAAAGCTAGCAAGAACAAGCTCGAAGCAGAGGAAGTGTTCGAAGATAGCGTAAATATCAACCTCATCATATGGTTTAAGGTTGTCCATCAACCAAAGGCATGCTCATGGGCATCCGTGTCTCTGTCTTCAAATCTCCGAACCGGGAACGATAGGTTGTTGCTCACGCTCGCTGAAATCGTTGTGTCCTCGGCTACAACTATGAGTATGAAATTCCAGATCGTGGTTCGTGCTCGCTCGATGCAGCGTCGAAGCTATAGATGACCACCATTGCCTTCCGTCAGCAAGGTGAGATGAGCAGGCACCAATCGCAATATTGTTCAATATTCAAGAACAAGCCTCACATGCGCATTAAACATCTTTCAATGTTGATGCTCATTGCCAAGAAGAAATCCATCAAAGGTAACCCTTGTTTCAGGAGGCTTGTACATGAAGCATATGTGAAGAATAAGGGAACACCATAGCTTCTTTTCATATGGGTGAAGATCAAAATGAAGGATTATCTTACATGGCCAACTCGATCACAAAGAAGCATACTTAACTGTTGTTGTTGTCACGGAAGAGGAGGATCCGGAATAGCCACAGAGGAACTTTCATGAAGAAATCGTACCTTAAAATTTGATGGCTCACAGAACAAACATGAGTACACATCCATTTTTATCCTAGATCAGCCTGCTTGTTGGGGGATGTTTCTTCCCAAGGTCCGATGATGGGTTTGGGCGGGCAGATCGACCATCGTACGAGCGGTGCTGGTGCTCTTGCACAAGGAACCTAATGTGAATAATTTAACTCTTTATATTATTTATGTTGATTGGAGTCCTTCCATTGTGTTTAGAATGATGAATCCACTACTTTAATTCTTCTTATTGCAGTCAGATCTGCTTCTCTAAAAATAAATCTTCTCTTGTGTATTTTGTAGGAATTTTTTAATGTCAAAAAAGGTGCTTTCGTTGATATTATCAATAGTGGAATGCATCAAAGTGTTCAACAACTCTAGTGTATCATCAATTTCAATTTTTTTTTTAAACAAACTCTGTGCCCAATAAAAGAATGGGTGAAACAACTCAAATGGTGAAGGTATAACAAAGTTCAAGGTTTTATAACAATCCCATGTTAACACAAGAATTGCCTTAACGATCCCAATAAATTCACTCTTAAAGAACATTGATAACATTAGTAGATTTGTATGCTCCAAAATGTGATTCCTCAATGTATAAAGTAATCCTTCTAAGGCGAACTACGATGAGAGCCACTACTTATCAACCATGAAGCTATATTTATTTTCTTGATATTGAGATTGACAGTTTCACAGTGCCAAGGCCTTGTAAAGGGCAGTGGATCCTAAATTAACTTCTACCACTTATCATTAATACTTAAAGAACCTTCTTACCTGGGACGGTGTTATTCAACTGGAGGAGGGGAATTTTTTTGTGAGCACGACGAATATGCCAGGCTCATTCTTCCAAATATACCGATTCTCTCAAGGTTCTTGCAGCATCTCAAGCTTCCCAAGCACATTGAGTCTACAATGGCTTAAATTGCCTAAAAGTCGTAATGCAGATCGATATTTTGCCTGCATCCCCGTGAGTAGCCACAAGAGAGCAACATATAGATTCTTTTGTGATTCTTTGTGAATGCTAGCAAGTTCACCACTTGATGAAGTGGATGCAAGCTAGTGAGAATTGTTTCGGCATAGGACGCAGCGCTCACGCAGAATGAGCATGAAGTCTAAACTTTCCTCGCCCCCAAAGTTAAAATGGGTGCTTGTCGCTATCGTGTAATCGATGCAAGTCGATCCGCAAGTATGCGGGTCTTCAAATATTCATCGGGCACTCATTTCTTGAGAGGAAATGTTTAACAAAGGAGGAGATTGATGAAGCTTTTCGGCGTACTAGATCCTCAGCTCATCAATTTCAGCTAAAGAAATTGTTCAAAGTCAAGATACACGATCATCACCTCCCGAAGATCGTAAAAATCGACCCCTAGTTCAACGCTAGCGACACAAGGTTTCACTAGTTGTTAAATGACCACGGCCCTCTTGTCTAACCAGCCCCGCCACCGGACACATGATTTTTGTTGCAGTATTGCACATCGCAATGGATGTTGTGCTTGCAGTGTTGTTCACAGCGTGCTTATTCCAAAATTTTAAAAGTCGACACGGTGCACTTCGAAGTTGACAGAAATCGAGTGGAAGAAGGCTCTAGAGCTGGCGGTGTCCACACCGTTAGTAGCCGCAATTACCGTAAAAGTCTCTTTCTTGCGGCAGGCGGCAGGTGGCGCAATGCGGGTCGAGAAATCGGTCAACCGAGAATTAAGATACGAAATATTTGAGGCCCTGAGGTCGTGGTGGGAGGGAAAATTGACGAAATGGGAAGTCAATGAAGACTACTTCTACACATACAAAGTAGTAGGCATGATTTTCGCACCGCAATGGAATTTTTGAGGATCAAGTTGAAAGTGTGAGACACACACGGGGAAAAGTAATGGCACTTTTGGGAGCCATTTCACCTATAAAGCAAGTAGATTGGAGAGGAATTTCTAAATAAATTCCAAGAATGTCAAAGTGGATGTGGATGTACGAACTGCTGGTTAGGGCTGCTGAGGCTTCATCTCGCACTCGTGAGTGTTGAGCCTGGGGGCCTTCTCTTGATCCACATTCAAAATCATACAGGTAATGTGTAGTAATCACCGCATCTCGAAAGGTCCCGAGGGAATGGGGGCACCATTGCATCGACAAGGTGGTTTACACGAGAGGCCAAATGACAGAGAGTGAATTACAAGAGCATAAAAGCTAAAATAGAGCTGGACAAACCTCAAAATTCTAGGACCTCACCCGTAGCTCTAATACCATGTTAAATACACACACGAAAATAGAAATGCGAACACATACATAGTAAAGATAGGCATTATTACCTTTCCATTAATTATAGATGTACATTTATATATTGACAATGGTGACTGGGATTCATCTTCCAAGGTCACTGACCTTTTTTGACTTTCACCTTCCACACTCGCCTATGCGTATGATTAGGCTCAACACTTGTAGCCACATGGCCTATGCACCAAATATTACAAACCAAAACCAAAAAAATTGTCATTATAAACCCAACCAAAGGACCACCAATAAGAAACCAAGATAAAGGAAAAACCCTAATAATGAGGTATAAAACTCAAAAAAAAAAATTGTTAACTAGGTTGAAGACCTTAGAGTCGAATAATTGGCAGAAAAGAATAAGAATAGTGAATAGACAAAGAACATACTAGGTGAGGGGATGTGAACTCGACATTCTAACCGCTCATGTGTGATACCTTTATCTACTCTACCTTCCCTCCATAAACCCAGACATGAAATGCCATCTTTCTCCACCAACCTTCACATAGCTCCTTTAACACACCGACATTGCTTTCTGCTGGGCCTCCAACATGGTTAGGTTGAACTGTCATTCCCAACTGTTATGTGGCGTGTAGCACTCACCCTTTTTTTCCTGATACCGATCTATTTTTTGTGTGGTATGCACGTGTCTTACAATTTCTTCTTCTAAATATCCCACTTGCCAGCCTTTTTCCCCCGATCGAGGATTCGATAGTTCCATTATCTTCATCTACAATTAGCGTAGAGAATCATAGCCCTCTTGAACTATTTCGTCCTAGTTAGTCGTCCAAATGTCATCTCGTGTTCAAACTTGTTTTCCAAGCAATCGAAACTTTTGTTTCTCCTTTGCGAATACGTACAAATGTAGCTTATGCATGAGGATTGTAAACTATTTCAAGATTAAAGTATTATCCACTGGATAATTTTATCTCAAATTGCCCCTATTTACCTTCTCTTCGTAATGCCTATCATGTGGCTATGTCCTCTCCACCATGATTATGTATCACCATGGCCACCATAGGCCTGCCTTGCCCCCCCACAAGTTCGCTCACTGTTTCATGGCAAAACCGAGGTCCATCGCATATTTTTCTGGGAACTAAGCCTTCGAATCTTGAAACATTCCTCCTTCTCCTACTCCGACCTTGCCGTTTTTAGAGGCTTTAAGCCACATGAATCTTCACAAGCCTTCGCTAAGGAATCCCACCACGCAGTGGTTTCTTATCCTGTGGCTTTTTTTTCCACGATGTTTTAGCCGCATTTCAATTTCAATACATAAAATAAAATTCTAGCCCCATTTTCATTTACTTCAAATGTTGCCTTCATTCCATTTTTATTTATAGATAACTTCATGATATTATCTGTGTTATATTTCCATATCTACCAAGGTTTAATAAAATCGTTATCCGTATGTTCAATATTTTTCTAATATTCTTACACAACATACATGCTGGTCCATGCATCCATTTCTTCCGTAGCTTTATCCCAGTGGGACTCTTCTACATACCCCACTAGCTTAAAAAATATTCGATTTTCGGCTGAATGTTTTGTCGAACATATTTTTTTTCTGTAAAGTGAATAATGAATTATATAAAATTATTAGATTTTATGTGTAGTAGCCTTTTTGTACGTAATATGCCTTTGCAGTGTATTCATCTCAAGATATCTTTCTCAACGTAATTTATTTTCTCGTTTTAAGTTCTTTTTCACAGTTTCCCGAACAAGTAGTTTCTAGACATTCTTCCAAAGGGTCCTTTAATTTCCATTTCTCCATTGAAGATTTGTCTACTCATTCTGTAAATGCCATCGAATTAATAATCACCATCAGAATAACATCCCCCCCTGATCAATTCAACTAAATTTTTTTCATTTTTCTCCCCAAGAATCCTCCCAAAATGGGTAATGTTACTCGATTTTTCAGTTCATGTTCATGAACATGATATTTTTTGTTATCGCCAAATTCCAAATGTTGGATCCTTTTGGAGTTATTTTCACTTTTAATTTTCCTTGTAGGTTGTGACACTGTATTTTCTTTCTTGGATTTTTTTTTCCCATAGATCGCCACCACTATAACCATCTCTACCATATTTTATTTCATCATTCGATTTATCAAGCATGGACCCTTAACCCTAAGCTTCCGTCTCTTATTTTCATAAGCTTATCCCATGAAAGAAGGGCCCACTTATGTGCTTGTTGGGAACGTTCAAATAATTTTTAAACATCTTACCATATATCTTGTGAAATCAGCTCCAAAAATAGAAGAAAAGAGATATCAACACCTTAGAAATAAGCCACTTTAGGCAACTTCAACACATTACATGAATGAAAATTTTTTGGATGATACAATGACAAACCTCCTTTCTATATAGGAGTCCATGGGGCCACAATGTAATCCTAGCCGACCTAACAATAATAATTTCGAGGGGCACAATAATAAAAATATGAAGCATAGGTACAACAATAACAATAAGGGGTTACACTAACAACAATATGACTATACTAGTAATATAGGGACTTAACATGCCCCCTCCTTCTAATGTTGCTGTCCTAAATGCTCTATTATTTCTCGATGACTTTGTATAAAATTTTCATCCTCCCATGTGGAACGAGTAAATTCTTCCACCGTCCGAGACATTCTAAATTGATCGTACTTGCTTATCACTATTTTTTTTTTTGTGACCCATTCTGCATCTCCTTTTTGATGTGATGTTGATATTACTGCTGTGTCAGTCTGGGACCGCACTGTGTTAGTTATCCTTGAGAGTCAAGACCTTGTTGTTGATGTCGATGATTCTTCACCACACTTATCATCCGTATTAGATTTCATATTTGATCCTTGAAACCATAAAAATTAGCTCATTTTTTCTTTTTAAACCACCTATGTCATCTTCGTGCTGGTAATTTTCGTAAGATTGAAATTCTGTTGCACTGACACCGAATTTTGATATCTCATACTACATTTCTTTTCTCTTCACGTGTCAGTATATATTTTTAAGGGCTTAATGTGTATGGAATTATTTTTTGGAGGTGTACTAGTAAACCTAACACCGATAAAAATTCTTCAATAGGCCCTTGGAACACTTCAAACTAATTTTTTTTTTTACACAAGACTTATGCAATTCGAAAAACATAATAATTTTTCTTTTCTTTTGAGGAGCCAATATTTAAACTGACCATCTTGATTTTGGATGTAAAATATTTGAAATTTGGCACCGAGGCAGCTCTCTAAATCTTCTTTTCGAATGCTACAAGACTAACCTAATGGATTCTTAAAGACAAAGTTGTGCCCAATTCTTACGATGACCAAATCATGGATCTGTTCAAAGAGAGTGAATTAAACAGCCCACATGTCACCGTTTCCTCCTTCGATCTAAAACTGATAGATGGAAACAGCTCGCTGCACTGTCGCTACCAGAATTTTCAACCGATGTCGAAGAGAGAAAGCAGAATATTTTCCGACGATCATCTCTTTGAAAGGAAATTTGTAGCCCTAAAAAAGTCTCTAACCCCACAGCATTTTACATATCCAAAAATATTGCGAAAAAAAATCTAAACTTCACGCCTAAAATTTTAGCTTCCTAATTTTTGTAGAAAAATAATTATAGTGAAAATTTCACAACAATGTTCCTCGTGATTTCACCACACACTTTAAAAATTTCAAGCCCGACATTCATAGTGTATCAGGATAGCAAAATTCCACGATGACCTATTTGGAGCAAAGAAACCCTAGAATCCAAAGCTCGATACCAAATGGTGAAACTAAACACCAAAAATAGAAGAAAAGAGATACTGCCGCCTTAAAAATAAGCCACTTCGACGCCAAGTAACCTCCAATCCATTACATGAATACAATTCTTGGATGATACAAATGACAAAACCTCGTTCCTATATATAGAGTCCATGACCACAATGTAATCCTAGCCGACCTAACAATAATTTAAGGGCACAATAATAACAACATAAATAGTACAACAATAACAATAACAGTAATACACTAACAACAATAAGGGACTACATACTAGAACAGACTTAACAATATCATCAAACTAGTTTCTAGGCACCTGTCACCCCGAGGAGAGATGATAAATTGGAATGGATTTTAAGACTTCTCTTAACAAGACAACTTGACACAGAGTGTTAAGCACCCCGAAAGCCAAATTTTGAGGCTGGGCCTGTATGCGTTTAAGGAGATATTTCCAACCCGAAACACGAAGGGAGCTCAGACACAAGGGGATTCCTAAATATTTCATAGGCACAGATCTTATATTGAATCCCAAGATACGTGAAAGAAAGCATTGGGACAATATATTAGTATTAAAAGACTACACATTTGACTTGTCATTACTGATAAGGGTCCCAAAGGCTTCCATGAATTCTTTAATTATTGATAGGATAGCCTTAGATTCTTTTAAGGTAGATTGAAAAAACATCATAATGTCATATACAAACTGTTGGTGGTAGAGGTTTAAACCTCCTCCCAAAATATTAAGTCCCTTCAACTCTCCTCCATTAATCCCGTTTTTGATATGAAGACCTAGGCCTTCAGCTGCAATGATAAAGAGAAATGGGGAGAGAGCATCTCCTTGTATTAGCCCTCGGGTAACATTAAAGGGATTGAAGTGAACTCCATTAAGAAGAATGGAAGATTGAGGAGATGAGATAAAATACATTATCCAATAAATCCATCTTACATCAAAGCCAAAGTCCTGGAGAATAACTTTAATATAATTCTAGCTAAGATGGTCATAAGCCTTAGAAAAATCAAGTTTAATCAACATACCTTTTTCTTTAAGGGTATGAAGAGAATGTATAGCTTCCTATGCCATAATTATGTGTTTCAAATTTTTCCTGCCTCTTACAAAGCCCATTTTCTCAGGTGAAATTATGTCCAGGAGGATAGGTTTCAAATGATTTGCCATAATAGTAGATAAGATCTTGTAAATTACTTTGCATAAGGCGATAGGCCGGAAACCTGCTGGTACATCTGAGTTTTCCTGCTTCGGAATGAAAGAAATGAGGGTGGAATTGAGGGCTGGATATAGCTATCGTGAACGTTAGGACTCCTCAACTAATTCCCATATGTTCCTACAAATGAAGGACCAAACTGCCTAATAAAATTCCGATCCTGGATAACTATTGAGGGTATGTTTCTTATGATGCACCCAATAGCTTTTGATCTATGTTGATCAGGGTATTTTAGAATATTACTAAAATGATTGACTAACATGGTATCCATATCATTACATTCGACTGGTCTATTTCCTCCTAGGTCCCTTAGGGAAAATATATGGTTATGTTGTCTCCTCTATATCATGGCCTTATGGAAGAAGTTTTTGTTTTTATCGCACGAAATTACATTAGCATGAACTCGACGATTATGTCCGAGTACATTTATTACAAGGAAATTATAATACATGAACTGCCTCCTCCATCTCTTTCACCTCCAACCTTTTATAACTTAAAGGAAAAATAAAACAGAGTAACAATTCCTCAGGATCAGGAGATCCTGCCGCTTTATGGCTATAAACTAAATACTCCAAGAATAGGCATGCATCTACATCCTTTGCTAATTCATAGGACCTGATACGATTCCATTTTATTTTCTTGTCTGTTGTTACTTGGTCATTCTGGACAAAAATTTTGCTGTTTCGATTCCATATCAATAAAGATAGCAAAAAATCATTTTTTATGCTATTAAACACACCTTTTATCAGTAGTTAATTCTACCTTAATTTTGCATTATTTTCCTTTACTTTATTGTTAAGATGAAGGAAATACATATAAAAGTAAATGAAAAATCATGGTAAATATAGGGGTAAAATGTACCTTTTCCTTGGTGCAACATACCCCCCTTCTTACCTTTTTGCATGTCCTCATGCAAACAGATGATTGAGGTGTAGTTGGGTTAAATAATATGAAGGATACACTTCTTCCTTGTAAAGTCTAAAACAATGTTTTTGTTTTACCTTTGCAAATGCTAAGTTTTTGTGCCCCTATGGTAACTCATAATCATGGCGATAGTCTTCAAGAGGCTACCATATGAAGGGACATCTGTATCTGCACCCTATCCATGTAGGACCCATGTTCAAAATTAGGTTATTGTACAAAAGCAAAATGGGAAGCAACAACTTTAAAGTTCCTATACCCAAATGGTTCTCTGTTCTTAACATTATTTGTAGAGGCTTGCTATCTCTGTTTGACTGCTGATAATGCTTCTTCTGGAATATCTCGGAATTATGCCCACCCATTCTACACAATATCCTTGTGAATAGGTCCCAATTTTTCTATCACTCCTTTTCGTTGAATAAAATTCTTATGTTGAGTAATCAAATATTGGTGTTTGGTAGGTTCCCCTCTAACCCATAGATATAATCCATGTTCTCTTTCCTGAAAGGTATTGTAGGTCTTATCCCATCTAGTCTCATTTTTGTCAAAGGAATGAAAAGCTTGGAACTAAATGTTCCCTATGAAGGGATTGGCGTTACTGTCTCTATCTATTTCTAGAAATAAATTGTGAAATTAAAATTCGCAAAAAAGGTCTGAGATTTGTTCATCAATATTGTTACAACATTGGACAAACTCTTCAATGGTTTTGAAGGTAGTGGTTTTCCCTACTTTGACAGCTTTGATTTTCAGCAACATATATATTTCCACTAAGAATAAAGCATTATTAGTGGCTGTTGCCCTGCAACTCAATACATCTGAGTAAATAGAACAAACAACATTGGTTTGTTTCTTAGCCTATTCCAATTTATATTGTGCCTTCTTCACTTTTCCCCTTTCTTCCCTTAGTTAGACAAAGGTTTCATCTTAAGTTCCAAAAAGTTCTTTGACTCTTTTTAGTAGTGCCTGATTTTCCTGTAAGGGTACTACTTCCTTCTTATACTGGGCGAATTCATGCTGAACTTGAGTTAATTCGTTGTGAAGCTTTTGATTGACAGTTTTTTCTATCAAAGGAGTGTAGGCAGATGTTACCTCTATTTGAGTCTCCTTGTCTTATATAACTATTAAATCATTCTGCGCAGAGATTTCAACAGTATCTACCGTTTGGGTAACAAAATCTGTTTGGGTTCCCGTGGTAGCTAATTCCTTCTTAGGCTTCCAAGCCTTGTTTGCTTCTTCCAACCGTTTCCTTAATTATTTTACCGTTTTTCTCCATTTCCTACATTTGCTGTTCATTTTTCTTAAATTAATCTCTGCTATTTTTTCTTTTTGCAGGAGAAGGAGTAGTAGTGGCTTCGGGGTTAGTAATGGTTGTGACTGTTATAATTTTATCATAATTCATGTTTTCTTTAGGTGTCCAAGAGGTTCTTTCAGAATAGATGTCCTGATTGGGTGGAATAATATTTTCTTCAGGTGTCAAGGGAACTTTCTCAATACTTGTGTCCCATTCTAATAGAATAGTATCCCCTGACTGGTTTCCAGACTCAGATATTTTCTGTATCTGGTCTACCCTACTCACCCATTCATTATCAGAGGGGGATAAAACCCTCAAATCCTACAATTCATCACGAGGAGGTAGGATTTCATTATGGATAAAGCTGCTAGCAAAGGAATATTGGTTCAAATGGTCCCTATATTCCTCAGATTGTTCAGATGGGTTCCCAAGATGTTCTCATTTGCTCTAGTATGTGATCCATTTCTTCCTCACAGTCTTGTAAAGACATATTTTGAGAGCTCAGAGGTGGTGTATGGGATGGTCCCACCTCATCTGGAAATACAGAGGTGTTTTTCCATAGTTTTTACCTTTCAGACCATCTCTATTTTCTTGGTTCTGCAGTTGAAACATGGTTTCTCTTCCCTCTTGCTCTCCTGGGTATGGCTATTCTAGGGAGTTCAATTTATGCTCTCCCAGGGTTTTCTTTAAGGGCAGGTAGGGTAGGATTAACAAATATTTCCCATGTCAACTGATGTTTGTTTAACTCATGAATGATAATCAATTTAATCAAGCCATGGTGACTAAAAATTGCTTGAGGCTTGTTAGGTGTTCCAGTCCGAACAACAGTATCATGAAATACAAAATTTAGGAAAAAGGGAAAATTAACTGAAATTTTTCAATTGAGAATAGCTAATAGATTAATTTGATGGAACTTTACCACATCCTGGCGTCTGTCGCATGTGATATATATTTGAATGAAGACTGCCAGTTCTTGCCAAGGCTGCTGCAAGGACGCGGGATTAATACCTTTCCCTTTTCAATCCAGTGGCTCACCTAGGTCCTAGTACACTGAAATTTCTTCTTGTATAAGTAAATTTTTATCATTCCATATTTCTCCTTCTATTGGAAGTCCGGAGACCTCAGCGATGATTTCTTCGGAGACTGGTATGATTCTTCCTTTGACTATTGTATGCCCTTCTTGCAGGTTTTTGCAATAATTCAACTATTGTTTCTATATTAAACCCATGTAGTCTATGTAGATATGGAATCCAGACAGCTTGCTGGAGAACTGTGCAAGATAATTCTGAGGCTTGAAAAATTGTTGGTTCATTGTGGAGAGAATTTCCACCCATGGCTACTATGTGTTCAGAAATGGTTTCTTCACCCTTCTGCATGTGTTTCTTTTGGCTCTATTAGTTAAAACAACATAAACACTGCATGCGAATTTTATAAAATATATTATTAAAAATTTGGCTTCATGACCTAAATGCAGTGATTCTTTCATCCAATCAACATATCCGAAGGGAGTCGCATGGTTAATTCGCATGCTTATTCATTATGAATATTTGTACCCCGTCCAATGGGAGAATGGTATCCACGGCCTTAAAGCTCAATAAAAGAGGAAATGTGGTAACAATCATGAATGCACACGAATTAAATGTCAGAAGTTCATAATCATCACAAATGAACATCAGCTGGAAATGACCAAAGAAGGGGAGAAAAGTGGAGTAGCAATTATTATGAACAAGATGTCCTATTTTGATGGCATAGCATGAGGGAAGTATGACAGGTTACATATTATGATTGATGTTGTCATCCCTTAATTCAACATGAAAATATAATTCACTCATAGCTAATTATGCGGGTAGGTAGTGATAACACTTATTTAAGTAGTGCATTTATGTTCATAAATGGATAAATAGGAAATAGGGCATATAAAAGTAATTGGATATTGTTAGAAAAATACTTCGATATCACAAGCAGATCCATTGCTGCCAGCAGGAATCCATAGCCTTGACAAGGTTGCTATTTAGACCCTGAAATGAGCCAAAATACTCTATTTAAAAGTAGACATTTTGCTTGTTTTATGGAGAAACCACTATGTTGTTGTGGTGGCTAAATAGTCATAGTTCCATTCATGGGGATTTTAACAGAGTGGTCAAGCCAGATCGTGATGATACCTTCTGTCCTTCAAGTATTTTTAGCTATCGAGAAGGTCACTACCATGGTGTGTTGGCCATTGTGGGAATGTCACCTGTTAAACCCTCATGATCATGGTAGGTTGGCTCGTGATGAGACCCCTTATTATCTCTTCTTAAAAAAAAAATTCACATAGACATAATATATATATATATATATATATGTGGAGGGAGCCTCATTAACTCCTTAACAGTTAGGGATGGTGTAAGAAGTAAAAATAATGCCAATACGATTAATACTCTTATTCCTATATCCTCATGCCAAAGAGAATTAGCACTTGAGAGTGTATAAATATATACCAGCATAAGACTACAGAAATGCATTCTGTAATAATATGTTTGAATAGGAGATATCAAGCCCTTCATTATCTAGATAAACCATGTCAGCTCTCGAATTAGAGATTTCCATCAAAATTTCAAAATATCATAATATTAGTAATATCACTACTTTTCTCCTCTTTAGGTGCAAATTCCTTTTCTTAAAATGGTTTTATCATGAGAATGTGTAAAGGAAGAGTGGATATTTGAAAATAAACCATCGAAAGACAAAAAATTGCTAAATTAAATGAAAAAATAGAAAGAAAAGAAAAAAAAGAAAAGAAAACATGCTAGAAAATAAATCATTTGTTCAATTGGATTGCACGACAGCTTTTCAATTCAATTGAACAACAACTGTTCAATGGTTTTGAACAACAAAAGTAAAATCACGCAACAAAAAAATAGTCGTTCATTTGAATTGAATGACAGTTGTTCAATTCGATTGAACAACAGCTATTCAATTCGATTGAACAACAACTGTTCAATGCTTTGAACAACAAAAATAAACACACAAACAGACACATCTGTTCATTTGAATTGAACAATAACTGTTAAATTTTATTGAACAATAGCTGTTCAATGGATTAAACAACAAAAGTAAATTCACACAACATAAAAAAAACTGTTCATTTGAATTGAATGACAACTGTTCAATTCAATTGAAAAAAAATTGTTTAATTCGATTGAACAACAATTGTTCAATGGTTTGAACAACAGAAATAAACGCATTAAAAAAGAACCCATTCATTTTAATTGAATGACATTTTTTCAATTTGATTGAACAACAATTAGTTAATGGATTGAAAAACAAAACACACAAAAGAAAAAAGAAAAGAAAAAGAATGCAGCTGTGAGCATCAAAATAATGAAAAAGAAATGGAATTATTATGTAAAATGATGAGAAGAACTATAAATTGCACGAAACATATATACAATATTTATAAGAGGAAATAACAATTTTTTATGAACTTAAAGCTATAGGGCCATCGTTCCCTATAGCTAAAATTTCGATGGTGGGATCATCACGCACCTGCTGGTAGAAAGAATCTTTCATAAGTGGTTTATGATAGAGGCGCACTCAGTGTCCATTGTCTCGAAAGGCAGAGCCAGATCCATATATGGTGGTCAGGGTAATGGTACCGTTGTTGTGCACTTCTTGAATTTCGTATGGCCCAAGCCACCTTGTTTGTCACTTACTCGGGAAGTCTTGGAATCTAAAGTCATAGAGGAATGTCCAATCTATTTTCTGGAATGTATTCTTTTTTATGAGGTTTTCATGCCACTTAGCTCATTGTTGTTGAATAATTGTAGTGCGTTGTAGAGCAAGTAGTCATGATTCATCCAATTCATTTATTTTTTGGAGTCTTCTAACTTGGGCCTTCATCAAATTCAACCACACTTCCTTGGTTATTCTCAGAGCATTTATTTCAAATTCAATAGGGAAAATTGGTTCCTTTCCAGATACCAGATGGTACAGAGAATATCTGATGGTGTTTCACCACGTAGTTTGATAAGCCCATAAGGGCTATGACAGTGTAGTAGCCCAATCCCGGTGATGTGTTGAGACTGTTTTAGTGAGAATTTCCTCAAGGAATTTATTGGTGCTTTTGACCCGCCTGCTTGCCTATCGGTGGTAGGGAGAGGTGACTCTATCGGTGACATGGTGGTTCTTTAGAGTGGCCGTGATTTTATTTCCCAAAAATTGTTCCCCTCCATTAGTTATCACTTCACTCTGTAATCCATACCGCACAAATAGGTCAAAATAAAATTTATCACAAATTCTTCTGTAGCTCTCAACAAAGCCATTGTTTCTACCCACTTCGTCACATAATCTGTGCCAACCAGTATGTAGGTCTTCTTATTCAATGGCAGGTTGAATGACCCAAAAAATTTTATTGCCCACCATTCTAAAGGTTCTACTACCAAATGTGGCTACAATGGCATCTTTTTAAACTGGTCAGAGCGACCCATTATTTGGCAACTATCGCAGGCTTGGACAAATTTCTTGGGATATTTAAAAATTGTAGGCCAATAGTAGCCCATTTGTAATACTTTGTACCCCATCCTGCGATCTACAAAATGGACGCCACTTGGTTCATCACGTTAGGCCCTTAAGATTTCGTAAATCTTGTCTTCTTGGATGCATGTCCATATATGCATATATGCATATGTGGATATATTTTCTGTATATGGATATATACGGAAAATATATCCATCGATCCAGGACATCCATCGATCCATCGATCCCAAGAGTCCACAGAAACCAATATGTCCTATAATATACGTTTTGGTTTGATAAAAAATCCTTCAACAAGTTCCAGCAAGGTAGATGTGGGTTCCAATGTTGTTATACCTAACTTCTCACAAGTTTCTGTAGTTAAGATGTTAATGAACGCACCCAAATCAACTAATGTGTTTTAAAAGAAGTAGCCAAAGATTTGTACTGTGACTATGGGGTTTTTTGGATCCTTGTATTTTATTGGTGTTTCTTTACCCAAGAGTAACTTTGACAGTGCTCCCACTACATGAGAAGTTGGTACAGTCTTTTCTTTCCTCACTTATTTTTTTCGACATAGTTCTTTATTTGTTTTGGCATAGATAGGGATGTCTTGTATAGCCTGTAGTAGAGGAATTTTAATGAAAACATTTTTTAATTCCCCTAGGAGATCAAAATATGAAGAGACTATTAGTTTAAGTAGTGTTAGTCTCTCAGGGAATGGAGGAGAGGAAATAATAAGGTTTTCATGATCTTTTTGGTCAACTGTGTCCCTCCCCTGCTCTATATTTATTTTTGTCACAGTTGATTGTTTAGGTATTGTTGGAATTTTAGACTCAAGTTGTGGTAGGGCCATATATTCTTTAGGTGAGATAACATGCCCTGATCTCAGCCTAAGTTCATTGCATTTCTTCTTTTCAGTTTCGGGGTTTGGGTTCAGAACAATTTGTATTAGATTAATTGGTATGTTATTAGGATTAGGATTAGGTTGAGCTGGCAGTTGAGGACGCATAATAGGCTGAGGATTGTGATGGACTCAATATGGAGCTAGTAATGTGGGTTGATTCTGAGCCACTGTTCCCATAGGTAAATTGGTTATTCCTAGGGGTCCCTACCAGTTTTGAGACCAATTTGTATTCTCTGAAGTGGAAGCAGGCCACTAGGACTGGTATGGATTGTTTTGCTAGTAAGGGGGAGAAAAAATAAAATTTGACAAACTATTACCTACGGGGGATTGTGTTGGCCAAGGAGGCATGGAAAATGATTGGGATGGCTAGAAAGAAAAAGGTGATTGGCCTTGCCATGCTGTTCCAGGGTTCTGTTGATTAAATTGTGAAGGAGAAAATAACTAAGCCAAGTCTTGTGACATACTTGGTCGTGCTTGCCACTGTCGGCGTTGATTCATTAGATACACCAGTTCTGTTTCTTCTCTTGCCTCTTTAAAAACCACTTTAAACCTTGGGAATGAAGGGAAATGGTCAGTGGCATGGTCCTTGGTACAAATGGAACATGTCTGGACCATTTCTAATGGACACTCCTGCTGGTTGTGCTTCTTCCAACAGCATGGGAAAAAAACAACCAAGTTTTGTTCTGCTAAAGCTTGCTTCTGCTTGGCTTGTAGGACATCTAGCTACACTAGTCACGCTGCCACCTGACTGTTTATAATTCCTCATAACTGAATCCCATGCGGTTTATCTACTTCATGTACTACCTCGAGAGCACCTCATACACAATGCAATAATGTCATCATATTCTTCTTGATAGATGTCCCATTTTCCCATTATATTAAGTGTCTCTACCCATTATTGTTTCATTCCTTTAATCATTGTTTCTTTCAAAATATCTTTAGACAGTGCAGTATATTGAGATATTTTCAAATTATACTAAAATCGTTCAACATATGCTTCTAGTGTCTCATAAGGGTTACGAGCCCAATCAGAATTAGTGAAACCAATAAACAATGGAGATGCTCCTGCATAGTAATGAATCCCAAACTAAATTGTACCTCGAATATATCGAAGCATTATTTTAGCTACTTTCCAGTGACTTTGATGAAGTTTGTGCATAAACTAAGCAACAAGACTAATGACAAAGGAAAGTTCAGGATGGGTATGGGTTAGATACAAAAGCTTACCAACAAGTTGATGGTATAAGGTAGCATCAACTTCAGGGGTAGTACAAGTGACTAAAATCTTGACTCTAGACTGAAATGGATAAGGGGATGGCTTACAGTCTTCCATGTGAAAGTGGTGAAGAAGATCATAGGTATACTTGGATTGAGAAAGGGTAATACCTTCTTTGGATTGCAAGACTTGAAGACCATGGAAATAATGCAAGTGTCCTATTTCTGTAATTTCAAACTTATTTTTTAGGCTAGAATTCACATGGATTATATGGTTGGGATAACTTCCAGTGAGGATAATATCATCAAAATAAAGAACAAGGATGATTAAGGACTTGCTCACTTTCTTGGTGTAGACAATGTTGTCAGAATGACATCTAGAAAATCCATTATCTAAGAGAAAGCTATCCATTTTGGCATACCAAGCCCGAGGGTCTTGTTTGAGACCATAAAGAGACTTCCTAAGGAAGAAAACAAGGCTATAGTCATTTTGCATAAAGCCAGGGGGTTGTTCCATGTAGATTTCTTTATGAAAATCCCCATGTAAGAAGGCATATTTAACATCCATCTGATTGCCTTCACATTTAAAGGAGGTAGCAAGGGAAAGAACAAGGAAAATAGAATTCATTTTGGAAACGAGGGATAAGGTTTCAATATAGTCAATGCCTTCAACTTGTGAAAATAATTTAGTAGGAAGATGAGTTTTATGTTTATCCACTTTTCCATCTAGTCCAAAATTTGTTCTGTAAATCCATTTGCATCTGACAAGTTCTCCTCCCATTGGAAGAGGAACAAGATCCAAGGTATTGTTTTCCAGCGAGGAACGATATTCTTCATTTATAGCTGCATCCCAATCTAGATGACCTGAAGCTTATTCAAAGGTGTTTGGATCAGGATTTTCAGGAACTTGAGCCAGGAAGGAAGAGGCTCTTTTAAATTGATAACATGTACGACGTTGATCTGTAGGGTCACCTAGAAGAGAACTTGCCACATCCCGAGTAGAGAAGACCCATCTTGGAAGTTGTGGAGCTGAATGAAGATCTTGAGAAGGTGGAGGAGGATTTTCATCATCCAAAATAGAAGGAATTTTGTCAAAAATAGAATAGATAGAAAGAGGTGTCACATATGCCGAATTAGCTTCGCAAGCCGAAGGTGGCACACCTGCCGAACTAGGCTCACAGGTCGATATATTTTCATCAAACTTTACAACTCTTCTAATTATTACATTTTTGGATTTCGGTTGAAGAATTATATATCCTTTGACATCTTCAGAATATCCAATAAAAATATATTTTTCACTCTTAGGTTGTAAGGCTTTATGTTTCGCATCTGGAATATGGGTGGAAGCTTCACTTCCAAAAACAAGAAAGTGACTTACATATGGTTTGATTGAGCTCTATAATTCTTCTCGAGTTATATTCCTTAAAACCTTTGAAGGAGTGTGATTTAATATGTAATTTGCACAGTTAATTTCTTCTGCCCAAAAATTAATACTAAGTCATTTAGATTAAAGCATACAATTAGCCATTTTCTTTAGAGTTTGATTCTTCCATTGTCAGATCTTAACCTAAGAATGTGATGTCCAAATTGTTTCTCAACAAAGGCCTTAAATGCCAAGAACATCTTAACAACTTCACTCTTGAGTTTTAAGAAGTATACCCAAGTGCATCTAGAAAACTCATCAATGAAATTTAAGTACTTGTAGCCAGAGAAAGAAACAATTGGAAGTGGACCACATAAATCACTGTGCACAAGCTACAAAGGGGCTGAAAGCATACCAAGAGACATGTTTGTCAAAACTATCTTGATGATTTTTTCTGAGTACACATCCAGAACAAACGCCATCTTGGAAATAGACCATAGGAAGTCTTGTCCCCATATTTTCTTTACATATAGTTTGAAGAGAGCGATAGTTTAAGTGACTAAATTGTTCATGCCAAAGTTTGCTCACTTCATCATTATGAGCAAAAAAAACAGAGGGAAGACATGATGACCCAATTTTGTCAAACTTATACAACCTTGTGGAAACATCAATAATTACAATAGCTAAAATATGTCTTGGATCTCTTAGGTCCTTAATTACAACATCCTGAGGTCAGAATTATATTATTTTCCATTCACCTGAATGAGTTATCTAATAAACAGATAGAAGTTTGCAGGAAAAGGTAGGAACACATAATACATCATTAAACTAACCATTATCTAGATGAATGGTTCTAGACCCTACAACACTAGGATATCTATCATCACCAACATAAATGTTTTTGGTGTTAAAATCATTTAAAGAAGAAAACATGGCTTTATTTTTGGTCATGTGGTAAGAGGCTGCAAAATCAATGAGCCACTCATGAGAATGAGAATAAGAACATAAATTCAATGCATTACCAGATTTTTATGCTTGACAATGTCAAGCAGAAAGTGCCATTCCTGAAGATGAAGTTTAAGAGTTCTCCAAATTGATGTTCTACTTATTCATTGTTGCTTCCAAGATTTCCATCTTCTTAAAAATTTTTGACTCTATGTGACGATCACGATTAAAAAATTTGCAATGTCTATATGTCTTCTTCCCTTTGTTTTTATTTTCCTTATCAGTTTTTTGAGTTTCTTTTTCAGTTTGTGGCTGAAATTACTTAAAACCCTTCTTTGGTTTAGACCATTCTTTTTAGGATGCTCCTTCATAGGATTTTTTTGATATGGTTGTTGTTAGGCTGCTAAGGCTTTCTTAGAAGAGTTTCTAGTATTAATAATACCAATATTTAAGATTTTTTCTTGTTCTCCTAACAAATAATCACAAAAGGCATCAAAAGAGGGGCACATATAGGTTGTTCCTGGAGAAATGAGGGCTTCTCTAGTTGAATGGAAGGTGGAAACAAATACCGAGTATGCAGGGCCAATCTTAGCAAGAATGGAATAGATAAGGCTACCATCTTCCTTTTTGACCTTACAACCTTCTAAAAGAAGTCTAAGGATATTGAATTTGGAAAAAAAATCTTCAATCGAGGAGAAATTATTGGAGTCCAAAGTACGCAACTCATTTTCAAGCTAGTGGGCTCTGATTTCATTTTTAAAGCCAAAAACAATATTCAAATTTTTCATAGCTTCAACAGGAGAGTCAATTTCTTGGATATGAAATCTAAGCTCTTGAAGAATGGACATTCCTATCAACCCTCATTCTTGATCTTGTTTATTTTCCCATTTAGTAACTTTATATCCATCGGTAGGTTTAGATTCTTCTCCTGTGGCTATTCTATAAAGTCGTTTACTTCTAAGTAATTATACCATGTAGGATAGCCATTGGAAATAATTGGTGTTGTTAATAATAGACATGCACTTTCCATTTTTTTACATGAAGATGAAAAGGCTGAAGAAAGGGACAACGTACTAGTTTGATTCGTCATTGAATCTTCTATTCTATTGGCATGAGTAACAACATTCCTTTTAAAAGTGTAAGAAATAACTACAAAAAGAACTAAAAAAACTCATATTTATTTGAAATATCTTGTTATGTAATGGGATAGTGCAACATCATTATGAAATATCTTATAAATTGAAAAATGGTTAAAAAAATACAACAAAGAAAGTCTTCAGTTGAAATACCTTGTTATGTAATGCAATAGTTAAAACTCTTGGAAGTTGGTGCAACATCACTATCAAATAACTTATAAATTTGAAAATGGTTAACGCAAGACAACAACAAAAATTCTTCCACTTCAGTGGTTAGCTTTGTAGGAATCCAAATCTGTCAACCAACAAGAAAAATAAACTAATATTAATCCCAAATAATAAATTTGGTAAAATTATAAAATTGTAATTTGAAAAAAACATGATTCAATAGTTTAAATAAGATACATTAAATAATTATACCATAGAAAAAGTCATAGATTATACATAATGTAAATAGGCTACATTAAATAATCATGCTAGTTGAGTTTTAGTTAAATTAAGCTGGTTGTTAGGACACTTATCACACATTCAACTCTTCTCAGATCGCGGTGATGTATTTGGACATGTTGAAGAAAGATGTAGTCCTACCAAACTTACAAAAAAAAAATCATTAAACGAATAATAAATAATCTTACTGTATCAAATACAAAATTTTAAATTAAAACTAGTAAATCAATGACACTTACATAAATATAAAATTATATATTAGAGTTAATCAATTTATTTGAAAAAATATATTAAAAAACAAAAAAATTATTTTGTGATTTTAGGAAATTATTTTTTATAAAATTTAAAGAAATAGATTTATCTTTTTGATATCTAAATATTGTAGCATTGTTACACAGTAATTTGTCACCATCCCTGCAATCCCCGTCTCGCCCATTGCAGGTTCATTTCTGTGACCAATAAGCAGTGTCATGCCTTGCAAATACCATCATTTCATCCCTTTCCATGAGGACAACATTCCTTTTGTTGATCATTTCCTGAGCAGACCCTTAAAAACACATGTTTTTGCCTTGGCGCTGGTAGCCCGTTATGTACCTGCGCCAATGGGGGAAAATTAACACTGAGCCCGTGCCAATTGGCGCTCGTCCCGTTGTTGCACCCATGCCACCGTTTGCGGTAAGTTTTAAAAAAAAAAAAAAGTAAGAAGTTTCGATTACAACAACTTCGTGGATGAGTCATCAGGAGTGGTTTCGACTGAATAACCACGGCCTTCTCCTTTGGCCTCTTGTTTCCACCTTATGGGGAACCTCCCAAGGGATAAGGCCTCCCTTCCACTATTGTAGGGATCCCAACCTCCTCCTCTCCCTCTACAACCACAGCTTCCTTCATCATCAAGAAGGGCCCAAGGGCCAACAGTCTTGAAGGCTTCTCCGTAAGCTTAACTTCAAATTCCCAAGAGCCTTGTGCCTTGGAAGAGCCCTTTTCTTCCCTTAAGGCCGACTTCCATGGCGAGACTATCGTCGAGAGACCTCGGAGAGGTTTTCCTCTTTTCCGGCGATTCGTTAGAGTGAACGACCAGAGACCCATCCAAGGAGACTACCATGTCGAATACTGTTGTAACTTTTCGATTGTTATTTAATGAATGATGGCGATTATGGTTCCACCGTTTTCATTATGTTAATATGAGTAGTATCCTTTTCTAACGATATTTAGTTGCGCATGCCGGATTTTATGCTTTGCATTCAAGCGTGTTTTCTGCAGGAACAGTGTCCAATCAAGTGAGGATCATGGAGGATTGTGATCTGCCGAGGCTGAGGAACGGGAACGCTCTCTTCTTTAGATCGTAGCATTGGATTCCAGGTAGGCCTCCATCTTTGGTCTTTTCATTCGTAACTAGGAACTTGTGTTGTAACATTTCATGATTGTTGCTAGACCCCTGCTGGGCTAGTAGGGATTGCCTCTGTCCGCAGAGGGGATTTACCTCCTCAACAAGCATATTATAAAATAAGCATAAAAATTTGTATATGGAAAATTTTCCTAATAAATTATAAAAAAAAATATGCTCACTAATATATCTATGGGTGTAATGTTAAGTTAAGTCGTGTGGCCATGAACCTCATGATTTTTAGAGTTTAGATGCCATGGGTTTTTGTTTATCAAGCCACAAGTCAACCCTGAACTTAGACAACTTGACAAACAAAAAAATAAATTCTAAGAAAATTATATGATTTTAATTTCATATATTCTAAAACAATAAAGTCTTCTTAATTTCAAAATATACTTTGTGTAAGGAAATATTGAAAAATACTAAAAAAAACATTAAAAAAATTCCAATTTTAACCTTGCTTATAAATAAAAAACAAACAAAGTGAACAAATCTACCATATTTCTGGATAACCTTTCTTAAAAAACAAAAACAAGCCTCTTGCAAGAACAAAGATTCATCTTGGATGGATCGCTTCTTGGCAATGGGCATCAGCAACCAAGAAGATGTTTATGACACATGTTAGAACATGTTCACAGATATTGAACAAACTTGCAGTTGAGTTTTCGCCATCATCTCACCTTGTCCCTGACAGGGGGGGAAATCGTGGTCATGTACAAGCTTCGACGTCAGATCAAGCGAGCCTGAGCTACAATCTCTCATTCCATGTTCAGAGTTGTAGCCAGAGACACAATAGTTCAAGCGAGCCTGAGCCACAATTCTTCATTCCAGATTCAGAGATGTAGCCAGAGACGCGAATTCCAATGAGCATGCCTTCGGTTGGTGGACAACCTTAAACCATCATCTTTGGTTGGTGGATAACCTAAAACCCAATTCCAAGGGAAATTATATTCACAACATGCAGGGATCCAATTATGACTTCCAGGGAACGAACTGATAGTTCTAACAACTGGTAATGGGTCGAGTGACTAGTAACGGGTCGAGCGAATAGAGGCCTCTTCACCTTCAGCTCTGGAAATGTCATCACATCAGGAGAACAATGGATTTGTTTCTCCAAACTCTTCAATATTTCGGACAGACCATTTTTTCCATCTTTCCTTTCCCGGACTACTGGGATCCTATCTTGATCCTGTGGCGATTGTGCATGCATATATTATGTTATGAATAAGGACAGGTAACGTTTGACCTACTCCTAATGGCAAAATCGAGCTCTATTTTGAATCAAATGGATCTCCCCAAGTAGGATTTGAACCTACGACTAATCAATTAATAATCGACTGCTCTACCAGTGAGCTACTGAGGAACAGCAAAGGGTTATCATATACATTCAAGGTTCTTGTTCTTTGGACCGACCTATGATCATCAATGTATAAACTGTTGAGAAACTCAATAAGGTTTTTTCTAAACTCTTGGACACCCCACCCTAGAGTTATTGAACTCTAAATACAGTAGGATCTATTATTGTTGCTACCATTCAATATTACTACCATTCGATTTTTTTATTACTTTAAAAAGGAATAATTTGACTATATAGAACCTTGAAATAAATATATAACTTTTAGATTTAGATAAAGGAGGATTGGCAGATGAAAATAACAGTTTACGGGAAAGGTGGAATCGGTAAATCAATAACTAGTTGTAATATCTCAGTCGCTCTAGCGACACGTGGTCAAAAAGTGTTACAGATTGGGTGTGATCCCAAACACGATAGTAATTTTACTCTTACAGGATTTCTAATACCTACAATTATAGATACTTTACAATCCAAGGATTATCATTATGAGGATATTTGGCCCGAAGATGTAATTCACAAGGGTTATGGAGGGGTGGCTTGTGTGGAAGCAGGGGGTCCACCCGTAGGAGCCAGATGTGGAGGATATGTGGTGGGAGAAACTGTAAAGTTGTTAAAAGAATTAAATGAATTTTACGAATATTATATTATATTATTCGATGTATTAGGCGATGTGGTCTGTGGAGGTTTTGCAGCTCCATTGAAATATGCAGATTATTGTGTAATAATGATAGATAATAGAGTCAATGCATTATTTTCAGCTAATTGTATTACTGCCTCTATAAGGGAAAAATATCTTACCCATCCACTCCGATTAGTAGGTTGGTGGGAAATCGTACATCTAGAAGAGATCTTATCAATAAATATTTATAAGCCTATCCAATGCCCATAATAGAGTTATTGCCTATTATTGAGGATATCTGAGTTTCCAGAGTAAAGGGTAAAACCCTATTTGAAATGGTTGGATCTGAGCCATCCCTTAACTATGTGTGTAATTATTATATAGGCATAGCAGGTCAAATATCATCCCAACTAGAAGGTATTGTCCCAAAAGAGATTCTAGATCAGGAATTATTCAGTTTACTCTTTGATCTTTATCTAAATCCCATTGGTGGTGGGGGACAGAAAAAAAAAAGATTCAAGAAACTTTCCTTAGGTTTACGAGGATTTAGAATTAAAATTTATCCACAATTTGTTGTCAATCGGATTCTTTCTTTTTATTATTCTTTTTATTCATTATTTATTTTCCTTATTTATCCTCAACCGTTTATTATTCCCCTCCCTATTATGTCGACCAAAATTGATGAAACTATAACTTTTGAATGTGAAACAGGTAATTATCATACTTTTTGTCCTATTAGTTGTGTATCCTGGTTGTATCAAAATATTGAAGATAGTTTCTTTTTGGTAGTGGGCACAAAAACATGCGGTTATTTTCTACAAAATGCACTTGGAGTTATGATTTTTGTAGAACCCCGCTATGCAATGGAAGAATTAGAAGAAGGAGATATCTCAGACCATTTGAATGATTATGAGGAAATTGAAAACGCTTTGTATTCCGATAAGAAAAAGATAGAGATCCCATCGTCATCATATGGATAAGAACTCGTACTACGTAAATAATAAAAATGGATTTGGAAGGCAGAACCCAAATTGGAACATGAAATTTGTGTACCAATTCTAGTGGCAAGAGCAAATGGACTTGATTATTCTTTTACTCGGGGAAGATATTGTGTTAGCCGTAATGGAACATCATCATTCGAATAAGAATTCTACTCCGTGAATCAAAAGAAAACTAAAACAAAAGCAAAATTATAACCTTTTCCTCAAGGAGAAGAAATTGGTGGAATATGCAAATCATCCTCCCTTAGTTTTTTTGCCCTACTCCTCGAATTTGTTTCTCAACTTCGATAATTCTAATCAAGACGCCAATTCATGAAGGTATCAAAGTTGTTTGCTCGCTTAGAGATATGTCAATCTTCCATCACCGGGTGATGGAGTTTATGTTTTTGGGGTTAACCCGCTCTCTTAGTCGTACAACAACAACTTTGATAAGACGAAAAATGTGAATTAATGAGTTTTTTTATAGGTTATTGAAAAAATTATCAAGCATGATTCATCTTTAGAACAAATTTAGAAAAACTCATGCACCATCAACGAGCTACTTGGATTGGTTTGCTGGGCTTCACAAATCTAGAATATTCCTCGGAGGTTCTCGTAGCAAAATAGTAGTCATTTTCTGCTACTTTTTTAGCACATGTCAACGAGCCTCATTTTCGAGTTTATTCCGCCAATATTAATTCTTATTTCAAGTTAATAACATAATTTACCCCATAGCATTTTCACTTGACTAGGTTAGGCATTTGGTAGGTTAACTAGATCACTAAATGAATTTCCAAGCTTTTAGAGTAATACTTTGTCTACTACGTTTTTTCAGCATGATAGCACTATGTGGTGGTTTTTTGAGTGATTTCACTTGGAATGGAGTCCTAAGACATCCTAATTTATAGAAAAATTGCCACATATAATTTTCATAAGTATTCTAGTGGTCCATACCATGGGTTATCATAGTATCATGAAGTCAACCAAATCAACAATAGTTTTTGGATAACCTCGCTTTCAGTAAAACACAAATGATAAAATCTAGCATATTTCTCGATTCACAATTCCGAACAAGCATATTTATAATGATATATGCATGTCTCGTATATATAAAATCAACGAGATTCTTAGCCATACTCAATTTAAGTAATCTTAATAATACACCCCATCCCATCACGTATGTTAGTGAAACATATATATATATATATGTAATTTATTACAAATTTTCCATATACAAATTTTGTATGCTTAGTTTATAACATGTTACAATTTCTTGAGAGAAATGAAAAAAGGAAATAAATCTATTTCTTTACTTTATAGTTAATTTCTTAGAACCAAAATATTTTTTTTATTTTTATTTTTCAAAATAAACTTCCTCCCCATCTATTCGCATCAACAATTTCTTCGTCGATGGTCTTCCCCTGTACCCTTAGAGCACAACTCATGTTAAATTTGGACAACTAGGTCCAAACTCCGATGTTCGATGCTCGATTACAGTTTTCATATTTTTGTTGGATTCCTCTTTTCCGAGAGATGTAAAATTCATATAAAATATGCCTCAATCCGAAGAGCGTAACTTATATTTTTGAATTTATTATTTTTAATAAATTATATGTGCAAGGTCGACTCAGCTTTGTAATGTAGGCTCGCATGCCCAACATGTGTCACACACCCTCATGATCGATATAACACAGAAAAAGTTGAAGAGCATTTCATCATCAACACAACTCATCATCTTCTCTTCTCATCAAATAGTACGAGCTACCTAAAGACAAGTTTCACCACACGTGTGAAGGAACGGCGTAAGTACAAAAATTGTACACCGAGTCAAGTACGTATTTTCCGTCGCGTGTTTCACAGAATCTCTGCACTGCTGACTTTGGTCAACGCTGGTCCAAACAAGTCGAAAACCTTGTGGAAGGTTCGATTTATGAAGGCCGTACTACCCCGGCACAAAAATCGAGGTCAAAGGCGGCCGACCGTTTTGTCGCCGCGTTGACTTTTAGCCTGTCGCCCGCGTTGACTTTCGTACGCCGTTGACTCTTGCGCAGTTGACTTGGGCCGACTCATCTACCGACGGCTGAAGGGTTGTTGTGACACAAGGCCGGGTCGGCCGACCAAAGGAGACCTTGGCCGGCTGAAGCATCCCGTTGACCGCCGAAACGAATACACACATTTTTCCCCGTTTCGATTTGTCTTCGTAAGATCTACTTATATGTTCCCCATTCCGCATTTTGCTTTACTACTTATATGATCGTCGAAAGAAAATTGAAATTGCTACTAGCATAGAACATCTACAAACTTCATACATGGTATCGGAGCCGAGGTAAAAGACAAACTCTATCTATAGCAATCATCATCGAAGGAAATGGGTTCACTCAGTCTTGAATTCGGTGGAGAATGACAAGCCGATCGGAAGTGATGACTTCCATGCCCGGAAGATGATATTAGATCTCAAATTAGAAGATCATGATCTCCTCGGATCATGTGATGGAGGATTCAAGAACTCATCCAATGCCTCTCAGAAACAAGTATAAGAAGGGAGAAATCGTAGCAAAAGTCACGATCAGTGAATCCATAAATAAGACTCTCGTAGCCTACATATCCGAAACTGTGCACATCCAAGGAGATGTATGACAAATTGATACTTATGTTCCAAGTAAACAATGTGAACCAAGTGCTATTCCTCAAGAACAAGTTGAAGAATAAGGAAGAAGGGCCGAGATGAGTTCATTCAAACTTTCTTTATGAAGTTGACCGAAACCAGGAACAACTGGCCAGCTACTTCGGGGAGACAATAGCCGATCGTGAGATGGTTCTCATCGCACTTGGAGGACTTCCACAAGTGAATGGCAAGTATTCACAACTACCATTCTCAACAATAATACCATTCCTAACTTTGATGAGCTTCCGTCCAGATGTATGCAAGAAGAAACAAGGATGAAGGAATTTGATAATGAAAGAAATGCCCTATGAAGCCTATTTCCGAAAGAAGAACTCGGTGGTTCTAAGGACAAAATAAGGACTAAGACTCAAGAGAAGAAGGGTAAATGTTTCACCTCGCCATAGACTGGACACTATGCTAGAGAATGCCCATTCAAGAAGGATTCTCCGATAGTGACGATAACAACAACAACCGATGAATGGGAATCGAAGAAATGACAAATCCAAAGGAAAGAGGAAGGCTCACTTTGGAGGAAACAATCAACCTTCGAAAAGGACCAGAAATACTGTATGAGGAGTTCAATGTTGTTGATAAAAGAAAATGAACAGAGCCAGTATCCTGCTTCTTCTTTACCGGCATCGCCCGACACTATGGATGTCCTGCTAATCGATGGTGCCTCAAGACACACGACCGTATCTGCTAAAGCACTTTCTCGACATGGTTGAAAGGGATACTAATCTAGAAATTATCCTTGGGGATAATGCCACTTATCCCGTGAAAGGGACAGGGATCGTGACCCTCCACTTGTCCCAAGGACAAGTCCTCCGTTCGCAAGATGTACTCTATGTACCCAAATTGAAGAAGAACCTCAAAATCAGACCGCTATGGAAGACAAAGGATTCAATGTAACTTTCGCTAATGGAAAGGTGTTTTGTGGAAGAAGAGCTTCACAGTTATCTCAATTGGTTTTAGAGTTGGTACACCTCTACCAAAGCTGGAGGGAGTCCGTCGGGGAGCTATGACTTGTGATACTATCCGAAAAACCAAACCATGGCACCGAAGATTTGGACACCTTCATACAAAGCCCTTCCCGAAGCAAGGAAGGTGGTGACAGGGATGCCCTCGATTTTGGAAATAATCATGAAGGTGTATGTAAGGGTCACATTAAGGAACATACAAGGGGACCTTTCCCTCAAGTGTCACAAAGACATCTCGAGATGCTATCGCAACCGGTCCATTCCGATCTTTCCCGTATGTTGCTCCGTAATATCCCTGGGGGGATGCTCTTACTATATGACATTTACTGATGACTTCTCTCGCAAAACCTGGATATACTTCTTGAAGAAGAAGGATGAGGCTTTCATGTGGTTCCGTGATGAAGTAGAGATAAGCCATGATGTCATGATGTCACTTTTGACGTAGAGATAAGCCATGATGTCACTTTTGACGAAGATGCTTCCCTGAAGAAAGTAGTAGATCTTCCTAGATCTGAAGAAAATCATGAAGAAAGGATCAGAAATCCCAAGAACCAAGCAGGATGAGACTATGCTCGATGTTGAAGGGCCAATGGACCCTATTGATCCTTCCCTTCTCTGTGAGCGCAGACCATCATGGCTCGTGGACACCTATGGAGTGCCGGACAAGGCTGCCAAGGGGAGAGCCCTAGAAATGCAGAGCTGCAGATGGTCAAGGGTGGTTCTGAATGCCATGAGGCACGTATTGTGTTAACTCAAACTGGACCTTTATGCAGCCATCAGCCTGGAAAGCTCAGGTGATACAAAAATAAGAAGAAAGAGTCTATTGCAGAAGCACTGACACCAAGTGGTCCCGAGACCGAATGACAAACTGTTGTCACCGCTAAATGGCTCTACAAGATTGGTTCCATGGATCCGATGGGAGTGCGAAAATTTAAGGCAAGATTTGTTGCCCGTGGCTTCTCTCAAAAGGAAGGAGAATCGACTATGACGCATATTTGCACCGTGGCACAACATACCACCATCCGATCAATCATAGCCCTCATTGCTATGCAAGGATGTGACTTACCGTATGGATGTCAAGACCGCTTTTCCGCATGGTGCAATAAAGGAAGAGGTGTATGTAACAACCCTCTGGATTGAAGTTCAAGATCGAGACACTTATGTCCGCAGTGTCAAGAAAGCCCTCTATGGGTTAAAGCAAGCACCTGCAGCTTGGTATGAAAGGATGGATAGTTACTCGATGAAGTCGGCTCACTCGAAGTAATGTCGATCCGAACCTATACTAAGGTTGTGAAAGAGAAGCTTCATTCTAGTACTATATGTGGATGACCTTCTTCCCGATCGGTGATGACCCCATCATTCATCAATGTAAGAGGATCTTGTCGCTGAATTCGAGACAGAAGGACCCAGGACCGATGCACTGGCTTCTCAGTTCGGAGGTCTGGCAGAGAGATCTTGAGAGATTTTCTTTCTCAAGGAAACATAGTCAGAAGCTTCCGGAAAGATTTGGAATGGTGGACCGTAAGTCCGTGTCGACACCGATGGAACCCAACTTTAAAAAGTTGAGTGTATGAAGCATTGGGCCGGGCCTATCTTCGCCAATCCTACCGAGTATCGTCAACTCATAGGAGCTTTGATGTTCTTAGTGAACACACGTCCGGACATATGTTTTGCGAGTGAACACTTTGAGTCACCGTATGGTTGAGCCTCATCATTTTCACCGAAGGAAAGCCAAGAATCTTTAGATATCTTCTGGGCACCGATAAACCATGGGCCGAGATACACTCGCCGGGAGTGTGAGCACTGTGGACATACCGATGCCGATCAATGGCAAAGGCAGGTGATCGTAAGAGCACATCCGGATGATGCTCGTCTTGGTCTCCGCTTCGATCTCATGGATGAGCACAGTGGAAGTGCAGTCGATGGCTTTGAGCACCGCGAGGCCGAATACATCACGTTGTATGGCCTCGTAAAGGGGGCTTGCTGAGGAAGCTCTTTAGTGAGTCGTTTGGACATGTGCTAGATACCACCGTGGATACTCCGTGATAATCGCAGGATTCGTATGATCGAGAATCCCGTGTTCCACGACCGATCCAAGCATATTGATATCGTGTACCACTTTACCGGGATATGGCATGGGGCCGAGGCGCCGTAAGGCTCGATCATATAGAACCGATGATAGGTTGCGGATATTCCTCACTAAGCCCCGGGGAAGGTCAAGTTCCTAACCTTCCGTGAGAATACTGTGCCGGAAAGACCCCATGATGTGGGTCCCGTTGGACGATGAGCTCGGGAGCCTCGGGGGGCTTTGGGGACAGCTTCTCGCAGCTATAAGCACTCATAATGCTTCTGCCCCACCCTTGTGATTGTTGAGCCGGTTCACCACTCATTTATCCGTGCCCCGTATGCATCCTACCCATCGAGTTCGGTGGCTCATGGGAAGTACCTCTCATTTGGCCAATGAGGTGTGGAAAAGCTAGAGACTATTAGCAAAGACCGATGGACGCATCGCAGATTGCCGTACTTCCTCATTCAGGGATGGCACTAAGCCCAACCACTTGATCTCGGGGATCAAGATTTGTGAGGTCCGGGACTCCCGGACCGATTATGTCGGGCCGGGGATGATGTCTTTGTGACCGACCCACTTCTCGTTCGAAATAAATGTCAAAGAAAGCAAGTTTTGCCGGGATGACGCACGATGTTGATCGCACTAATAGATGGAGTTCTCCCTAGTTGAGAGGGAGTAAGAATTGGACAACTATAGTCCAAACTCCATGTTCCGATGCTCGTATTAAGAAGCTAATATTTTTGTTGGATTCCTCTTTTCCGAGAGATGTAAAATCCATATAAAATATGTCTTAATCCGATGAGCGTAACTTATATTTTGAATTTATTATTTTTTAATAAATTATATGTGCAAGGCTCGCCGCTTTTGTAATGTAGGCTCGCATGCCCAAATGTATGTGTCACACACCCTCATGATTGATATAAATACAAAAAGTTGAAGAGTATTTCATCATCAACACAACTCATCATCTTCTCTTCATCAAATAGTACGAGCTACCTAAAGACAAGTTTCACCACACGTGTGAAGGACGAAGAGGACAAATTGTACACCGAGCCGAAGTAGCCGTGATTTTCTTCGTCGCTAGGTTTCGTTAGAACTTCGACCGCCGTTGACTTTGGTCAACGTCGGTCCAAACAAGTCGAAAACTCGTGGAAGGTTCGATTTATGAAGGCCATACCACTCCGCACAAAAAATCGAGGTCAAAGGGTTGACCGTTTTGCCGTCGCGTTGAATTTTAGCTTGCTGCCCTCGCGTTGACTTTTCGTACGCGTTGACTTTTGCAGTTGACTTGGGTTGACTCATCTACCGATTGGAAGGGTTGTTGTGACACACATCAGCCGGGCCGACCAAAGGAGACTTTGCTGGTTGAAGCATCCGGTTGACCGCCGAAACGAATACACACATTTTTCCCGAAGCCGATTTGTCTTCCGTAAGATCTACTTATATGTTCTATCTCGCATTTTGCTTTACTACTTGTATGATCGTCGAAAGAAAAGTGAAATCGTTATCAGCATAGAACATCTACAAAACTTCACAACCCACGAATCCTTTTTTTTTCTCAACGGATCAGTGACAAGCTTCTTCTTTTTCTGGACCGTCACCCTCCCGCCTTACGTTAGCACGATCAACACGATTTTCTTATTGTGAGATGTGTTATTTATTCTATTAGGGTAGAAATGTTATAATATTTTGTAGGGTCGTGTTCAATATTTTTTAAATAATAATAATAATAATAATAAACTAACAATAATTTTGATAATTTATGGTATTTTTAAAGAGATTTTTAATGTATATTTTTTCTTAAAGTGATACATAACTCGTGATTTCTCTCATGGTATTATTTTTTGATATATTCTATTTCTATCAACTCATAGAGTATTTTTTAAATTACAATTTTACAATTTTACTTAATTTAGAAATTGTGATTAATATTAGTTTCTTTCTTGCTTATTGGTTCCAGAGTAGAAGACATATGGCTCAAAAGTGATTTTGGATTCTTACGAAGTTGTTGTCTTCCATTAACTATGTTTCAATTTATAAGTTTTTTTCATAGTGATGTTTCACCAACTTGCAAGGGATTTTAACTATTGCATTAAATAACAAGGTATTCCATGTGAAGACTTTCTTTGTTGTATTTCTTTAACCACTTTTCAATTTATAAGGTCTTCCATAATGATGTTGCACCATCACATTAAATAAATAACAAGGTGTTTCAACTAAATATGAGTTTTTTTTTAGTTTCTTTTGCGATTGGTTTCATGTTAAATTTAATTTATTTACTCTCCCGAGAAAAAAAACAATTCTATCCCTTTTCCATAGATGGAAACAATTATATTCATACGTGAATAGGGAGATGTGTGACAAGCTTATTATATTCATACGTGAATAGGGAGATGTAGAGACAAGCTTACGTGATTAAATTTTGCAACAAAGCCGATGTTCCTAAATTTTTTTAGGTTTACACGAGATGTTCCTATGAACATCCCTACAATCGTAACTCATGCCAATTGGAGAAGGTTCATCAAGGGAAACATCACCATTAAAGCCCACATATATGAGCTTTATTTAATACTCGGATATATTTTTTGGGCATGCCTCGAAGCCATAGTGAATATGTGTGTGACCGAATGTGACCGAATATGATTTTTTTTGGATAATTTTTTCCACTCCCCCGAAGTGGATTACCGAAATATTCCGGATGAAAAATAATTTCTTGATATTTACGAAGTCCACTTTACATTGATCCACAATCTTGTATGTACTGTTATTTGAATATCCTTATCTTGCTGAATTCCCATTCTTAAAATCCCAATCAACTCCCGCAAATGCACCCAATTTGTTGTTGCACCTGCTTCCACTCTTACACATGCAAATTTTGGTAACTTTGCAATAAATCAAAGTCACATGAAGTGAGAAAAATTATGTGAACAATTAAAAAAGGTTTAAAAGGTTAAAATAATATGAATTGAAAAAAATAATACAGATTTTACAAATAGCCATTATACGATATTCAATTTTCTACCACTCACTTTTTTTTCCGTCCCGAACAACAAGATGCACTTCTAAACAGGGGATAAGATCTTAATAGAGCATTCGAAAAGCCACCAACTCGTACATGATTAACATGGACACTTTGACTTACAATTTTTTACATATCAAGAAAAATGACATATATCACACTCTACTAAAAGCCTAATATGAATCTCGATTGGAGATCCCAATGTTCCTTTACTTGTCTCCGTGCCTCGTTCCGTATGCAATATTTCATTCCAATAGCTTCTGCACCTACCGATTTAGACCATCACGAAAAACCTATTCATATGTATAATATTAATAACCTCATGGAAAACACGAAATTCTAGTCAAAACAAATAACGCCCACTCGGAACGTAATGAATATCCACACCTTTTTCTTCACCAAAGCAAACCCAACTCGACCAAGTGAACAAAATCAACATAAACTCCCATCTACATAATTTACACTAGTAGAATTCAATGGTTTTCCCCTACTTCTTATGTCTATAAGTCAAATTCCAATAAAGGGATCAAAATAGATACCTAATATACAGAGTGTTTTATTAAAAGATAAAGCAAACTTAGGGCTCATCAAGAGTGCACTCCATTAAAATCAAGGCAACTAGCTCAAGAAATACTTGTCTGCATATTGGACACCTTGCCCTTTGATTGGCGGATTTGACCCCTTCAATTGTTGGTATTGATGCCCTCGTGCACGCATAAATGTTGCAGTAAAACATGTCCACATCCCCGTACAATGAGTTAATATTTAATACAACATCCAAAACATAGTAAACACTCACCAAAATTAACAATGTAACAAGGGGAAGAAACGCTTCATCGCATCATACATCACAATCCACATATTGCAAAAATAAGCACCAATGCCAAAAAGCTAATAATGTTGACGACCCCAAACAATCAAAAATGATAAAAAAGATTTGCATAAGACTAAGAAGAAACGGAAACGGGTGGAGAAGACGAAATTTGTTTGGACAAAGACCAGGGAAATTTCAAGAATCGTAACGAAAAAGCGTAAAATATTGGCGTAAGAGGAAGCATAAGCGCGTCGTTTCAAGATCGAACGTTTCATAGCTAGGCTTGAAGCTGATCATAGAAGAAGACGTTGAGCTTAACAGAAACGGTGAGCCCTGTTGTCACGAAATTGTTGATGTTACTCGAGATGCGAGGTGTTATTTCCAAGAAACCCTGCACATACGTAGTTTTGAGAGAATATAAGATGAACAAGAAGATTAACCAACCAGTAAAACCTACCTCTTAACAGACGTAGGTGATGGTCATTAAGCCCGGGCTAAATCGACACGGCCCCTGATTGAATCTTTGAATGCTCACGCATGACACTGCGAAATTTCTGAATGTGGCGGTGGTGAGATAATGTAACCGATTAATAATAGTTTTTAATCGAAGGGTAGACAACATTTGAATTGTCTAACATCTGAATCAATGATGTATAATAGTACACTTGGCATTTAGGAGAGTTGTTTTCAAATAGTGACGCTTTACGACGTAATAAATATTAATTATTATTTTTTATTCCAATAACTTTATTTCAATATTTCAAACATAACAACCATGTGATCTGTATTAAGCCATTTATTAATAATTTTATTTTACTTTATTATCTTTTTTTAAGTTTATGGTTAAATTATTTATTTTTTTGTGGATTAAAAAAAAATTATCATTTATTTAAATAGTGACTCTAATTACACTATTTCATAAATTTCGATTATCTAAACTTAAATATAAATGCCCAAAAAATATTATTATGAAAAATCATAATTTTCACTAGAAAATTTAGAGAATACCTTTTCAAAATTATATTTTCAAAAAAATTTAAATTAAAAAAAAATATAAACCTTCAGACATAAACAAACACAAAGTAAATCTATTTATAATGAATTGTGATAAATAAATGAAAAAACAAATAATAAATCTATTTATAATAACTTTATTATAAGATTTACTTAAAAAAACCAATAATAAATCTATTTCTAATAACTTTGTTATAAGAACTAATGAAAACTACAGCTTATAAATCCTTAAATAAACTAAACATAAACTTTCAAAGATAAATATTCAAAGATAAATAATTAAAACATTTGTAGATCTATTTATCATCAATCTGTAATGCATAACATTTATAAATTTAGGTAATCTATTTTTTCAGAAAGGAAAGAAAAGTTGTTTATATTAAGATAAGATAAAAAAGTACATTTGTCATAATCATATGTGGACTGGCATCATCCCTAGAAAACCATGATCCAAGGCCATCGGAATGAACATAATCATAAAAACATTTCAGTCCATTATATGTGAATTTATGATTGTTACTTCCCTCGAACACTCTCTTGTGTTTGATGATGTCCAAAAGGTAGCTTTCCAAAAATAATCTGATAGAATAATACCCCACCTAGTTGCCACCGTCGATTTTTTACCTTAATATCTCCATGATATTTGTGATGTGGAACTAATTCTCTACCAACTGTGCCATGTTCCTTTAACTAGCTGAGGGATTCCTTTGACATCATCTCTATCTCCTTAAGATATGGACTTTACTACCATAAGTCAAATTTTTCGAAAATAGGATCTCTATTCCCCTGTTCCAGGATACTCTACCATGTTACCTTTGATCGCTTAAAATGTTGCTAAATACCCTCATAATTCTCATCGAATGTTGGAGCTTATACCATAAAATAATCCCCAAAAGAATGAATCAACGCCTCTCCACTAAATAAAACAAGGGAATGTCCTTGACATTTATTCTTGGGTATATAACCCATAGCCCTTCACCAACTTCAAAGTTTTTCCCCCCCCCCTGCCTCAAACCGAAGCATTTCTCGAACTTAATTCTCTACTTTTTTTCATAGTACATAAGGTGCACTTACCCTGAGCATACAAGTCTACCCATACAATAATGAGAGGAAACATTTACCTTTTTCATGTATGCATCTCCAAAACAATTTAGAGAATTTACATCCGCAAATAGACAACCTTGCCCTAGAATCCAATTAAGATGTATACTAATGATAATCGAAGTTGATAGAAACTCTGTTAAAAAAGTTTCATTGATTCTATCAACATAACGAAATCACTTAAAGAGTGAGAGGCTTTATTTTGTGTTAGAAAATCCTATGATATAGATTTGTGATTTCTGATTCATTAAGGAAATATAGGAATCTTTGGCTACGGTAAGTACATCCGGTCTTTCTTCTTGGTTGCATGTCAAGCATCACTGAATGAAATTATTCACTTCATCAAAAACTTTAGGATGTGTTGGTATGTCCACTCTATGTGCATTTATGATTGTTCCTTCCCTTAGAACACTCTATTGTGCTTGATCATGTCCAAAAGGTAGTTTTCCAAAAATCGTCCGATAGAATAATATCCCCAATGGGACCGAACATCAACCTTTGATGATATGAGTGGTGTCTTGTTAATATAAAAATTATTCAGGGAGGAATATACCAATATGTCCCCCGCACCCTCGAGACATAAGTTCAATTTCTCGTGAACCAACATCATCCAAAACTATTTTATCGAGACAAAAATCAATAAATTTTTGCCACACTTGTCCTCATCAAAGAGGATATTTCCAAGCTTCAAATCATAATTAATTACACTCTGTGGTCTTTTGTTTCAATAAAAAAAGGGTTGAAAGTATTTGAATTATTATGGTCCTTGCCTCTTTCTAAGATAAACATGGTGTTATGTGCAAGACTACATCGAGATATTTCCCTCACTGCAATGTACTATGTTGGATTATTGCAGTAATGGAAATAAAATAAAATATATAATCCAACATAGTACATTAGAGTGAGGGAAACATCTCGATGCGATCTTGCAGGGTAACACCATGTCTATCTAAGCAAGAGGCAAGGACCATAATAATTCAAATACTTTCAGCCCTTGTTTATCTAAACAAAAGACCACAAAGTGTAATTCATTATGATTTGAAGACACTGCTCATATCATCAAAGGTTGATGTTTGGTCAGTTGGGGGTATTATTCTGTTTAGATGATTTTTGGAAAGCTACCTTTTAGACATGATCAAACACAAGAGAGTTCTCTAATGGAAGGAAAAAATCATGAATGAACATAGAATGGACATACCAACTTATCCTAAAGTTTCTAATGAAGCGAAATACCTCATTCAGCAATGCCTAACATGCAACCAAGCGGAGAGAACAGATGTACTTAATGTAGCCCAAGATTCCTATCTTTCCTTAACAAAGCAGAACTCACAAATCTAGAGCATAGGATTTGCTAACACAAAATAAAGTATTTGACTCTCTAAGTGATTTTGTTCTATTGATAGAACAACATACATTTTTTTGATAGAGTTTCTATCAAAATCAGTTATCATTAAGTATACATCTTAAGTGGATTCTAGCGGAAGGCTTTCTGTTTGCGGATGTAAATGCTCTAAATTATTTTGGAGATGCATACATGAAAAACGGCCATGTTTCCTCTCATTCTTGTATGGGTAGCCATGTATGCTTGGGGAAGTTCACCTTATGCACCACGAAGGAAGTGAGATAAAGATCTCAATGCAATCTTGGAAAATGAACTTACACACCTTGAGACGTAAGTTCAATTTCTCGTGAACCAACATCATCCAAAACTATTTTACTAAGACTAAAATAAGTAAGTTTTTTCCACGCCATCCTCATAAAAGAGTATATTTCCAGGCTTCAAATCATAATGAATTACACTACGTGGTATTTTGTTTAGATAACCAAGGGCTGAGAGTATTTGAATTATCTTTAAAAGTTTATGTTTTGTTTATTTATCGATTTAGAGTAAAAAGAATTGTGACCCCTCTTAAAGCTTAGTAGATCTAGAGTTAAGATAGAACTAACTTGGTTTAATTATTAATTATAATTACTACTATTATTTTTTATATAATATTCACAAATAAAAAATGTTCTATTTACTTGATATATAAATCCATTCTATTAGTTGGGGTTTCTTCTTTGTTAGTTTTTTAAACATTCTACTTAATAATGAGGTTCTCACTATTTAGTCTATTGATTTATTAATGTTATTTTCAATTATATAATTTACTTAGCACTTATTTGAATACCCTAGATCCATCTCAACTTCTTATCTAACAAGTACAAAGAGAAATCAAATTTCTTTCAATTGCATAATTTACTTAGCACTTATTTGAGAACCCTAGATCCATCTCAACTCCTTATCTATCAAGTACAGAGAGAAATCAAATTTTTTTTCACTCTAAAAGAGGTTTTCATATCAAGGGATTTGATCCCTCTGGACACTTGGATCCGAAGTTAAGATGAATCTAGGTTCGTTTATTCTCTACTTTAAAAATACTATATTCCACATGAATACCATGGGTTTTGGATACCATAACTCGATTTTTTTTTATAGTGTTATTTTATTTTTAGTTTTTAATTATATTTTGATGGTTATTTTTATTTTGTTAATTTACTTTTATTTTGAGTGAGCTAAAATGTTTACATTAGACTATTTTTTTTATTTAGTTTGTTAATTTTAATTTAATTTTTTGTTTTTTATCTAAATTTGACTTAGTTAAAATGTTAAAAAATTACATTACTACATCTCTACCATACTTGGCTCTATAGGTCCTCTCGGGACGAATAAATAAGTTAAATTTAACATGAAACCAATCAAATTATTTTTTGAAGAAAAGGACAATGTACTAGTTTGATTCATCATTGAGTCTTCTATTCTATTGGCATGAGTAACAATCTTCCTTTTAAAAGTGGAAGCAATAACTACGAAAAAAACTAAAAAAAAACTCATATTTAGTTGAAATATCTCGTTATGTAATGGGATGGTGCAACATCATTATGAAATATCTTATAAGTTGAAAAATGGTTAAAGAAATACAACAAAGAAAGTCATACCTTGTTATGTAATGCAATAGTTAAGACCCTTGGAAGTTGGTGCAACATCACTATGAAATAACTTATAAATTGAAAAAATGGTTAACACAAGACAACAACAAAAAAAATCTTCCACTTCAATGGTTAACTTTGTAGGAATCTAGATCTCTTAACCAACAAGTAAAATAAACTAATATTAATCCCAAATAGTAAAATTTGGTAAAATTGAAAAATTGTAATTTAAAAAAAAACACTATTCATTGGTTTAAATAAGATACATTAAATAATTATACCATAGAAAAAAGCCATAGATTATACATAATTTAAATAAGCTACATTAAATAATAATACCATAAAAAAAACCATGAATTAAAAATACATTAAAAAAACTATAATTTATCAAAATTATTTTTATTTATTATTAGTGTTATGTTTCTACTCCCAAGAACACATCTCATCCCAAAAAAAAATTCATGTGGATCCTGCTAGCCTAACGCTTGTGGAAGAAGATCGAGCAAAAGAAGATGGGTTGTGCTCCGAGGCTTACGAAGAGACTGTCCAGAAAGAGATGGCTGTTGCGGATGGATGGGGAGGAAGTCATTCATTGGAACGCGTTTGATCTATCCTCTTGTACTTGTGTTTGTGGTGATGTATTTGGAAATGTTGAAGAAAAATGTAGTCTTACCAAACTTTTTAAAAAAAAGATAGTTAAACCAGTAAAAAATAATCTTATTATATAAAATACAAAATTTTAAATTAAAACTAGAAAATCAATGACACTTAGATAAATATCAAATTATATATTAGATTTCATCAATTGATTTGAAAAAATATATTAAAAAGCAAAAAAATGATTTTGTGATTTTAGGAAATTATTTTTTATAAAATTTAAAGAAATAGATTTATCTTTTTCATCTCTAAATATTGTAGCATATTATAAAATGAGCATAAAAAATTGTATATGGAAATTTTTCCTAATAAATTATAAAAAAAAAGTATGCTCAATAATATGTTAATGGGTGTAATGTTAAGTTAATTCGTGTGGCCATGAACAAATGAAGAAATTTGCCATTTTTGTCGATTTGCAATTGATTTGTATAATGAGATGCATGTATTTACCATATTTTTTGATTCACATTTGATTTCCAGCCTATGCCTATCTTAACTTCTAATCTACCAAGCATTAGAGGGATAAAATCTCTTTCTTGAACATATTCATGAGACCATATTTCTGGATTATCAAGGTACCATGAAGTCAACAAATGTACCATATTTTTTGATAAACTTAAAAATTCTAACGAAGATTTGTATAATGAGATGCATGTTTGGTATATATACCACCCTACATCTATCTTAACTTATAATCTACCAAGCATTAGAGGGATCAAATCTCTTTCTTGAATATATTCAAGAGATTTGATGCCTTTCTCCATTTAGAGTAAATCCAAAGTTAAGATGGATCTAGGTTGGTTTAATCCCCCTTTTATATAGGCTATATACCACATGAATACCATGGGTCAATACCATGAGTTATCACGGTACCATGAATTCAACAAATCTACCATATTTATGGGTAATCTTGTTTAAAAAACAAAAACAAATAATAAAATCTACCATATTCTTGGATTCACAATTTTGATAAAGATTCGTATAATGAGATGCATGTTCAGTATATATACCAGCCTACATCTATCTTAACTTCTGATCTACCAAGCTTTAGAGGGATCAAATCTCTTTCTTGAAGAGATTTGACGTCTTTCGACACTCAGTAAATCTGAAGTTAAGATGGACCTATATTGGTTTAATTCCACCTTTATATAGGTTATATTCTACATTAATACCATGTGTCAATACCATGGGTTATCATGATACCATGAGCTCAAATACCATGTGTCAATACCATGGGTTATCATGATACCATGAGCTCAAATACCATGCGTCAATACCATGGGTTATCATGATACCATGAGCTCAAAAACCACGCGTACTTGACCAAATCAAATTTACTTTAACTAATAAAAAAAATTAATAAAAATAAAATTAATAGTTAAATGTTTTCATTACATTATGTGTGCAACTAAAATAGTATTTAAATCAGATTCGGTTGATTGTTCTTGTTTTCTAGTAGTTTTGTGTCTATGGATTTTTCTTGGTATCCTCAAACTTGGTCTTTGAGTCCAATAAATTAAAAAATTATATATTATTTTAAAACAATTAAAATGAATTTTAAATTCAATAACAGTGGTGATTTTCAAGTAGTTTTGTGCTTTGGATTTTGGTCTTAATGAAGCATTTTAGTAGGCTTGGATCCTTTAAACTTATGGCGACAACACAGATAAAATTTTTATTTTCATAAACTAAATTTAAATTAATATTACACATTGTTTTATAAAGTGTAAGTTACCTTTACTCCAATAAATATGTTACTATGGGAAATCAAGTTTGATAGATAGTTAATGGTTAACAAACATTTTAAAGAGTCACAAAGAGAAAATTTATTAACTTGTGATGTTTAGGCAATAAGTGACATCTATTTTATAATAATCCATGATTTTCATGCTCATTGTTTGAAATTAACCAAATTAAGTAGAGAGATTTTAAATAAAGTTGATATAGTAAAAAAAAATTCAATAACTAAAATCCATTTTGTTATAGTCTATGTTTAAGGTCGATAATGGTGATCCTCTAGTATCAAATTGAGACTTTTTTTTTTTTTAAACCATTCAATTAAATTGTAAATCCACTATGATTTCTAGATACAGAGACATTTATGAAGGAACCATGTAACACCCCGTTTTATTTTCAATTTATTTTAAAAAACTTTTACTGATACATTAGAATTTATTAAGTGAAAAGAATCTGGAGTTTTATTTCATAAATAAGAAATTACAATGAGTAATTTATTAACTATATGGTAAAGAATAACAAGATTCCATAGTAAAAGAAAGAGGATGTTTCTGATACTTACCCTCCCCAACAGGATAAAAGGAAATCCTAAGAAGGGGAAGGGGTTCTGTTCCAGAAAGGAAAAAGAGTTTCACATCAGTAAGATTGTGAAGAAAATAGAGTTGTTCAGAGTTGGTGGTTTACCAGTGGAACTCTGTACCTAAGAAGTGTAGAGTAGACTGGGGTCCTAATGTCTAACTTCAGAAAAAGAAAACATGTTATCTAAACTCTAGTGCGAAGCAAGGGGGCAGAAGAGGAGGACATGATTGCCTCTCTTGTGGTTAGGTAGTGCCATCGGTTAATCAAGAGAAACCGAGATAAGTATATTGAACTTACTAGTTTACCTTGTCAGACATAAAGATAATTTTTTTTTAAGTTTTCCACAGAGCTAACTTTCAATTGAGTGTTAATTAGAGATATTGTTAAATTCCATCTACTTTGTAAAGAGGTGATAACTCTAAAATTAGCACAGATATAAAGATTTTTTTTTTTAAATAAGTGAATACATATTTTTTTATTTCTTAAAACTTTTTATGGTTATGATATTGGTAATATGTGTGGTCTGTACCTATTCTAAAACTTAGTACAATTACATAATATAGAGCGGAAGAAGAGTTGGAAATAACAGTAAATGGACCATGCTAAAAAATCTATGCTGAAAAACATAATTGATAAATATTATCGAGCAAAGAAATAATTATATTTTTATGGTAACAAAAAAAAAAATACAATTAGGAATCGATATGACTTGGAAATTGTAACGAGTGATCTTATTTTTAAAATAAAACCCTTATAATGTTATGGATAAGGAATATGAGCAGGCCCTGGGTCAAGAAGACAATTGTAACGAGTGATGTTATTTTTAAAATAAAACCCTTATAATGTTATGAGTAAGGAATATCAGTAGGCCCAAGGGTCAAGAAGCGAAGCCCCAAATATGCAGGGTAGGGATGATGGTCCCCTCGCCACTAAGATTTATGGTGTAAACCAAAAAAAAATTTACAATGTTTAAGTAAATATTGAAAGCTTAAAAGAAAACCAATTGACATGGAAAATTTAACTCATAGCATAGAAAATCAAATGGCCAACACACATAACTAGAACACGGACTGAATTTGAGAAGCATAATGGAACTGTAAAATAAGAAACATGCATGTCATTATATAATGCGACAAAATATTCTGCAATATATAAGTAGTTAGTAATCTGGCTAAACAGTAATGATGTCTATTACAACTGAAATGGAACCATCCTATACAAGTTCAGGTTGTGCCTCACACGCAGTAATAAAACAAATTTCAAAATAACTATACATATTCACCCAACATCACAAATAACAACATATTACCCTATGTTCCAGGAAAGAACATAAAACAGAGAAGTGAATCTTTGTTAACATCAAAAAAATTGTGTGAAACCCTTCATGCCAAGAAATAGCAGAGATACTCTTGGATGCAATAAGCTCAAGGGGCCGAAGGCCACACCTATTCACGAAGAGGGTTTATCCTCAGTAAATGATGAATCAAAAATTCCAGAAAAAAATCAAGAGAACAATGTGTATTGGGGATGAGGTATGTCTTACCCAGGATCATGAACAACACATTGAGGGACTTGAATTGCACCTCCAGTGCCACTAAATTCCAAAAATTTCATATCTTACCCAAAACATGCATTGAAAGTGAGTAAATATATGTAAGTCAAACTCTCTAGTCAAAGGAAAATATTTGTAAGACAAAAGAAAAATACAAAAAAAAATGCGCAAACTTACCTACTTGGACTGGCATGGATAAGGGACGACATCACAAAACCCATTCAGAAGAAGCAAGGGAGATATTATGGTTACATGCCAATAAAACCCTAGTCATTTAATTCTGATTGAACGCCATTTAGATAACTTTGAAAATAAATACGGGTTATTTCTATTATCGAGCAACGAGATACCCTAGCTTCAAATGTAAGACTAAACCAAAAAAAAAAGCTAAGTGGTTTCGGAAGCATCCTTACCAGACTGATCCATTGGGAAATATTTGTAACAATTCTAAGAAAACAGACTGTCAGGGAAAATAAGTCTAAAGGAAGCGCAATCAGCTGAAGGAATTCCATGCCACCATTTAGTAGGATAATAACCTAGACGAAAGATGCAATGAATAAAGCCAAAGCCATGAAGAAAAAACTAAGTGATATGGTCGGAAAATAACGGACCTGCCTGAAGGATGGGTCGTAAATAGAAAAACTTACAGAGCTTGCATCGTAGGAACATCATAAAAAAATGAGTTGTGCCTTCGTACTTTAGGTTGGGGTAGTTACTCTAACCACTAGAACCAGAGCCGCCACCATCAGAGCTAGCGTTAACTAGATCTACAATGGGCATGAAGAACCAAGGCATTTAAGATGTGCCAAATTCCATCCACCAATAAGGGCAGGTGTCCACGTTTAATGATGTGGAATTGATTAACGCCACCACAAACCATTTAACCAAATATTTCTGATCATCGATTATGCCATCAAAGTATAAGTACAATAATAAATCTTTTAAAGGCTGAAAATTCTAAATGAAATCCAATACCATATTATATCTCATAATATCTTTCTTGAACAGATTCATGAGACCATATTTATGGACTATCAAGGTACCATGAAGTCAACAAATGTACCATATTTTTCGATAAACTTAAAAAATAAAAACAAATGATAAAATCTGTCATATTTCTCATATTTCTAGATTCAAAATTCTGACAAAGATTTGTATAATGAGATGCATGTTTGGTATATATACCACCCTACATCTATCTTAACTTATAATCTACCAAGCATTAGAGGGATGAAATCTCTTTCTTGAAGATATTCAAGAGATTTGATGCCTTTCGCCATTTAGAGTAAATCCAAAGTTAAAATGGATCTAGGTTGGTTTAATCCCCCCTTTATATAGGCTATATACCACATGAATACCATGAGTTATGACGGTACCATGAATTCAACAAATCTACCATATTTCTGGGTAACCTTGCTTAAAAAATAAAAACAAATAATAAAAGATTCGTATAATAATATGCATGTTCGGTATATATACCAGCCTACATCTATTTTAACTTCTGATCTACCAAGCTTTAGAGGGATCAAATCTCTTTCTTCAAGAGATTTGATGTCTTTCCACACTTAGTATACCTAAAGTTAAGATGGATCTAGATTGGTTTAATTCCACCTTTATATAGGTTATATTCCACATTAATACCATGTGTCAATAACATGGGTTATCATGATACCATGAGCTCAAATACCATGCGTCAATAGTATTTAAATGAGATTAGGTTAATTGTGCTTGTTTTCTAGTAGTTTTGTGTCTATGGGTTTTTCTTGGTATCCTCAAACTTGGTCTTTGAGTTCAATAAATTAAAAAATTATATATTATTTTAAACCAATTAAAATGAATTTTAAATTCAATATTCAATAACAGTGGTGATTTTCAAGTATTTTTGTGCTTTGGATTTTTGTCTTAATGAAGCATTTTAGTAGGCTTGGATCCTTAAACTTATGGTGACAACACAGATAAATTTTTTATTTTCATAAACTGAATTTAAATTAATATTACACATTGTTTTATAAAGTATAAACCTTTACATAGGATAGAACTATTTTTGTCCTTGGATTAATACAAGAACGTCCATGGTGAGCGAATGAGGCTTTCGAGGGGCAAGTATAAACCTTTACTCCAATAAATATGTTACTATGGAAAATCAAGTTTGATAGATAGTTAATGGTTAACAAGCATTTGAAAGAGTCACAAAGAGAAAATTTATTAACTCGTGATGTTTAGGTAATAAGTGACATCTATTTTATAATAATCCATGATTTTCAGGCTCATTGTTTGAAATTAACCAAATTAAGTAAAGATATTTTAAATAAAGTTGATATAGTAAAAAAGGAGTCAATAACTAAAATCCATTTTGTTATAGTCTATGTTTAAGGTCCATAATGGTGATCCTCTGGTAACAAATTGAGACCTTTTTTTTTTAAACTATTCAATTAAATTGTAAATCCACTATGAGTGAATCCACTATGATTTCTAGATACACAGACATTTATGAAGGAACCATGTAACACCCCATTTTATTTTCAATTTATTTTAAAAGACTTTTGCTGATACATTAGAATTTATTAAGTGAAAAGAATATGGAATTTTATTTCATAAATAAGAAATTACAATGAGTAATTTATTAACCATATGGTAAAGAATAACAAGATTCCAGTGTAAAAGAAAGAGGATGTTTCTGATACTTACCCTCCCCAACAGGATAAAAGGAAATCCTGAGAAGGGGAAGGGGTTCTATTCCAGAAAGGAAAAAGAGTTTCACATCAGTAAGATTGTGAGGACAATAGAGTTGTTCAGAGTTGGTGGTTTACCAGTGGAACTCTGTACCTGAAGATGTGTAGACTGGACTGGGGTCTTAATGTCTAACTTCAAAAAAAGAAAACCTACTATCTAAACTCTAGTGCGGAGCAAGGGGGCAGAAGAGGACATGATTGCCTCTCTCATGGTTGGGCAGTGCCATCAGTTAATCAAGAGAAACCGAGATAAGTATATTGAACTTACTAGTTTACCTTGTGAGACATAAAGATAATTTTTTATTTTTTTAAGTTTTTCACACAGGTAACTTTCAATTGATTGTTAATTAGAGATATTGTTAAATTCCATCTACTTTGTAAAGAGGTGATAACTCTAAAATTAGAACAGATATAAAGAAAAAAAATTTAAAATAAGTGAATATATATTTTTTTATTGCTTAAAACTTTCTATGGTTATGATATTGGTAATCTGTGTGGTTTGTACCTATTCTAAAAATTAGTACAATTACAGAATATAGAGCATAAAAAGAGTTGGAAATAATAGTAAATGGACCATGCTAAACAATCTATGCTGAAAAACATACTTTAAATATTATTGAGCAAATAAATAATTATATTTTTATGGTAACCAAAAAAAATACAATTAGGAATCGATATGACTTGGAAATTGTGACAAGTGATCTTATTTTTAAAATAAAACCCTTATAATGTTATAAGGAATATCAGTAGGCCCAGGGGTCAAGAAGCCAAGCCCCACATCTGCAAGGCAGGGATCATGGTCCCCTCACCACTAAGATTTATGGTGTAAACCAAAAATTTTTTTACAATGTTTAAGTAAATATTGAAAGCTTAAAATAAAACCAATTGACATGGAAAATTTAACTCATAGCATAGAAAATCAAATAACAATACATAATTAGAATACTAGATCGAATTTGAGAATAATATGAACTTAGAAAATTAGAAAGATGAAGCATTATATAATGCGACAAAATATTCTGCAATATATAAGTAGTTAGTAATCTGGCTAAACAATAATGATGTCTATTACAACTGAAATAGAACCATCCTATACAAGTTCAGGTTGCGCCTCACACGCAGTAATAAAACAAATTTCAAAATAACTATGCATATTCACCCAACATCACAAACAACAACATATTACCCTATGTTCCAGGAAAGAACATAAATGAAGTGAACCTTAGCAGCTGTGGTGTGTAAACCCTTCTATGCTGTAGAAATAGTAGATACTTTGATGCAATACCAGGTAGCCAAGGTCATAACTGTTTTAAGAAGAGGGTTTATCCTCGAAGAATAATGAATCAAAATTCCCGCAGCAAGAGAACATGATTGGGGGAAGGAGGGTGTTCACCTGCAATTCTCCATCTATATACTGAGACCAAATTGCACTTACCTACTAGAAGTCCACAATGGGCTTATCTTACGTAAAAGCATGCACTGGATATATAAATATACAAGTCAAAACTTCTCACAAAGTTAAATATTTAAAAGCTAAAAAAGAAAAATACAAAAACACCGTAAAAAATTACGTAGAATGCATCAGGGCATGCATAAGGGACTTACATCACAAACCCATTCGTAAGAAGTGAAGGGATGTATCACATACCGCCAATAAAACACCGCCATTTAATTTATGAACATCATTGGTTAAATTTGAAAATAAATACGGGTAATTTGCATTATCGAGCAATGAGATACCCTAGCTTCAAATGTAAGACTGAACCAAAAAAACGGAACCATCCTTACAAGACTGATCCATTGGGAAATCTTTGTAACAATTCTAAGAAAACAAACTGTGAGGGAAAATAAGTCTACATGAAGCGCAATCAGCTGAAGGATTTCCATGCCACCGTTTAGTAGGATAATAACCCAGAGGAAAGATGAAATGAAAAAGTCGAAGCCATGAAGAAAAAACTAAGTGATATGGTAGGAAAATAACATACTTGCGTGAAGGATGGATCGTAAATAGAAAAACCTACAGAGCTTGCATCGTAGGAACATCATGAAACAAATGAGTTGTGCCTCCGTGCTTCAGGTTGGGTTAGTTACCCTAACCACTAGAACCAGAGCCGCCACCATCAGATCTAGCGTTAACTAGATCTACAATGGGCATGAAGAACCAAGGCATTTAAGATGTGCCAAATTCCATCCACCAGTAAGGGCAGGTGTCCAGGTTTAATGATGTGGAATTGATTAATGCCACCACAAACCATTTAACCATATATTTCTGATCATCGACTATGCAATCAAAGTATAAGTACAATAATAAATATTTTAAAGGCTGAAAAGTATAAATGAAATCCAATACCATATTATATCGCATTATCATGTGTATCTCTTAACTTTGAATTAATGGATACCAGGAATCTCTCATACCAAGAATTAATGTTGCCTTAAAAATTTGGTAAGATGAAGGATTTCTAGCTAACCATGAAAGCGCTTTTTTGAGTAAGTTACAATCTCAAACAATTTCCATTTTAGGCCACAATCTGGTGCCATTTTCGGTTATATAAACCCTCGAGTAGTTGAAAATTTTATGGCTTCTACAAAGTCAAAAATTTTAAAAGTCTATTTGGTACAATTGGCCACGGGGACAAGGATAACGATTAATGCTAAAGTCTCGGATTGTATCCTAGAAATAGTGGAGACAATATATAACCATAGAATTGAATATTTTACCTTTGGGTTATTATGACATCTGTGGGAATGGATTGGTTAGAGACATTGGTCACTAGTAGATTTCAAAGGAGAAAATTATATATTTCAAGGCGAAAGATAGTACTTGTCAAGAATTGTTCGGAATTAAGAAACCACTTCAATTGTGCCCCATCACAACAACTCAGCTGGGTAAATGCATCAAGAAAGGGTGTCAACTGTATGATATCCATGTGGGGTTTACTAACTCTAAAGACAAGACACTTATGCTGGAAAATATCTGAGTTGTTCAAGATTTCATGGACGTATTTCCTGAAAATATTCTAGGATTACCCCCAAAAAGAGATATTGATTTTACCATTGAATTACTACCTGGAGTAGCACCTGTATCATGAGCACCATACAAGATGAGTGTGCCTCAGTTGACGAAATTAAAAATGCAGCTGAAAAAACTATTCGAAAAAGAGTATATTCGACTGAGTGTGTCCCCCTAGGGAGCACCTGCGTTGTTCGTTAAAAATAAATAAGGAACGATGCGAATGTATGTGGATTACCGACATCTTAAAAAGTTGAAAGTCAAGAAAAAATATCCATTTCCACGTATATACTATCTTTTTAATCAAGTAAAAGGAGAAAAAGTGTTTTCAGAAATTGACCTGAGATCTCGGTATCACCAGATCGAGATTAAAGATGAAGAGATATCCAAAACAGCTTTTCGCACCAGGTACAGATACTATGAATTTGTGGTACTACCGTTCGGATTAACTAATGCACCAACAACATTCATGAGCTTGATGCATGGCATATTCCACACATATCTAGATAGATTTATTTTAATTTTTATTGATGACATATTGATATACTCTAGAAATATGAAGGAACATTGAGAACATTTATGCTTAGTGTTGAAAATGTTGTAGGAGCATCAGCTCTACACCAAGTTTAGAAAATGAAATTTGTACAAAGAGTAGATCCAATATCTGGGCCATGTGATATCCCCAGAAAATGTGTCAGACATACGTTCTTTCATGGGCCTAACTGGTTAATACTGGGGATTCATCAAAGGCTTTTCTAAGATAGCCTTTCCCACCACCTCCTTGCAGTGGAAGGGACATATTTTTAAGTGGACTAGTGAATGTCAAGCCAGTTTTGAACGGTTAAATGAACTATTAACCACTACCCCTGTGTTACAAGTGGTTGACCCAAAGAGAGAATTTGAAGTCTGCGCAGATGATTTTAATGAAGGGGTGGGAGCAGTATTGACGCAAGATGGTAAGGTAATAGCGTATGAATCCAGAAATCTAAAAGATGATGAGAAGTTATACTTTGCCTATGATTTAGAATTGACTCTGGTAGTACATGCTCTCAAGGTATGGAGACATTACTTGTTGGGAAAAAGGTTTGTGCTAAGGACTAACCATAATAGCTTTACGATTTACTTTAAAAAATCTGACTTGAATGCTCATCAAGCGATATGGAATGTGCTCCTAAGTGAATTTGATTTGGACATTCAACACGTGAAAAGCAAAGAAAACTACGTAAAGGATGATTTGGGACGTAAACTTCATGGCATCTATGAACTCTACTTTAACCACACACAATTTATATTTCAGGAACAAATAAATGAGGGATCGAAGAGAGATCTTGAATATCAATTCTTATGTTAGCAAGTAAAAGAAACGAAAAAATAAGGAAAGAAATCTAATTTTAGAGTTAATGATAAAAAAAATCTTAGTCTTTCGAGGAAGATATGTATTCCAAACCAAATAAGCTTGAAGGAGTTGATTTTGGATTAATATCATCAGAGTGCCTATGTTGGACACCCCGGGTATCAAAAGATGTTGATAACCATTAGAAAGGACTATTTTTGGCATGGAATGCGTAAAAACAATATTGAATATTTGACCAAGTGTTTAGAGTGTTAGCAAGTTAGGGTGGAGCACTAACATCCAGTGAGATTTATTGAGCCCATACATGTACCAGAATGGAAGTGGGAGGTCACATCTCTTGATTTCATCGCAGGTCTACTGAGAAGAAAAAGACACAATGATTCAATTATGGTTGTGGTGGACAGACTTAACAAGGTATCTCATTTCATACATGTTCGGTCTAGTTACAAGACTATAAGATTGTTGATATCTTCATGAGGGAGATATTTAGACTACACAACATTCCCAGAATTTTCATCTCAGATCGAGATGTAAAGTTCACCTCAACTTTCTTGAAAGCATTATTTACTAGATTGTGGACACGTATCCAGTTTAGTACAACTTACCATCCTTAAACATATGGATAGACTGAATGGATGAGTTAGATATTAGAATAAATGCTACACATGTATGTGATGCAGCATATTAGAATACATGCTACACATGTATGTGATGTAGCAACCCACAATGTGGAAAGAATATTTATATATGGTCGAATTCGCCTAGAACAATGGATACCAGGAATCTCTAATGATGATTCCTTTTGAGGCATTATATGGTAGACAATGCCATACCCCCATAAAATGGAGTAGTCTGGAAAGAAAACTAATGCTTGGACCAGACATGATGGAGGAAATGGAGTGGGAGGTAAGAAAAATTAGATAGAATATACAGCACGCCCAGGATAGGTAGAAGGTATATGCCTATAAGAGAAGAAGATTTCAAGAATTCGAAGTTGGTGACCACGTGTATGTAATAATTAAACCGAGGAAAATCACCTTAAGGTGGAATACCTGTGCCAAATTGGCTCCTAGATATTGTGGACCTTTCCAAATTTTGGAAAGGATAGGGCCAATGGCTTATCGACTGCCTTGTCCTACTCATATATTGGTACATAATGTGTTCTAGGTATATTTACTGAAGTGATACATACATGACCCCAAGCATGTGATACACTGGAAAAACGTACATGTAATTTATGTTTACATTATGACTTCCAGGAAAGAAGAGTTCTTGATTAAATTAATTAAAAATCTACTGATTTTAGGTAGAACTGGATGGCGAATTTATGGTAGAACCTCAGCGTATTCTCGATCAGAGAGAAATAACGGTCTAGAGACAAGTCATCCCCCAAGTGAAGGTGCAACGGAAGCACTTCACCCTAGAGGAGACTACCTGGGAGGATGAAAACTTTGTTCGAGAGACATATCCTAAAATGTTTAAGTAAGAAAGTAAACATCGGGGATGATGATGGCCTCTAATGGGGGAATATGTAACACCCTATTTTATTTTCAATTTATGTTAAAAGAATTTACTGATATATTTGAATTTATTAAGTGAAAAAAAAAACTGGAATTTTATTTCATAAATAATAAATTACATTGAGTAATTTATTAAATGCATGCTAAAGAATTCCCAAATTCCAGAGTAAAAGGAAGAGGCAGTTTCTGATAGTTACCCTCCCAAAGAGCATAGAAGGAAATACTGAGAAGGGGAAGGGGTTCTGTTCTAGAATGGAAAAATGGTTTCACATCAGTAAGATTATGAAAAAAACAGAGTTGTCCAGAGCTGGCAGTTTACCAGTGGAATTTTGTACCCGAAGAAAGGTAGATTGGACTTGGGTCCTGAGGTATAACTTCAGAAAAAGAAACCCTATTATCTAAACTCTGGTGCGGAGCACGGGGAGAGAAGAGGACGTGATTACCTCCCTCACGGTTTGGCGGTGCCAGCATTTAATCAACAAAAACCGAGATAAGTATATTGAACTTACTGGTTTTACTGGTGGAACTAATTCTCTACCAACTGTGCCATGTTCCTTTAACAGCTGAGGGATTCCTTTGACATCATCTCTATCTCCTTAAGAATGGAATTTACTACAATAAGTCATATTTTCGAAAATAGGATCTCTATTCCCTATTCCAGGATACTCTACCATGTTACCTTTGACTGCTTAAAATGTTGCTAAATACCCTCATAATTCTCATCGAATGTTGGAGCTTATACCATAAAATAATCCCCAAAATAATGAATCAATGCCTCTCCATTAAATAAAACAAGGAATGTCCTTCACATTGATTCTTGGGTATATAACCCATAGCCCTTCACCAACTTCAAAGTTTTTCTCCCCCCCTGCCTCAAACCGAAGCATTTCTCGAACTTAATTCTCTACTTTTCATAGTTATAGATGAACTACTTTAGCTTCGTCACACCATATAAAAAATAAGAGAAACATTTGCCTTTTCATGTATATCTCAAAACAAATTTAGATAATTTACATCCATAATGCTCAACCTTGCTGAATCCCATTAATAACATTTTAATGATATTTGAAGTTGATAGAAACTGCGGTAAAAAATTTTCATTGATTCTATCAACATAACAAATCACTTAAAGAGTGAGGCTTTATTTTGTGTTAGAAACTCTTATGATATAGATTTGTGATTTTTGATTCGTTAAGTAAATATAGGAATCTTGGGCTACGGTAAGTACGTCTAGTCTTTCTTCTTTGTTGCATGTCAAGCATCGCTGAATGAAATTATTCGATTCATAAAAAACTTTAGGATGTGCTGGTTCTTTCTTCGTGGTTGCATGTCAAGCATCACTGAATGAAATTATTCATTTCATCAAAAACTTTAGGATGTGTTGGTATGTCCACTCTATGTGCATTTATGATTGTTCCTTCCCTTAGAACACTCTATTGTGCTTGATCATGTCCAAAAGGTAGTTTTCCAAAAATCGTCTGATAGAATAATAACCCAATGGACCGAACATCAACCTTTGATGATATGAGTGGTGTCTTGTTAATATAAAATAATTCAGCAGGAATATACCAATATGTCCCTGCACCTTGAGACATAAGTTCAATTTCTCGTGAACCAACATCATCCAAAACTATTTTACTGAGACAAAAATCAATAAATTTTGCCACATTGTCCTTATCAAAGAGGATATTTCCAAGCTTCAAATCATAATTAATTACACTCTGTGGTCTTTTGTTTCCATAAAAAAGGGTTGAAAGTATTTGAATTATTATGGTCCTTGCCTCTTTCTAAGATAAACATGGTGTTATGTGCAAGACTACATTGAGATATTTCCCTCACTGCAATGTACTATGTTGGATTATTGCAGTAATGGAAATAAAATAAAATATATAATCCAACATAGTACATTAGAGTGAGGGAAACATCTCGATGTAGTCTTGCAGGTAACACCATGTCTATCTGAGCAAGAGGCAAGGACCATAATAATTCAAATACTTTCAGCCCTTGTTTATCTAAACAAAAGACCACAAAGTGTAATTCATTATGATTTGAAGACACTGCTCATATCATCAAAGGTTGATGTTTGGTCAGTTGGGGTATTATTTTGTTAGATGATTTTTGGAAAGCTACCTTTTAGACATGATCAAACACAAGAGAGTTCTCTAATGGAAGGAAAAATCATGAATGAACATAGGATGGACATACCAACTTATCCTAAAGTTTTAATGAAGCGAAATACCTCATTCAGCAATTCCTAACATGCAACCAAGCAGAGAGAACAGATGTACTTAATGTAGCCCAAGATTCCTATCTTTCCTTAACAAAGCAGAACTCACAAATCTATAGCATAGGATTTGCTAACACAAAATAAAGTATTTGACTCTCTAAGTGATTTTGTTCTATTGATAGAACAACATACATTTTTTTGATAGAGTTTCTATCAAATTCAGTTATCATTAAGTATACATCTTAAGTGGATTCTAGCGGAAGGCTTTCTGTTTGTGGATGTAAATGCTCTAAATTATTTTGGAGATGCATACATGAAAACGGCCATGTTTCCTCTCATTCTTGTATGGGTAGCCATGTATGCTTGGGGAAGTTCACCTTATGCACCACGAAGGAAGTGAGATAAAGATCTCAATGCAATCCTGGAAAATGAACTTACACACCCTCAGACGTAAGTTCAATTTCTCGTGAACCAACATCATCCAAAACTATTTTACTAAGACAAAAATAAGTAAGTTTTTCCACGCCATCCTCATAAAAGAGTATATTTCTAGGCTTCAAATCATAATGAATTACAGTACGTGGTATTTTGTTTAGATAACCAAGGGCTGAGAGTATTTGAATTATCTTTAAAAGTTTATGTTTTGTTTATTTACCGATTTAGAGTAAAAAGAATTGTGACCCCTCTTAAAGCTTAGTAGATCTATAGTTAAGATAGAACTAACTTGGTTTAATTATTAATTATAATTACTACTATTATTTTTATATAATATTCACAAATAAAAATGTTCTATTTACTTGATATATAAATCCATTCTATTAGTTGGGGTTTCTTCTTTGTGAGTTTTTAAACATTCTACTTAATAATGAGGTTCTCACTATTTAGTCTATTGATTTATTAATGTTATTTTCAATTATATAATTTACTTAACACTTATTTGAATACCCTAGATCCATCTCAACTTCTTATCTAACAAGTACAAAGAGAAATCAAATTTCTTTCAATTGCATAATTTACTTAGCACTTATTTGAGAACCCTAGATCCATCTCAACTCCTTATCTATCAAGTACAGAGAGAAATCAAATTTTTTCCACTCTAAAAGAGGTTTTCATATCAATGGATTTGATCCCTCTGGACACTTGGATCTGAAGTTAACATGAATCTAGGTTGGTTTATTCTCTCCTTTAAAAATACTATATTCCACATGAATACCATGGGTTTTGGATACCATAACTCATTTTTGTTTTTATAGTGTTATTTTATTTTTAGTTTTTTATTATATTTTGACGGTTATTTTTATTTTGTTAATTTATTTTTATTTTGAGTGAGCTAAAATGTTTACATTAGACTATTTTTTTATTTAGTTTGTTAATTTAATTTAATTTTTGTTTTTATCTAAATTTGACTTAGTTAAAATGTTAAAAATTACATTACTACATCTCTACCAGACTTGGCTCTATAGGTCTTCTGGGACGAATAAATAAGTTAAATTTAACATGAAACCAATCAAATTATTTTTTGAAGAAAAGGACAATGTACTAGTTTGATTCATCATTGAGTCTTCTATTCTATTGGCATGAGTAACAACCTTCTTTTAAAAGTGGAAGCAATAACTACGAAAAAAACTAAAAAAAACTCATATTTAGTTGAAATATCTCGTTATGTAATGGGATGGTGCAACATCATTATGAAATATCTTATAAGTTGAAAAATGGTTAAAGAAATACAACAAAGAAAGTCATACCTTGTTATGTAATGCAATAGTTAAGACCCTTGGAAGTTGGTGCAACATCACTATGAAATAACTTATAAATTAAAAAATGGTTAACACAAGACAACAAAAAAAAATCTTCCACTTCAGTGGTTAACTTTGTAGGAATCTAGATCTCTTAACCAACAAGTAAAATAAACTAATATTAATCCCAAATAGTAAATTTGGTAAAATTGAAAAATTGTAATTTAAAAAAAAAACACTATTCATTGATTTAAATAAGATGCATTAAATAATTATACCATAGAGAAAGCCATAAATTATACATAATTTAAATAAGCTACATTAAATAATAATACCATAAAAAAAAACCATGAATTAAAAATACATTAAAAAAATATAATTTATCAAAATTATTTTTATTTATTATTATTGTTATGTTTCTACTCCCAAGAACACATCTCATCCCAAAAAAAATCATGTGGATCCTGCTAGCCTAACGCTTGTGGAAGAAGATCGAGCAAAAGAAGATGCGTTGTGCTCCGAGGCTTACGAAGAGACTGTCCAGAAAGAAATGGCTGCTGCGGATAGACGGGGAGGAAGTCCGCTCGATCTATCCCATTCTACTTGTGTTTATGAAGTTGGTTGTTAGGCACTTATCACACATTTAACCTTTTTTTAGATGGCGGCGATGTATTTGGATATGTTGAAGAAAAATGTAGTCTTATTGAACTTAAAAAAAAAAAAGATAGTTAAACCTGTAATAAATAGTCTTATTGTATAAAATACAAAATTTTAAATTAAAACTAGAAAATCAAAGACACTTAAATAAATATCAAATTATATATTAGAGTTAATCAATTGATTTGAAAAAATATATTAAAAAACAAAAAAAAATTATTTTGTGATTTTAGGAAATTATTTTTTATAAAATTTAAAGAAATAGATTTAGCTTTTTCATCTCTAAATATTCTAGCATATTATATGGAAATTGTATATGGAAATTTTTCCTAATAAATTATAAAAAAAAATTATGCTCACTAATATATCAATGGGTGTAATGTTGAGTTAATTCGTGTGGCCATGAACCTTGTGATTTTTAGAGTTTAGATGCCATGGTTTTTTTTTATCAAGTCACATGTCAACCCTGAACTTAGACAACTTGACAAACAAAAAAATTAAATTCTAAAAAAAAATATTATTTTAATTTCATATATTCTAAAAAATAAAGTCTTCTTAATTTCAAAATATACTTTGTGAAAGGAAATATTGAAAAATATTAAAAAAACATAAAAAAAAATTCCAATTTTATCCTTGCTTATAAATAAAAAACAAACAAAGTGAACAAATCTACCATATTTTTGGATATCCTTGCTTAAAAAACAAAAACAAATGAAGAAATCTGCCATATTTCTGGATTCACAATTGATTTGTATAATGAGATGCATGCATTTACCATATTTCTGGATTCACATTTGATTTCCAACCTATGTCTATCTTAACTTCTAATCTAACAAGCATTACAGAGATAAAATCTCTTTCTTCAACAGATTCATGAGACCATATTTCTGGATTATCAAGGTACCATGAAGACAAAAAATGTACCATATTCTTTGATAAACTTAAAAACTAAAAACAAATGATAAAATCTGCCATATTTCTCGATTCAAAATTCTGACGAAGATTTGTATAATGAGATGCATGTTCGGTATATATACCACCCTACATCTATCTTAACTTATAATCTACCAAGCATTAGAAGGATCAAATCTCTTTCTTGAAGATATTCAAAAGATTTGATGCCTTTCGCCATTTACAGTAAATCCAAAGTTAAGATGGATCTAGGTTGGTTTAATCCCCCTTTATATAGGCTATATACCACACGAATACCATGAGTTATCACGGTACCATGAATTCAACAAATCTACCATATTTCTGGGTAACCTTGCTTAAAAAATAAAAACAAATAATAAAATCTACCATATTCCTGGATTCACAATTTTGATAAAGATTCCTATAATGAGATCCATGTTCGGTATATATACCAGCCTACATCTATCTTAGCTTCTGATCTACCAAGCTTTAGAGGGATCAAATCTCTTTCTTGAAGAGATTTGATGTCTTTCGACACCTAGTAAATCTGAAGTTAAGATGGATCTAGATTGGTTTAATTCCACCTTTATATAGGTTATATTCCACATTAATACCATGTGTCAATACCATGCGTTATCATGATACCATGAGCTCAAATACCATATGTCAATACCATGGGTTATCATGATACCATGAGCTCAAAAACCACGCGTACTTGACCAAATCAAATTTACTTTAACTAATAAAAAAAATTAATAAAAATAAAATTCATATTTAAATGTTTTCATTACATTATGCGTGCAACTAAAATAGTATTTAAATGAGATTAGGTTAATTGTACTTGTTTTCTAGTAGTTTTGTGTATATGGATTTTTCTTGGTATCCTCAAACTTGGTCTTTGAGTCCAATAAATTAAAAAATTATATATTATTTTAAAACAATTAAAATGAATTTTAAATTCAATAACAGTGGTGATTTTCAAGTAGTTTCGTGCTTTGGATTTTGGTCTTAACGAACCATTTTAGTAGGCTTGGATCCTTAAACTTATGGTGACAACACAAATAAAATTTTTATTTTCATAAACTAAATTTAAATTAATATTACACATTGCTTTACAAAGTATAAACCTTTACTCTAATAAATATGTTACTATGGGAAATCAAGTTTGATAGATAGTTAATTGTTAACAAGCATTTTAAAAAGTCACAAACAGAAAATTTATTAACTCGTGATGTTTAGGCAATAAGTGACATCTATTTTATAATAATCCATGATTTTCAGGCTCATTGTTTGAAATTAACCAAATTAAGTAAAGATATTTTAAATAAAGTTGATATAGTAAAAAAAGAGTCAATAACTAAAATCCATTTTGTTATAGTCTATGTTTAAGGTCCATAATGGTGATCCTCTGGTAAAAAATTGAGACTCTTTTTTTTTTAAACCATTCAATTAAATTGTAAATCCACTATGAGTGAATCCACTATGATTTCTAGATACAGAGACATTTATGAAGGAACCACGTAACACCCCGTTTTATTTTCAATTTATTTTAAAAGACTTTTACTGATACATTAGAATTTATTAAGTGAAAAGAATATGGAATTTTATTTCATAAATAAGAAATTATAATGAGTAATTTATTAATTATACGGTAAAGAATAACAAGATTCCAGAGTAAAAGAAAGAGGATGTTTCTGATACTTACCCTCCCCAACAGGATAAAAGGAAATCCTGAGAAGGGGAAGGGGTTTTGTTCGAGAAAGGAAAAAGAGTTTCACATCAGTAAGATTGTGAAGAAAATAGAGTTGTTCAGAGTTGGTGGTTTACTAGTGGAACTCTGTACCTAAAGAAGTGTAGACTAAAGTGTAGACTGTACTAGGGTCCTAATGTCTAACTTCAGAAAAAGAAAACCTGCTAGCTAAAATCTAGTGTAGAGCAAGGGGGCAGAAGAGGACATGATTGCCTCTCTCATTGTTGGGCAGTGCCATCAGTTAATCAAGAGACACTGAGATAAGTATATTGAACTTACTAGTTTACCTTGTCAGACATAAAGAGAATTTTTTTTTAAAGTTTTCCGCAGAGGTAACTTTCAATTGATTGTTAATTAGAGATATTATTAAATTCCATCTACTTTGTAAAGAGGCGATAACTCTAAAATTAACACAGATATAAAGAATTTTTTTTTAAAATAAGTGAATACATATTTTTTTATTGCTTAAAACTTTCTATGGTTATTATATTGGTAATCTGTGTGGTCTGTACCTATTCTAAAACTTAGTACAATTACAGAATATAGAGCGGAAGAAGATTTGGAAATAACAGTAAATGGACCATGATAAAAAATATATGCTGAAAAACATACTTGATAAATATTATCAAGCAAAGAAATAATTATATTTTTATGGTAACAAAAAAAAATACAATTAGGAATCGATATGACTTGGAAATTGTAACGAGTGATCTTATTTTTAAAATAAAACCCATATAATGTTATGGATAAGGAATATGAGCAGGCCCCAGGGTCAAGAAGTCAATTGTAACGAGTGGTCTTATTTTTAAAATAAAACCCTTATAATGTTGTGAGTAAGGAATATCAGTAGGCCCAGGGGTTAAGAAGCGAAGCCCCACATCTGTAGGGCAGGGATCATGGTCCCCTCGCCACTAAGATTTATGGTGTAAACCAAAAAAATTATTACAATGTTTAAGTAAATATTGAAAGCTTAAAAGAAAACCAATTGACATGGAAAATTTAACTCATAGCATAGAAAATCAAATGGCCAACACACATAACTAGAACATGGACTGAATTTGAGAAGCATAATGGAACTGTAAAATAAGAAACATGCATGTCATTATATAATGCGACAAAATATTGTGCAATATATAAGTAGTTAGTAATCTGGCTAAATAGTAATGATGTCTGTTACAACTGAAATAGAACCATCCTATACAAGTTTAGGTTGCTCCTCACACGCAGTAATAAAACAAATTTCAAAATTACTATGCATATTCACCCAACATCACAAATAACAACATATTACCCTATGTTCCAGGAAAGAACATAAAACAGAGAAGTGAATCTTTGTTAACATCAAAAAAAGTGTGTGAAACCCTTCATGCCAAGAAATAACAGAGAGACTCTCGCATGCAATAAGCTCAAGGGGTCGAAGGCCACACCTGTTCACGAAGAGGGTTTATCCTCAGTAAACGATGAATCAAAAATTCCAAAAAAAGAGCAAGAGAACAATGTGAATTAGGGATGAGGTATGTCTTACCCAGAATCATGAATGACACATTGAGGGACTCGAATTGCACCTCCAGTGCCACTAAATTCCAAAAGTTTCGTATCTTACCAAAAACATGCTTTGACAGTGAGTAAATATATGTAATTCAAACTCTCTAGTCAAAGGAAAATATTTGTAAGCCAAAAGAAAAATACAAAAAAAACCGCGCAAACTCACCTACTCGGACTGGCATGCATAAGGGACGACATCACAAAACCCATTCAGAAGAAGCAAGGGAGATATCATGGTTACCTGCCCATAAAACCCTGGCCATTTAATTCTAAGTGAACACCATTTAGATAATTTTGAAAATAAATACGGGTAATTTGCATTATCGAGCAATGAGATACCCTAGCTTCAAATGTAAGACTGAACCCAAAAAAAAAAACTAAGTGGTTTTGGAAGCATCCTTACAAGACTGATCCATTGGGAAATCTTTGTAACAATTCTAAGGAAAAAAAATGTCAGGGAAAATAAGTCTACAGGAAGCGCAATCAGCTGAAGGATTTCCATGCCACTATTTAGTAGGATAATAACCCAGAGGAAAGATGCAATGAATAAAGCCGAAGCCATGAAGAAAAAACTAAGTGATATGGTAGGAACATCATGAAACAAATGAGTTGTGCCTCCGTGCTTCAGGTTGGGGTTGTTACCCTAACCACTAGAACCAGAGCTACCACCATCATATCTAGCATTAACTAGATCTACAATGGGCACGAAGAACCAAGGCATTTAAGATGTGCCAAATTCCATCCACCAGTAAGGGCAGGTGTCCAGGTTTAATGATGTGGAATTGATTAATGCCACCACAAACAATTTAACCAAATATTTTTGATCATCAATTATTCAATCAAATTATAAGTACAATAATAAATATTTTAAAGGCTGAAGAGTCTAAATGAAATCCAATACCATATTATATTGCATTATCATGTGTATCTCTTAACTTTGAGAATTTGTGTAACATTATCTAATAATAAAATTTGAAACAAATAATGTACAATCATATAAAACATGATGAGTCTATAGATTTGTCGTGTCATATAGCATTGAATATTCGATGATGTGATTGGTAAATAATAATTTTTTTGTATAAGTTTAGTAGTGGTTACATATGGTATCAGAGTGTGTTTCACACGCTAGGCCAAGTTGCGCTAACTAACTCTAGCGACTATCAATTTTGTTAATTACATGCACAGGGAGTGACATAAGCTATTGAAAAAGCCAATGAGGAGAGGATCCAGCCAAAAACCATCAAGAATAATAGGGTAGACCCACTCCCAGCCTAATCTGGAACTTAACCTACAAATCTAGGTGCAATTGAGTGTGGATCAACACCATCAAACCAGTAGGTCGCTAGAAGAACAACATCGTCAGACAACCCAAATGTTAGACACATTACAAGAACTCCAAACATAAATTGTTCATGTGTGAAGCGACAATGAAAGAATGATGATGGAAAAACATAGAATACTCAAGAGTCTCTTGGATAAGTAGAATCACCCTACGACACAGCCTAGTCCAGAAAGGGACACCCATGAAAAAGGAGAACAACAGTAGCAAGTGAATAACAATCTGGAAGGAAATTGAAATCAGTGAAGTAACAAAAACAAAATCTACAACAAAGAAGAATGTGGAAATGCTTTTGAGCAACAGGAAATGAATAAACATATGGTAGAGTTACAAGGTGAATTTTGGAAAATTAAACCTCCTAACTTAAATGGAGATACTGAGGAAGTAGCTTAAATGTGGATAATTAACATGAATAAATACTTTCAAGTCTATGAGTATAAAAACAAGCTCAAAGCTCACCTTGCTATGTAGTAGTTGCGGGAAAAAGCCACATTGTGGTGCGAAGAAGTGGAAAACATGTGTACAATTGAAGACCAAAATGAGACATGGGATGAATTTCAGTAATATTTTAAGGACAAGTACCTAACATAGCGATTTTATGATGAAAAATCAAGGGAGTTTCATGATTTGAGATTGGGACAACTATCAATGGATGAATTCATCACTAAGTTTACCTATTTTCTAAGATACATACCATACCTGAAAGATGAAAAAGAAAAAGTACAACAACTCTTGATTAGCCTACCTTCTCATATGAAGGAAAGGATCAAATTTGTAAACATGAAAACTATAGATGAGGTGATACGAAAAGCATGAATTTGCTATCAACAATTTAAGGTGAAAGTTGAAATTGGTAGAATTTGGCCACCAAAGAAAGGAAAAAATGGGTCCTCGAATTCTAAAAACACCACACCAAGAAGTTATAAAAATGATCCGAGAAATTTAGAAAATAGGAAATTTGGGAGAAACTAGAAAAATCCCAATTGGGCACTGGAAGATTCACCTACGGAAGCATCCAACAGGCGAGACCTTGGATCATCCCAAAAACCACCATTACAATGTTGGGGATGCGATGAGGCACATTACTTCAAAAATTTCCCTCACCGTGGAAGAAAGGAAGTTACAGTCAACTTTCAAGAGGTGTTTATAGTAGGTGATGTTGCACAAAACATACCAAGAATTAATGTTGCACTAAAGGACCGGCAAGATGATTTCTAGCCAACCATGAAAGAACTGGAAGGTAAGTTACAATCTCAAACACTTTCCATTTTGGTTGATCCTGGTGCCAGTTTAAGCTATATAAACTCTTGAGTAGTTGAAAATTGTAAAATACAAAGTCAAAAATTTAAAAGTCCTTGTTTGGTACAATTGGCCATGGGGACAAGGAGATCAGTTAATACTAAAATGTCAGATTGTATCATGGAAATAGTCAAACAATATATACCCATAGAATTGAATATTTTACCTTTCGGTTATTATGATATCCTGTTGGGAATGGATTGGTTAGAGAGACATTGGTCACTAGTAGATTTCAAGGAGAAAATTATATATTTCAAGGCGAAATATAGTACTTGTCAAGAATTGTTGGGAATTAAGAAACCACTTCAATTGCACCCCATCACAACAAATCTGCTGGGTAAATGCATCAGGAAAGGATGTCAACTCTATGCTATCCATGTGGGGTTTACTAACTCTAAAGACAAGACGCTTATGCTGGAAAATATCCGAGTTGTTCAAGATTTCATGGACGTATTTCCTGAAAATATTCCAGGATTACCCCCAAAAAGAGATATTTATTTTACCATTGAATTACTACCTGGAGTAGCACCTGTATCGCGAGCACCATATAGGATGAGTGTGCCTCAGTTGACGGAATTAAAAATGCAGCTGCAAAAACTGTTCGAAAAAGAGTATATTCGATTGAGTGTGTCCCCCTAGGGAGTACCTGTGTTTTTTGCTAAAAATAAATACGGAATGATGTGAATGTATGTGGATTACCGAAAGCTTAAAAAGTTGACAGTCAAGAAAAAATATCCATTTCCATGTATATACTATCTTTTTAATCAAGTAGAAGGAGAAAAATTGTTTTCAGAAATTGACCTGAGATCTTGGTATCACCAGATAGAGATTAAAGATAAAGAGATATCCAAAACAAATTTTCGCACCAGGTACAGACACTATGAATTTGTGGTACTACCGTTCAAATTAACTAATGCACCAACAATATTCATGAGCCTGATGCATGGCATATTCCACACATATCTGGATAGATTTATTTGAATTTTTATTGATGAAATATTGATATACTCAAGAAATATGAAGGCACACCGAGAACATTTACGCTTAGTGTTGAAAATGTTGTAGGAGCATCTGCTCTACACCAAGTTTAGAAAATGTAATTTGTACAAAGAGCATATCCAATATCTGGGCCATGTGATATCGACTGAAGGGATATCGATAGATCTCAAAAAGATAAAAATAGTAATGGAATGGAGAATCCCTAGAAATGTGCCAGACATACGTTCTTTCATGGGCCTGACTGGTTACTACCAGGGATTCATCAAAGGCTTCTCTAAGATAGTCGTTCCCACCAAAGAGAGATCTTGAATATCAATTCTTATGTCAGCAAGTAAAAGAAACAAAAAAACAAGGAAAGAAATCTAATTATAGAGTTAATGATAAAAAACTCTTAGTATTTCGAGGAAGATATGTATTCCAAACCAAATAAGCTTGAAGGAGCTAATTTTGGATTAATATCATCAGAGTGCCTATGTTGGACACCTTGGGTATCAAAAGATGCTGACAACCATTAGAAAGGGCTATTTTTGGCATGGAATGCGTAAGAACATTATTGAATATTTGACCAAGTGTTTAGAGTGTTAGCAAGTTAAGGTGGAGCACTAACATCCAGTGAGATTTCTTGAGCCCATAGCTGTACCAGAATGGAAGTGGGAGGTCACATCTCTTGATTTCATTGCAGGTATACTGAGAAGAAAAAGAAATAATGATTCAATTACAATTGTGGTGGACACACTTAACAAGGTATCTCATTTCATACATGTTTAGTCAACTTACAAGACTGTAAGATTGTTGATATCTTCATGAGGGAGATATTTAGACTGCACAGCATTCCCAGAATTTTCATCTCAGATTGAGATGTAAATTTCACCTCAACTTTCTTGAAAGCACTATTTACTAGATTGGGGACACGCATCTAGTTTAGTACAACTTACCATCCTCAAACATATGGACAGACTGAATGGATGATTTAGATATTAGAATACATGCTACACATGTATGTGATGCAGCAACCCACAATGTGGAAAGAATATTTATATATGGTCGAATTCGTCTAGAAAAATGGATTCCAGGAATCTCACACGATGATTCCTTTTGAGGCATTGTATGGTAGACAATGCTAGACCCCCATAAAATGGAGTAGTCTGGAAAGAAAACTAATGCTTGGACCAGACATGATGGAGGAAATGGAGTGGGAGGTAAGAAAAATTAGATAGAATATAAAGGCAACCCAGGATAGGTAGAAGGTATATGCCGATAAGAGAAGAAGCTTTCGAGAATTCGAAGTTGGTGACCACATGTATGTAATAATTAAACCCAAGAAAATCACCTTAAGGTGGAATACCTGTGCCAAATTGGCTCCCAGATATTGTGGGCCTTTCCAAATTTTGGAAAGGATAGGGACAATGGCTTATCGACTGCATTTTCCTACTCATATATTGGTACATAATGTGTTCCAGGTATCTTTACTGAAGTGATACATACATGACCCCAAGCATTTGATACACTGGCAGAACGTACATGTAAATTATGTTTACATTATGACTTCCAGGAAAGAAGAGTTCTTAATTAAATTAATTAAAAATCTATTGATTTCAGGTGGAATTGGATGGCGAATTTATGGTAGAACCTCAGCGTATTCTCGATCATAGAGAAATAATGCTCTAGAGACAAGTCATCCCCCAAGTAAAGGTGCAATGGAAGCACTTCAGCCCAGAGGAGACTACCTGGGAGGATGAAAACTCTGTTCGAGAGACATATCCTGAAATGTTTAAGTAATAAAGTAAACACCAGGGACGATGATTGCCTCTAATGGGGGAAGATGTAACACCCCATTTTATTTTCAATTTATGTTAAAAGAATTTACTGATATATTTGACTTTATTAAGTGAAAAAAAACTGGAATTTTATTTCATAAATAATAAATTACATTGAGTAATTTATTAACTGCATGCTAAAGAATTCCCAAATTCCAGAGTAAAAGGAAGAGGCAGTTTCTGATAGTTACCCTGGACCCAAAGAGGATAGAATGAAATACTGAGAAGGGTAAGGGGTTCTGTTCTAGAATGGAAAAATGGTTTCACATCAGTAAGACTGTGAAAAAAATAGAGTTGTCCAGAGCTGGTAGTTTACCAGTGGAAGTTTGTACCCAAAGAAGGGCAGATTAGACTTGGGTCCTGAGGTATAACTTCAGAAAAAGAAAACCTACTATCTAAACTCTGGTGCGGAGCACAGGGAGAGAAGAGGACGTGATTACCTCCCTCACGGTTTGGCAGTGCCATCATTTAATCAAAAGAAACCAAGATAAGTATATTGAACTTACTGGTTTAACTTATTCACACAGAAAGATAATTCCTTCTTAAGTTGTCTACAGAGGTAACTTTTAGTTGACTGTTAATTAGAGATATTTGGTGGGAATACGGAAGAATTTTGCTTCTTGGATTCTAAGCGGATGCCACCTGGTTAGTAGAGATAGGAACCATCAAGAAAGTAAATAATGATGTATTGACTCCTAAGTTCCCTAACACTGAATAGGTGGAGAGATTAACAATGTTGGTAATGGAAGTTGCATAAATAATTCTCAACTATTATGCACCACACTTTCAAATCACTTCCACCACACTTTTATGTTGTTCTCAAGCCCTTATCTGCCTTTTTTTTAGCAAGAATACATGAAATTGGATAAAAATTATAGAAATACAATGGCAGGGGATCCATGCTTGAATATTGTCATGGAAATGGTAACAAAAATAGCATAAAGAAAGCATTGGAGGAAAGAAAATGTTGAGTTTTAGATGCGGACCATGTGAATATTTAGGTAAGTACACATAGGTATCATAATTATTATTGAAATATAAAGCTAGTGGTGTATGATTTTAAGCACAAGCACAAGATCTAAGTGTGAAAAAATAGTAGAGTAGCTATTACAAGACATGAAAGAAGATAGAATAAACACTACTATGAATCAACTCAATAACCAAGGAGACAATACAAATTACTCATTATATATGATGCTATATTATTTCTCAATGTGAATACATTATATAGTCTCTCCATGAGTAAAAATGCATTTCAAACTAGGTTGGATTTCTCTTGTGTATGCACTCATATAACTAGAGTAGTTTTATAGAATAGCTAATAAGTCAAAATTTGAGTGGAATATCTTAAATTAGAAATATATATAGTAAAAGGCTTGACTAAAATAATTGGAGTTAAAAATAATCTATAACTAATGCAATAGATCTCAAAAGAAATAATTACCCTAATAAACACTAAATATGGAATTGAAAGTCAACATAAACAAATGTAAATGAGTGGAAGGTTGTTGATAAGGTTGAAGTTGCTAAATTTATGAGACAAATTGTGCATCCAATATAAGAAAACCTATGTGTGTTAGTACACATTAATAGTGTATAATCTATCATCTCACCATCTAATCAGCACCCAATAGCTACCTCACATCATCCTAGGTGTCAGATATTGCTCAAAATAAACTTATTAAAAATAGAAAAGGTTAAATATAGGAGATGATCCTAAAATATAAGGAATGTGAAGTAGTGAATGAAAAGTGGTAATATGTGGCCCTTATAATATATATAACGTGGTTAAATGATGCCATGAATATAGGTCCCTATGAATTCATGAGTGGAATGTACCGAAATGCCCCCTTAGAAGCATAACCAAATATTATTACTATCAAAACCTCAAAAGTTAAACAATTTTAAAGCATCGAATTGAGGATAAAATTTCATGACTATGAAGAAAATTAAAATTCTAACGTTTTTTAACCATGGCATTAAAACCAAATGTCATGAATAGAAAAAACCTTAAAATTTAAACATTCATACAACCCTACACACTTCATAATATTTAGACAAATGGAATTAAAAACAAATATTATCACTACAAAAATATTTAAAAATCAGCACATGAATTAGAGATTAATTCTACCCAGAGAATTTTTATTTTTAAGGTTAAAATGATATCTCATTTGAAATATTATGCTAAAATAATTTCATCCATTACTACCAAAACTTCAAAATTTACGAGCAAACTAAAGCACTAGATTTTCAAAGGGGCATTAAAAATGCAATATGGTGTAGAAAATAATAATATTACATAATGGCATGACAATATCACCATATAAATTTAAAAAAAAACAATATTAATTCCAATTTTTTAAACTTTTAATCAATATTTCAATGCTAATCACATTGAATGACACATAAAATAGCAAATTATATTCAGTGGGACATAAAATAGGAATTGCACTAGATGCTGCAAAAGAAACATCGTAAGTCATAAACTTAAGAAAAGTTAACAAGTTAAAAACAAAAATTTTAAATTAAAGTTAACAAAAAATAAAGGACAACATTCTTACTATAGTTTCTCGGAGCCCATAGAAATCTATTCAATGAAGGATAAATTCCTTTAGACTCCATATTTGTTAATTTCTTATGTGTGAAATAAATAAAAAATATCACACACCATCCATAATGAAAATAAATATTTTCTCATGAAAACTCTAATAGGAGAAAGCCTAATTGGAGGGTGAAGTTTCTCGACTCCTCTTACAGGAGAAAACCTAATTGGAAGGTGAAATTGCTCCACTGCCTTTTCTCTAGTATGGGAGTAATGCAAGTACAAGTAAAATGCACTCTCTATGGAGCTATCTAAAACTTGTGGTTGTTTTTGCTGCTACAAAACACTAACATCCAACTAAGGTTCTGGTTCAACTCCTTCAATTCACAACTAAATTTATGACTCTGATCCTTCAATAGCAGTGTTCATAGTTCACATGTGGCTAGACTCTTTTGCATGATGACTGAGGATTGGCATGGAATCCTCGCACACCATTTTGTGGAAGGTAAACATCTATGGGAGATAAACTCTGATTGATGCAGTTGAGTCCTATTAAATTTTATTATGCTCCTCAAAGTAACGGAGTAGACAGTTAATCTTAGATTTTTGTCATGCTTTTTATTATCACAGAACTTCTAATTTCACTGGTGCTACGACATATTTTGTAATTTTTTTGTTTCATGTTATTTTCGAGCTCATTTCCTCCACAGAGGCATCCCCATACTTGCACAACAAAGTCTAGGATTGGTTAAACGCAGCTTACCAACTTAGACTGTAGCATATGTACTGTTAAATTTCTGAATTAATATAGATTAGCCTCATTTACCAACAAAAAAATGAAGTAGATAATTAAACTGTGGATTTTGTGTATTAAATATTCAAAGGGTTGACATAAATGCATAATAATGCCAATATTAATGTGATAGGGTTTTTCCATCATTATTTACCCTTGTTATAAGGAGAGAGATCAATCTAATTTAATGCATAATAAGACCAATCTCAATGTAAAGAATTTCTCTTCATCATTAACTCTTGTTATAAGGGAAGAAATGAATTTATCTTTTTACATAAATATAAATACTAAACTATTATATTATAAATATAAATAAAAAGAATATAGGTAATTTTTTAAAAATAAAAATATAAAAAATAGTATATCAAATTCAAATTTTAATTAAAAAATAGATTACAAATTTTGTGTAAATTAAATTTACATAATTTATACTTTCTCTTCTTCCCCTGCAATATTTGTAGCCATGTCATTGTCCCTCACCACCACCTTTTCATTTTCAAAATTTTGTCAGATTGTTGAAATTTTATGGCTTATCCATTCACATGCCTTTTATTTTTCATAAATCCTCGGTGTAAATTTTGCAGAAGGAAATTGCAGAAGGGAAAGAGAAAAATAAACGAATGAGGTAGAGACCTTAAAAGGGAGAAAGTGTTTGTTACTGGATAAAAAACCATTTCATTTTTTTAACGTATCAAAAAGCTAATTAATTTTAAATTAGTAAAAATATTTGGACAAATTTCTGAGTACATTAAAAGAGGGGCTAAAAATGTCACTATATAAGCAACGTTTGCATCATCCAAAGGCAGCAATGTCAAAGTAGAGGATCGACTCCCATGACTCCCTCTCCCATTTCCTGAGGATAGGAGTCACATCTATAATAACTAAAAACATGTTCAATCAGTTATAGATGATGTTTGTTGCAAGGCTAAGGAATTTTACACCTACAATGCCTTCATTGCTACTGCTAATGTTTTTCCCGATTTCGGCACCATCGGTGATCTGGTTACTCGTAAAAGAGAGCTCGCTGCTTTCTTTGGAAAAGCCTTCCACTAATTATACTTATGAATCTATTCCCTCATGATTTATTTATCTAATTTTACTAACTAACTAATTGGGAAGAATATTGTTAAACCAAGCAGATGGGCGATAGCACAAGATGTCCCTTGCTCCTGGGGCTATTGCTCCAAAGTTGAATGATGTAATCCTCCCGCCCAGTGCTACCAATCATCCTGCCAATCATCCTCCTGATGGACCTGTGTATTTGTAAAGGCATACTTACGTTGAGGGGCCATCTTTCATATCTGGAAAGATATATTATGGATGACGACCTTTCCTAGGTATCTCGAAAGAGTTAAAATGATTTTAGTCTAAAAGTGGCTTTTTAAAGAAAAATAATAAAAAAATAGTTAAAATAATAAAAATAAAATTTATGAATTTTTGAGCGAAAAAAAGAAAACTATTTATTTTAATTGTATTTTCGACTTATCTCCATGTAGGTTTATTAAAATTTCAAGTTAAGACACTCACTAGATGCGAAATTAAATTTTGCATCCAGCGAGTGTCCACACTTTAAATTTCAGTAAACCTATAAGGAGATAAGTCAAAAATACAATTAAAAAAGTAGTTTTTCTTATTTTCTCTCCAAAATATTTACATGTACCTATTTTTAAATTTAAAGCATTTTGATTGGTTTACATATTATGACATGGAAATTACAGGAAAATTTCATGGGCACTTTTAGGCTGAAATTTCCTGTAATGTGGCCCATTCAAATGGCATGGTTGGTCATTTCAGACATATTTTCAATTTTAATTACATTCACATTATTTTTCAGAAACACACCCAAAACAATTCGCATTAAATTTAACCATAATGCGTCATTTACTCTTACACGCGAAGGTATTCACTCATATCTGCATCCTTAAATGAACTGAACCGAATACACAACCATTGTAATCACTCTACATCCTTAAATGAAATGAACATAATTCACAACCATTGTTATCACGAGGCATAATTAGAAGCCATGATTATGATTTAAAGGCATAAATCAACCCAAAACACTCTCCAACTTGCCAATCTATACTCTTAATAGAAACTATTATTTACATATTAAATCAAATTAAATTATTAAAAACCAAAAACATCAAATAAAAATGAAACATAAGTGAAAATGAATCCTCATGGGACATAACTACCATTCAACATACAAGCCATAACCCGATAACAACTATGTTTCTAAAATTATGAAGAAAAAAGGGTAGAGAACATGGAAAAGTTTTAAAACTAAAATCGAAGATGGGAAAATAATCGACTGTGTGAAAGATGAAATGATAGAGAAAATTGATACATGAAGAATATCAGAGGCAAGAAAGTACAACAATCACATTTGGAAAATTAGCGAAAACTTTAAAACATAATGTAGAAGATGAGGCGTATAGCCATATTTAAATGGGAGAAAGAGGAAGATGGTTTTTTCGTAAGGGGACATGCATAGTCATTCCAAACCACAACATAATCACCAGAACTGGTTAGTCCCTAATTATTTTGGGAGGTTACACCACCTATGATCTAAAGATGCAAATTTTTCTAATCGTCTAACATAAGATCGATGGCCCACGAAAAGACACTGTGACATTGGGGGGGGGGGTTCTTCCCAGATGAATGCCTTACGAAGTAATTAATTTTCAAAGTTATTGTTGCACTGTCAATATTTAAAACTAATGATTTTTTCTTAATTAAAACATATAGTCCAACAATCATAAAAATTACTCAAAATTTCACATATGATAATATGTAAGTTAAAGCATTTATTTCACGTTACCATGCAAGTATCAAATTGATCGAAAATTATATAAATTTTTTCATACGGTTATTCATATTGACTCATATATTCTCACAGATCATCAAAATCTACATCATCTTCACGTGAATGAATGGATGAAGATATAGATGACCCATATTTTTATCTATTACCAACCATTTTCTCATCTGAGTCAAAATTTATGCCCAATATTGGAGATGTCAAAATCCTTCTAGATCTACGATTGGGTTTAACAAATTTCCATCTTACCATTGTTTCTTGTGGTAGAAACCTCTTGATAATATCTATGGTCCAGTATCAAAGAGATCCTTTCATTGCCATCTTGAAGTCATAAAAAAGTATTTCGACATTCTCTAATTTTAATAGGTAAGTGCAATGAATATTTATATTTGGACCATTTCTTTTATATTTCTACTGATTCATTAGTAAACCACCATCTCTCTTTTATGTGCACCATTGAATGGCTATTTATTGCATACTATTGTACTTTAAATACCTAATCATCTCCATTTTATTCAATGACCTTTATAACTTTGGCAACCCATAATGGATAAACATGTGGATCTCCATCCACTAACACTACAATAATGTAACACTTCTTAATATTTCATATGTAACCCTTGTAAATGTCTTCCATGGTTTCATGTTGTGCATGTAATCTTCTAGAACAACACACACATTTATATTTTCTTTACTTGTGAAGAATCAATAATACCTTCATATTTTTTTTGTTTAACATTGTTTCTTCCCTAAAATTTGTTTCACATATTTTATGGCCAATTACATGGATTTTTCAAACTGTATCTCCATTTCTTAATCTGTAAACTTCCATGGATATTTCACTAGAGAATTTTCCACAACATATATGATAAATTATAGTTAAAATTTTGAAAACTACATTATGAGGATATATTTCTCTTGAGACTTTTGGATCTATAAATCCTTATTTATTGTGTATGATTTTATATTATTATCATGCATAAAATTGAGAAAAATGTAATAAAAACTCATAGAATCATGATTGACACATGATATATCCTAGGAAACCATTTCGGGATAAAACCCAAGCAGAAGATGAGGCTCCTTTGCTCTCTTTCTCTAAGTAGAAAATGGATGTGAGTAGAGAAAAGTAAGGCATGTGTCTTGTGAGATACTAGAATAAAAAATCATCTTTGTGTGCACTCTCCCTATCCATCTCGGCTGCTTTACATTCCTATGGAACCGATTGAATTGAAAATAATCGAACCCTTTTTCCTCCTAGTGGATTGGTTATAACACAACTCAATAGCCTACTAGTGGTTATGTTTGACTCCATCAACTCTTAACTAGAGATACAATATGAACTATTTTATATATTTATTCATCATAATCACATGGCTAGCCCGTTTTTAATGAGTTATGGGGTTGACATGGCACCCCAACAGATTATGGAGGTGAAAATACAAGCACCCACTTCTAAGTGGCGTAACCTTTGCATAAATACTTTGATTAAGGTGATTGTTATGATTTTGGGCAGATTTTTATATGTATAATATGGAAAAAATGGTGTGCCACTAAAGAGGTAAGTATTACTTCCACAAAGAATCATTTGATGCCCCCCCCCGGAAATTTTCAAACTCCAATTTACCAATCTATATTCTACTAGAAAGAAAGGTCTTCTGAGCTAACTGCTCCACTTTTTTCACTTTTAAATCATTGATATGGATGAAAAACAATATAGTGATCCAATATGGATCACAACTCGCTATTTTGGGAATATTTCTGTCCCCAAAAATTTATACTAAATGACAAGAGGAAATTTTCCTCCACCTTCTCTCGAGTGTACCATTTGGCCTTGCTTAGAAGTTGTAATTTTAACCCAATTTTCCAAAGGTCATGCTTCTCGTGTCTTTTAGTTTCACACATCTTCTACAAAAAAGTTTATTTTTTCAACTTTGTTTAAGGATCTTCTGTTAAATCCTCCACAAAAGGTAGGATATGTTCCATTTCATGATTTAGCATGGAAGGCTCATAAAAATTTAGATTCTCTAAATTTATAACTGAGTATATGAGGTTGTATGGGAGTAGAATCATTCTATAGGAATTATCTCCCACCTTCTCTAGTCTCTCAAGGGGACCATATCCTAGAGACTTGACATTATTACCAAGACCTTGTAGCCTCTCTTTGTTCAACTGTAACCATACTCTATCTCCCACCTTGAGTGAATTCTCTATTTTTTGTTAATAATGCATGGCCTTATATTTTTTGCATGAATTTTACACTGTCTTATGTACCTATATATGGATTTGCATAAAATTCTCAATAAAATTTTCAACCCTCAAGGCATCCCCTATAAGATCCTCTTTTACTCCTTCTTGTTTCCCATATCCAATATCAAAATTTGAATGAGGACAATATTCAAAAAAATATTCAAATACAGACATACCTGTAAAATTGGGGACTAATTTGTTATAAGAGTGATGTATGCATACAAATTTTTCATCTTATGTCTTTGAATGGTTGTAACCCCTCAGAAGATACACCTATGTTCTGTTGATTACATATTTTTTCCCAACTATATGAGGATGGAATGTTTTAAACCTATCTAAATTTGTGTCAATTTTCCCCCGTAATATGGTCCAAAATTTACTGATGAATATTGTGTCGAACTAAAAAATTATCCTTGGTATCCCAAAGTACACCTACAATTGTCTAAAAAAAAAAATTTTTAATCCTTTCCCATTGACGTTGTTTTTACAGAGCATCAAAACCCACATCTTATTGAACCTATCAACTACCAAAATTATGTAGTCACGCCCTTTCTTCATTGTTGTGAAATGTCCCACAATTTCCATGGAAATGCTTTACCAAGGATGGGTGGTTACAACTATGAGATGACATAGACCCTGTTTCATGTTACTAGGCTTATTTGTACAATAACTCATGCATCCTCTTATGAACCTACCTACATGTTCCTGCATTTTGGGATAATACACATACCTATGCAATTTGGCCACTCTCTTCCCCGTACCAAGCGCCCCGCAAACTTAGAGGAATGAGCCTCTCAAATAAGTTTCAATTGCTCACTTTTTGCAACAAATGACATGTTTGACTTGTAGAGTAACCTATCCTAGATATTGTAGTCAATGATTTTATTTCCATTATCCATGCGACTCTAACTCTATAACTGTTGAAAAACCTCCTTTAAGTCCTCATCTTCTATATATTACCTTATGTTTGCATCATAGTTGAATGGATCCATATGCATTAAAGATCCCAAATCTATGTTATTTGATGTGGATGGATTTGAAAGAATTTCGGAAAACTTGTTTATGTCTCCCTTATTATACTTGATCATTAAATGAAATTTTTGTAGAAATCCCATCCACTTAAAATACCTGGTATGTTATAGCTTACTTTGTGCCTCTAAGTATTCTAGTGGTTGGCGATATTTGTGGATTATTGATGATCCTTGTTATTGAAAAAAAAGTCTCGTAAATCACAAGGCTACCAAGTTTAATTATCAGCCTGGGGTTCGTACAAACTTAAGAGTGTTCCTGTAAGTATTCTACTGGTTGGTGATATTTGTGGATTATTGATGAGCCTTAGTATTGCAAAAAGAGTGTGGTAAATCCCAAGGCTACCAACTTTAATTATCAGTATGGGGTTTGTACAAACATAAGAGGTGGAAGTGTTATATACATAGTAAGCTAAGGTCTACTCAAGTCACTTTGAAGTAATGGACTAGTGATGGGCCTCCAAAATACACATAAATTAAGTCCCATCTAAAATTTCTTAGGCACATAAAAGCTATATTAAATATGTCCTTCTACACTTAATAACATTTTTTTTGCTTTAATATGTTCTTAGGATGGTTTATAGATAATTTCATATTATGTGCCTAATATCATAAATTTTGCAGAATATTGAGAGAACATTGGGTAAATTTTGAATGAGATAATATAGGTAATTTCTCCCTACTATATGATGGACCAAGATTGGATAATAAATGCAAAAAATATCATGAAATTGTTGACAAATTCTGGAGCTCCACAGATTCAGAAAATCTAGGAATGTGGTCCTTCTTATTTAATGAAGATTCCGAGTGTTGGGAACTAGATCCACCTTTTGAGGGATTTTGGAAGGGAAAACAACATCCTTTCAAGGAGAATTCTTCCTTATCATTTTGTATAAGTACCAATTCAAATTTTCCTCTAGGGGCATGTACTTCTAGTAGTGATGTACTTGGATTGATTCGAATAATGAAGGTTGGTGCCATTTTTAGCTTCTAAAGCTTGGTTTCTTTCATAGGAATATGAGTATCATTAGGCTTAGTCATCCCAAGAACCTCTTAGATCTCTTGTACAATTTATTTATTTTCTTTGAATGTATTTTTCACTTGCATCTCTTATTTATGCACTTTCTATTTATGTTTTCTCTTGTAGTTCATAATGGTTAAAGGATTAAAATGAATTTTTTTTATAGGTTATTGAAAAAATATCAAGCATGATTCATCTTTATAACAAATTTGAAAAATCATGCCCATCATTGAGCTACTTGGATTGGTTTGCTAGTTCACAAATCTAGAATATCTCGGAGTCTCTTGTAGCAAAATAGTAGTAATTTTCTGCTATTTTTTAGCACATGTTAACGAGCCTATTTTGAGTTTATTCCACCAATATTAATTCTTAAAAAAATTCAACTTAATAACATAATTTACCCCATAGAATTTTCACTTGATTAGGTTAGGCATTTGGTAGGTTAACTAGATCACTAATTCTTGAATTTCCAAGTTTTAGAGTAATACTTGTCTACTATTTTTTTAGCACATGTTAACAAGGGTGTTTTTGAGTGATTTCACTTGGAATGGAGTCCTAAGACATCCTAATTTATAATTCGTCACATATAATTTTCATAAGTATTCTAGTGGTCAATACCATGGGTTATCATAGTATCATGAAGTCAACAAATCTACAATATTTTTGGATAACCTTGCTTGGTAAACAAAAAACAAATGATAAAATCTAACATATTTCTGGATTCACCAATTCTGACAAACATATTTATAATGATATGCATGTTCGGTATATATAAAATCACGAGATTATTAGCCATACCACTTAAGTTATCTTAATAATACACCCCATCCCATCACTATGTTAGTGAACATATATATATATATTTTTGTAATTTATAAAAAAACATTTCCATAGACAAATTTGTATGCTTTTATAACATGTTACAATTTTGAGAAATGAAAAAAGAATAAATCTATTTCTTTAAATTTAATAAAAGTAATTTCTTAGAACCACAATATCTTTTTATTTTTATTTTTTTATATATTTTTTCAAATCAATTCATTAAGTCTAATTTATAATTTAATATTTATAAAACTCTCATTAATTTACGAGTTTTAATTTAAAATTTTCTATTTTATACCATAAAAAATATCTATTATTTGTTTAACTCATTAAAATGCTATTTATAATATTTTGTATAGTAAAAAAATATTATTATTATTTTCCTTTGGGAGACCAAAGCCATAAACACAAAGGTACCAGGGGATACATCGAACAGGGAGACTTATTTCCTTCGCCATAGGCCCATAAATGCGCCTAGACAGGAAATGCCGACCACAGAATTATCTACAACTTTAATCTAACGGCAAGCATTTCCTGCTTGAACGCATTTATGGGCCTATGACAGAAGAAATAAAGCTCGCCTACATCGAACTTGTTCCAACGAATGACTTCCTCCCCGTCTATCGGCATCAACCATTTCTTTGTCGATGGTCTCTTCCCAAGCCTTGGAGCACAACCCACAAATCCTTTTTTTTTTTCTCAACGGATCCGTGACAAGCTTCTTCTTTTTCTGGACCGTCACCCTCCCGCCTTACGTTAGCACGATCAACACGATTTTCTTATTGTGAGATGTGTTATTTATTGTATTAGGGTAGAAATGTTGTAATATTTTGTAGGGTCGTGTTCAATATTTTTAAATAATAATAATAATAATAATAATAAACTAACAATAATTTTGATAATTTATAGTTTTTTAAAGAGATTTTTAATGCATAATTTTTTTAAAATGATACATAACTCGTGATTTCTCCCATGGTATTATTATTTAATGTATTCTATTTCTATCAACTCATAGAGTTTTTTTTTTAAATTACAATTTTACTTAATTTAGAAATTGTGATTAATATTAGTTTCTTTCTTGCTTATTGGTTCCAGAGTAGAAGAGATATGGCTCAAAAGTGATTTTGGATTCTTACGAAGTTGTTGTCTTCCATTAACTATGTTTCAATTTATAAGTTTTTTCATAGTGATGTTTCACCAACTTGCAAGGGTTTTAACTATTGCATTAAATAACAAGGTATTCCATGTGAAGACTTTCTTTGTTGTATTTCTTTAACCACTTTTCAATTTATAAGGTCTTCCATAATGATGTTGCACCATCACATTAAATAAATAACAAGGTGTTTCAACTAAATATGAGTTTTTTTAGTTTCTTTTGCAGTTGGTTTCATGTTAAATTTAATTTATTTACTCTCCTAAGAGGACCTCTGAGCATAGTAGAGACGTAGTAATGTAATTTTCAACGATTTGACTAAGTGAAATTTATATAAAAGAAAAAAAAAAGCTAAATTAAATTAAATTAATTAAATAAATAAATAAACTATCCAATGTAAACATTTTAACTCACTCAACATAAAATAAATTAACAAAATAAAATTAAGCCTCAAAATATAATTAAAAACTAAAAATAAAAATAACAACTTGAAAAAAAAATGAGCCATGGTATTTAGAACCCATGGTATCCATGTGGAATATAGTCTCTTCAAAGGGGAGATTAAACTAGCCTATATACATCTTTATTTGAGATGCAAGGGTCCAAAACTTGGTAGATCTGGACTAAACATGGATGTAGCTTAGTCAAATAAATGATAGTTAAATGCAATTGAAAATAACATTAACAAATCAATAGACTAAATAGTAAGAAAATCTCATTATTAAGCATAATATTTAAAATTAACAAAGAAGAAATCTCAGCTAACAAAATGGATTCTGAACATTTTGTTAGTGAAAATTATATAAAAATAATACTACTAATTGTAACTAATAATTAAACCAAATTAGTTCTATCTTAATTCTAGATCCACTAAGCTTTGAGAGAGATCAAATTTCTTTTTACTCTAAAAAAATGTGATCTAAGCTGGTTTAAATGTGTGCAGATGAGAAATATTATTAAAATATTAATATCCAAATTTTAAATAAATATTAATTATTATTTTTTATTCCAATAACATTATTTCAATATTTCAAACATTAAAACCATATAATCTGTATTAAGCCATTTATTAATAATTTTATTTTACTCTATTATCTTTTTTTAAGTTTATGGTTAAATTATTTATTTTGTTGTGAATTAAAAAAACTGATCATTTATTTATATAGTAACTCTCATTACACTATTTCAATAAATTCTGATGATCTAAACTTAAATATAAATGCCCAAAAATATTATTATGAAAAATCATAATTTTCACTAGAAAATTTAGAGAATACCTTTTCAAAATTATATTTTCAAAAAATTTAAATTAAAAAAAATATAAACCTTCACACATAAATAAACACAGTAAATCTATTTAAAATAAATTTTGATAAATAAATGAAAAACAAATAATAAATCTATTTATAATAACTTTATTATAAGAGTTAAAAAAAAAACCAATCATAAATCTATTTCTAATAACTTTGTTAGAAGAACTAATGAGAACTACAGTTATAAATCCTTCAATAAACTAAACATAAAATTTGAAAGATAAATAATTAAAACATTTGTAGATCCATTTATCATCAACTGTAATGCATAACATTTATAAATTTAGGTAATCTATTTTTTAGAAAGGAAAGAAAAGTTGTTTATATTAAGATAAGATAAAAAATGCATTGTCATAATCATATGTGACTGGCATCATCCCAGAAACCATGATCCAAGGCCATCAGAATGAACATAATCATAAAACATTTTAGTCCAGCATATCCTTATGAAAATCATATGTCGACTGGCATATGCCAAGAAACCCTGATCCAAGGCCATCAAAATGAACATAATCATAAAACATTTCAGTCCAGCAGATCTATTTTTTCGTAGTAGAGAAAAAAAAAACGAGGATGTTTAAATATTGCGAAAAAGAAGCAGATTTCTGTTTCATTTTTTAATAAATTTGTTGTCGTTGATCTCTCGATATTCTACGTAGATCAAATTCAATGGGATCTTCAATGGTTTCAATGTTTCTTTGGCCTAAGTATCATCTTTAGCTCCATGAAGTTAGAATTATTGCAAATGTTAGGATACTATGCCAAATTAATGTTATGATACTCGGCCAATAAATGGTACTTGGCCAAAGATATAGTGAAACCGATAGAGATTTCATTTAATTCGATCTCCCTAGAATGTCTAGAGATCAGCCAATTGGAAATTAATCTCACTCTCAAAAATTAAAATCACCATTATGGACATTAAACATAGACTATAGCAAAATAGATTTTAGTTATTCACTCTTCTTGTACTATGTCAACTTTATTTAAACATCTCTTTACTTAATTTGATTAACTTGGCATGAAAATCATGTATTATTATCAAATAGATTTCAGTTGTTGCTTAAACATCACTTGTTAACACAACTTCTCTAAGTGACTCTTTAAAATGTTTGTTATCCATTACTTATCTATCAAATTTTCTTTCTCATAGTAACATATATTTTTTTTTGTAAGTTTAGCAGATCCTTCCTATTTTCTATTAATAAAAAAGAGAAAAGAAGGTTACATATAATAAAAGTGGAAGACCTCAACCTGCCTGTAGGAAACGAGGTCTTTTGGTCACCTTAAAGAGCTATAGGAAAACCAATACTAAAAAAGTTTAAACTGTATACTATCAGATATGTCTAGTTTACTTTTCCTTACATACAATAAATTAAAAAATTAAATGCTACCCGAAATATGCATGGTCAAAAAATAGGAAAGAGAGGAACTCAATCGTCCAAAGACTCAATCGGTGTCGGGTCCTTAACACTAGAACCGGACATGTCCACTTGATGCATGCTTTGGATTTGTCGATCCATGTGGCCTAGACTAACATTTTTATGGTGCTATGCAAGGTGAATTTCTTGAATGTCTCTCCTTATCTCATTTAAAATGGAGGTAACTTTTGGGTCCCCTCCAATTTCCTGAATGCTGATAATTATCTTAGTGAGTACACATTTTAGTGTCCAATGTGTATGAATAGACTGTTCGAATAATGATAGTATGCTCCTCGTCTTACCAAGATCCTTTGGAAATTCCATTGCTTCCTCTCGTATTTCCCCTTCCTCCTTAGTGTTACAATCTTGTTCCCAACCTAAGATAAGTGATCTAACTTGTGGCGGAATACCTGTGGAGTAGGAATCGAAAAGGTTTTCCATTATCTCTTTACTTGACATCCTTCCTCTCTTACTAGGGCCCACTGTAGACTTACTCCGTTTCTATTTTCCTTTGTCTTTGGCCTCCCTTTTTGCTGCCTTGCCATTAACCATACTGTTTTGAAATACAGACCGTTGGTTTGACTGACTAGGTCGGGGAAAGTCTATGACCAATGCTAGAGAAACACCTATATAGAAATTAGAGATACCTGTATATTGCAACATAATTTCAATAATTTTTTTAATGAAACAACAGTGAAAGAGATCCGGACTGTCAGGACTGACATCCTTGTAATTAGCAGGCCAATACATTTCATCATTCCTCCTTCACATCATCCAACGATTTAGAAGGGTGGTGATATGAAGTTTCTTTTCCTCGTGCAACAAAAAATGCATGGATAAAATATTTCCATTCTCTTGCAAGAATTTAATAGGTCGAGGCCAGAGACTCCCATGACGAGAAGTGAATTCCCTGAGCACCCAAAGAAAAAAACCTAACGACAATAAAACACCCAACGAAGCAACCAAAACTTCTGCAAACTAGAACAAAGACCCTTGTAACAAGAATGAACCCCTTAGGAACCAGAATGAGCCCCCTTGTAACAGGTATAAGAATAAAAATCCTTGAAATAGGATGTCACCACTAGTAACAGATTTGAAAACCCACAACCTCGACGAAAAACCAACAGGACACCCCACATGACCCCAGAAGGAAGGATAAATATCATTATAATTTGAGTCGAGGCCACCATTATTACAAAAAGACTGAGTGGGTGAGACTCTGGATAAAGAATTAAACCAAGAACTGCTAAAAAAATGGTCATTGAAAGCCATGCAATAAATTTCATAAGCCTGGCAAGACGAACTACTGGGGTTGCATACAGAGCGAAAGGTCAATTGCATGGTGCAATTGGGAAAGAAAACAAGACAAGCAGAGTGCATATGTGAGCAAACCAAACAAAAAGAAAGACATGCAAAACTGGAACAAAGCCTATGCCCTCTAACTACTACCAGCAAGCATCCAGATGGAACTTATTGTTAAACACACACATGGTGTATGAGAAACTAAACACACACATAGAAATATAAGCATGACATACTCATATTATTCACCATAGATGTACATTTATAATACAATGGTGTGACTCTTGGATTCATCTTCCAAGGTCACTTGGACTCCTTTGTGGCTCTTCGCCTTCCACACCTGCCCATAGAGTATTAGGTGTTCAACATTCCCCTCTCTTAATCCGAGGGGGTATGTGTGAGTCCAAGAAGAGAGTTATAATATAAATCTTCAAAGCATGCATGGCAGCATCTAGGCTGATTCAGCTCTCTGAAATGTTGGCAAAAATAGGTGGTTTAAGGATGACCACCAACACTGGAACTAAATGCTAATTGTAGTTCCCGAAACTCTTTCAAAACTGGCAAGAAGCTAAGGGCTTCTGGTAGAGGAATTGTCCCTCATATTTGAAGATCGATACCTTCAACCTAAAAGAAGGGAAGTATAAAACCTATGATGGTTTAAGGATGACCACCAACACTGGAATGCTTGATGCATTTCCTGGAACTCTTCTAACGCTAGGAAGAAGCTGAAGTCTTCTGCTAGAGGAAGTGTTCTGAAATAGGAAGAATATCAACCTCAAATAGATGGTTTAAGGTTTTCCACCAACCAAAGGCATGCTCATGGGCATCCGTGTCTCTGGCTTCAAATTTGAATCTAGAACGATAGGTTGTGGCTCACGCTCACTTGAACTGTTGTGTCTCTGGCTACAACTATGAGTATGGAATGAGAGATCGTGGCTCAGGCTCACTTGATGTAGCGTCGAAGATTGTAGATGACCACCATTTCCCCCCCTGTTAGGTACAAGGTGAGATGATGGTGAAAACTCAACTGCAATATTGTTCAATATTCGAGAACAAGTTCTGACATGCAACTTAAACATCTTCTTCGGTGTTGATTCCCATTGCCAAGAAGCGATCCATCCAAGGTGAATCTTTGTTCTTGCAAGAGGCTTATTTCTGAAGCATCTGTGTGAAGAATGGGTGTGCTGACCACAGTTCTTTCATGGGTGAAGATCAAAACAATGATATTTCATATGGCCAACTCAATCATAGTCTTGGAATTTCACAATCTCTCGTTGTTGTTGCCATGGAAGAGGAGCAGGATCTGGAATAGCTGCAGGTGAACTGTCATGAAGAAATCTGGCACTCTGAAATTTGATGGGCTTGCAGTATATGAAATATGAAAGGACAATTTATTGTCATATCCAAGACCAGTTCCATGCTTTTTGTGGACAAGCTCTTCCCAAGGTCTGATGATGGGCTTGGGAAGTGCAGACTGAATTGCTGCATTTTCATGTAAATATGCTCTTGTACAAGGAACCAAATGTTAATAGACTACAACTTTATATTATTTTTGTTGATTGGAGTCCCTCTGAACAGGTTCAGAATGATGACTCCACTGTTGTAATTCTTCTTGTTATAGCTGGGATTCAAGCTGCAAAAAATAAATCTTCTCTTGTGCATTTTGTAGGCATTTTTTAATGTCAAAAAAGGTGCTTTTGTTGATATTATCAATAGTGGAATGCATAAAAGTGTTCAACAACTCTAATGCATCATCAATTTCAACCTTTTTTTTTTTTTTTTTAAACAACTCAGGCCTAACAAGTGAATGGGTGTAACAACTCAAATGGTGAAGGTATAAGAGGAATTTCAAGGGTTTTATAAACAATCCTATGCTAATACAACAAATTTCCTTAACGATCCCAATAACTTCACCTTAGCAGATTGATAACATTAGTCGATTTGTATGCTCCAAATTGTGATTCCTCAATGGCGTGGTAACAATCCTTCTAAGGTGAACTACGATGAGAGAGCCACTAATGTGACTATGAAGCTGTATTTATTTTCTTGAGATTGAGACTGGATATAGCTCACAGGCCAAGGCCTTGTAAAGGCAGGATTTGAAACAATTGACCCTCTTGCAACACCTATCATTAACACTTAAAGAACCTTCGTCGGAGGGTGTTATTCAACTTCAGGAGGGGAATTTTGTGAGGATGATTAATACGTGAGCTCTATCCTTCAAATATACTGATTCCTCTCAAGGTTCTTGCAGCATCCTCAAGCTTCCCAAGCACATTGAGTTCATGCACTAGCTTGAAATTATTCATTTAAAAAGCTGTGTAATATAGGACTGGATCTTTTGGCTTCAAAACCTCATGGAGTAGCCGCAAGAGAGCAAGATTCAGATTCTTTGTGACTCTTTGTGAATGCCAAAGCAAGGTCAACACTTGATGAAGTCAATGCAAGCTAGTGAGAATTGTTTCTGCAGAGATCGCAGAGCATTGTTGTGGAATGAGCCTGAAGTCTAAAACATTCCTGCCCCAAAGTTAAAATGGGTGCAGTCTTGCTGCTATCGGTAACTGATCAAGTCGATCCAAAAGTATGTGGTTCTCCAATCATCTACTGGAACTAATTTCTTGAGAGGAAAGGTTTAACAAAGGAGGATATTGATGAAGCTTTCTGGTGCGTACCAGATCCCCCATTTAATGAATTTCTAGCTAAAGAAACTGTTCAAAGTCAAGATACACAATCATCTCCTCCCAGTACTATACAAACTCGACCCCTAGTTCAAATGTTGAAGCATACAGTGGCTCCACTAGTTACAACATCGACGGCCCTCTTGGTTTAGCCAACCCGTTTTCACTGGACACATATAATTTTTGCTGTAGTATTGCTCACTGCAATGGATGCCGGTGCCGGTGTGTTCTTCAAGAATGCATTTATTCCAAAATTGAAAGCTTGGATATGGCAAGTAACTTCTGAAGTTGATGAAACTGAGTGGAAGAAGGCTCTAGAGCCAAGTCCAGCTGCAGAAGCTGCAGCTACTGCAAAATCTTCTTCTATGGTAGTATCTAAGGTGGCTAATGTTAGTCGAGAATTTTTCAAATCAAGAATTGAAGATACGAAATATTTTGAGGGCCTGCTGAGGTCTGTGGAAGGAAAAATTGACGAAATGAAGTCAATGAAGACTACTCTTCGGTACATACAAAGTAGTAGGCATGATTTTCATACTGCAAATGGAATGTTTGAGGACCGAGTTGAAAGTGAGACACACACTGGGAAAAGTAAAGGCACTTTGGGAGCCATTTCACCTATAAAGCAAATACATTGGAGAGGAATTTCTGAATAAAATTCCAAGAAATTCAAAGTTGATGCGGATGTACAAACTGTTGGTCAGGGGTCAATGAGGCCCTCATCTGCACCTGCAAGTGTTGAGCCCAGTCTTGATCCACATTCAAAATCATACATAGAGGTAATGGGAAAATCACCGCATCTCAACGGTCCTGAGGGAATGTGGCAAATCACTACATCGACAGAGGCAGGGTTGAGTAGCGTAGAGGCCAAACAATAGAGAGGGAATTAGAAGAGCATAAAAGTTAAAATAGAGCTGGAAAAACCTTAAAATGCCAGGACCTCACCTGTAGCTTTGATACCATGTTAAACACACACATGGTGTATGAGAAACTAAACACACACATAGGAAAGATAGGCATGAGTTACCCTTCCATTAATCATAGATGTACATTTATATTACAATGGTGTGACTCTTGGATTCATCTTCCATGGTCACTTGGACTCCTTTGTGACTCTTCGCCTTCCACACATGCCCATAAAGGATTAGGTGTTCAACACTTGTAAACCCACAATGCCCATGCACTAAATATTACAACCCAGAAACAGAAAATTTTCATTATAAACCCAATCCAGAGGACCACCACTGAAGAACCCAGATGAAAGGGAAAAACCCCAGAATAATGAAGTATAAAACTCAAAAAAATTAACTAGGTTGAATACCTTAGAGTAGTAATAATTCGCAACAACAAGCATAGTGAATAGATAAAGAACATACTAGGTCAGGGGATGCGAGCTCGAGATTCTAACCTGCTCATGTGTGATACCTTTATCTACTCTAGCTTCCTCCATAAACTGCTGAGATGAAATGCCATATTTCCCCTCACCAACCTTCATGGCTCCTTTAACACACCGACATTTTTTCCCATACAGCTCTAACATGGTTAGTTGGAAACCACCGTCATTCTGCCAATCATTATGTTATATAGGCAGTAGTACCCACCCTTTTTTTTGCATACCCTCATCTAGTTGTTGTGTGGTATCCACGGTCTTGTGCACCTCTTCGCTCCAATCTCCCACTTGGCAGCCTGATCGGGGATCCTGAGAATCCCATTATCTCTATCCACAATTAGCGGTAGAGACTGTAGTTCCCCCTCTTGAACTATTTTATCCTGGTTAATGTCCAAATGTCATCCTTCGTGAGTCCAGCCCCATTTTTCCAAGTAATCGAAAACTGTGTTTCCTCCTCTGCGAACATGCGACAAAATGTGGTAGCTTATGCATGGGAGGATTGTACTGATACCTTGGATTAGGCGTGCTATTATCTAGCTCTGGCTAATTTTCTCCCAGCCTATCCCCTATTTCATCTTCTTCAAAACCCCGGTTACCATGGCTAAGTCCCCTTCCACTATGATTATATGGTAGTGTTCTCTCATGGCTATTTACAAGCTTGGTTTTACTTCCATAAGTTCGGCTTCATTGTTCATGGTGAAACCAAGGTCCATCGCATATATTTTTCAAACTAAACCCTTCGAATCTTGAAATATTCCTCCTTCTCCTACCTGACCCGGGTTTCCTTTAGAGGCTTCATCATAGTTAATCTTCACAAACCCCTGCTAAGGAACCTCGAGTTTGTATTGAGGGTTTCTATCTGGTGGTTTTTGTTTCCACGATGTCGGAGCCAGCATTTGGGGTTTCAAGTTAAGTATAGCTGAAATTGTAGCCTCATTTTTATTTACTTTCCAGTCATCTTGATTCCATTTCACTATGAGGATAACTTCTGTGATATTATCTAGGTTAAATTTCCATATCTACTCATGTTGCCTATACTCATCTTTGAAAATTTGTAGTTTCTTTAATTCAAGATATCCCATACATTAAACCCCATAGATAGTCTCCACGCTCTATTTAGGGCATCGCTTGTGTACCCTCCTTTTCTCTAGATTTCAATAGTATGCCTAATGCTCCTTTTATCCTGATTCATTTGTTGAAAGAGGGAGGATAGTTTTTTCCATAGGGTCGCAGCTACACAACTATTATTCAAAAAAAATTCGATATTTTCTTCATTATTCTTACAAAACGTACATGTTGATGGTCCATGCATCCATTTCTTCCGCAGCTGATCTCAGGTAAGAACTTTACCATGATTAACTAGCCATAAAAAATATTCAATTTTTGGCCAATGTTTTTCCGACCATATTTTTTTCCAAAGGGGAACAACTATGTTGTGTAAATTATTAGATTTTATGTAGTAGCCTTTTTGTATTGTGAACATGCCCTTGGTGCAGTATCCCTATCTCAAGATATCTTCTCCTCTTGCTGCAATTGATTTTCTGGTTTTAAGTTCTTTTTCATAGTTCTCCCATTGGTGAGTTTCTAGAGCATTCTTCCAATGCTCCTTTAATTTCCATTTCCTCCATTGAATATTTGTCTACTCATTCCAGAAATGTGCTACTGACTTAGTCTTCGGCCTATTGGTGAATAGAAAGATCTCCCTTAGATCAATTCGACTGAAACTTTTTTCATTTTCTGCCAAGAATCCTCCCAAAAATGGGTAATTTTACCTCCCCTGATTTCCCAAAAACTATTTTCACGAATATGATATTTGTTTAAGGCTACCAAATTCCAAATGTTGGATCCTTTCAGAGTTATTTTCACTTTTAATTTTCCTGTTGTAGTAACAGGAATATCATATTTTATTTCATGGATTACTTTCCATATATCCCCACCCCACTATAACCATCTCCACCAGATTTTAGCTCCCATCATCCAATTAATCAAGTATGGATCTCTTAACCCCAAGCTTCCCGTCCTCTTTATTTTCGCAATCTTATCCCATGAAAGAAGGGCCCATTTACAGGCTTGTTGGGAACCCTTCCAAAGAATTTTTTTAAACATCTTGACCATATCTGTTGTGAAACCAACTCCAAAAATAGAAGAAAAGAGATATCAACGCCTTAGAAATAAGCCACTTCGAGGGGGCAACCTCCAATACATTACATGAATGACAATTCTTGGATGATACAAATGACAAAACCTCCTTTCTATATATAGGAGTCCATGGGGCCACAATGTAATCCTAGCTGACCTAAGAATAATAATTTAAGGGCACACTAATAACAATATGGGGGTTACAGGGGTACAACAATAACAATAAGGGGGTTAAACTAACAAAAATAAGGGACTATACTAGTAATATAGGGACTTAACATGCCCCTCTCCTTTGAACAAGTGTTCGCCTCAATGCTTGATTATTTCTTGATGCTTTTGTATAAAATTCTCATCCTCCCATGTGGAAACGTCTGCAGGAAAGTTCTTCCACTTTCTGAGATACTCTGAAATTGATCGTACTTGTCAATTTATTGTTTTTGTGACTGATTCGTAACTTCTTTTGATGTGATGTTGATATTCCTGTTGTGTCATTTGATTCTGCACCAAAGTTAGGTTATCCTTTGAGAGTTTAAGAAATTGTTGTTGATGCTTGATGTGATCTTCCACTACTTTATCATCCATATTAGATTTCATTTGATCCTTAAAACCATAAAAATTAGCCTCAATTTTTTCTTTTAAACCATCTATGTCATCTTCGGCTGCGCTTCGTAAGATTGAAATTTGTTGCACTTGATACCGTAATTTTGATATCTCATACTGCAATTCTTTCTCTTCATGTGTCATAGTATATATTTCTAAGGGCTCAATGGGTATAGAATTATTTTTTGGAGGGATTATAAAACCCAATACTGATAAAAATTCTTCAATAGGCCCTTGGAATCACTTCAAACTAATTTTTTTTTTTTTTACACAAGACTTATGCAATTCAGAAAAAAATACACACCTTTTTCCTTCTTTTGAGGAGCTCAATATTTAAACTGAATTATATCTGTGATTTGGATATAAAATATTTGAAATTTTTCACTGAGGTAGCCCTCTAACTCCTTTTTCGAATGCCACAAGACTAACCTAATTTGGATTCTTGAAGACAAATTTGTACCCAATCTCTTACGATGACCAAATTATGGACTGGTTCAGTAGAGTGAAATTGAATGACTTTCCACATGTCACTGCTTCGTCCTTCGGATCTGAAATTGATAGACGGGAAACTACCTTCCGTGTACTTGCTGTCACTTTTAACATAATTTCAATCTGATGCTCAGAGAGATAGTTGTGAAGATTTTCCCACGATCATGTCTTTGAAATGAAATTTGGTAGCCTGAAAAAGTCCTAACTTCCACAGACCATATCTTCAAAAATATTGCGAGAAAAGATCTAAAATTATGCAACACTGTTCCTCAGGATTTCGGCTTCGCGCTCTAAAAATTTCAGCTTCTGAATCTATGTAGAAAAACAATTATAGTGAAAATTCTTGCAACAATGTTCCTCAGGATTTCAGCTTCACACTTTAAAAATTTTAGCTTCTGAGCATTCATAAAAAAATTGTGATAGTGAAAATGCCACAATGACCTACTTGGAGCAGTGAAACCCTAGAATCCAAAGCTTTGATACCAAATGTTGTGAAACCAGCTCCAAAAATAGAAGAAAAGAGATATCAATGCCTTAGAAATAAGCCACTTCGAGGGGGAAACCTCCAATACATTACATGAATGACAATTCTTGGATGATACAAATGGAAAAACCTCCTTCCTATATATAGGAGTCCATGGGACCACAATGTAATCCTAGCTGACCTAACAATAATAATTTAAGGGCACAATAATAACAATATGGGGGTTAGAGAGGTACAAAAATAACAATAACGGGGTTACAATAACAACAATAAGGGACTATATACTAGTAATATAGGGACTTAACAATATCATTACAACTAGTTTTAGGTGCTTCCAGTATCGAGAGCTGATAAGTTGGAATGGATTGTAAGACTGCTCTTAACAGGACAACCTGACTCGGAGTGTTAAGCACCCCAAAAGCCAAATTTTGAGGCTGGGCCTGTATGCAGTTAAGGAGATATTTCCAACCAGAAACACGAAGGGAGCTTAGACTCAAGGGGATTCCTAAATATTTCATAGGCACGGATCCTATATTGAATCCCAAGGTACGTGAAATAAAGCGTTGGGACAATATATTATTATTAAAAGATTACACATTTGATTTGTCATTATTGATAAGGGTCCCAAAGGCTTCCAATAATTCTTTAAGTATTGATAGGATAGCCTTAGATTCTTTCAAGGTAGATTGAAAAAACATCATAATGTCATATACAAACTGTTGGTGGACCTAGGCCTTCAGCTGCAATGATAAAGAGAAATGGGGAGAGAGCATCTCCTTGTCTTAGCCCTCGGGTAACATTAAAGGGATTGAAGTGAACTCCATTAAGAAGAATGGAATAGTGAGGAGATGAGATAAAAGACATTATCCAATAAATCCATCTTACATCAAAGCCAAAGTCCTGGAGAATAGCTTTAAGATAATTCTAGCTAAGATGGTCATAAGCTTTAGAAAAAACAAGTTTAATCAACATACCTTTTTCTTTAAGGGTATGAAGAGAATGTATAGCTTCCTATGCCGTAATTATGTGTTTCAAATTTTTCCTGCCTCTTACAAAGCCCATTTTCTCAGGTGAAATTATGTCCAGGAGGATAGGTTTCAAATGATTTTCCATAATAGTAGATAAGATCTTGTAAATTACATTACATAAGGCAATAAGCCGGAAACCTGCTGGTACATCTGAGTTTTCTTGCTTTGGAATGAAAGAAATGAGGGTGGAATGAAGGGCTGGATATAGCTATCATGAACGTTAGGACTCATCAAATAATTCCCATATGTTCCTACCAATCAAGGACCAAGCTGCCTAATAAAATTTTGATCCTGGATAACTATTGAGGGTATGTTTCTTGTGATGCACCCAATAGCTTTTGATCTATGTTGATCAGGGTCTTTTAGAATATTACTAAAATGATTAACTAACATGGTATCCATATCATTACATTGGACTAGACTATTTCCTCATAGGTCCTTTAGGGAAAATATATGGTTATGTTGTCTCCTCTATATCATGGCCTTATGGAAGAAGTTTGTGTTTTTATCCCACGAAATTACGTTAGCACGAACTCGACGATTATGTCCGAATACATTTATTACAAGAAAATTATAATACATGAACTATCGCCTCTGTCTCTTTCACCTCCAGCCTTTCATAACTTAAAGCAAAAATAAAACAGAGTAACAGTTCCTCAGGATCAGGAGATCCTGCAGCTTTGTGGCTATAAACTAAATACTCCAAGAATAGGCATGCCTCTACATCTTCTGCTAATTCATAGGTCCCGATACGATTCCGTTTTCTTTTCTTATCTGTTGCTACTTGGTCATTCTGGCCAAAAATTTGGCTGTTTTGATTCCCTATCAATAAAGATAGAAAAAAATCATTTTTTGTGCTATTAAACACACCTTTTATCAGTAATTAATTCTACCTTAATTTTGCATTATTTTCCTTTACTTTATTGTTAAGATATAGGAAAGGCATATAAAAGTAAATGAAAAAGCATGGTAAATATAGGGGTAAAATGTACCTTTTCCTTGGTCCAACATACCCCCCTTCTTACCTTTTTGCGTGTCCTCATGCAAACAGATGATTGAGGTGTAGTTGGGTTAAATAATATGAAGGATAGACTTCTTCCTTGTAAAGTCTAAAACCATGTTTTTGTTTTACCTTTGCAAATGCTAAGTTTTTGTGCCCCTCTGGTAACTCATAATCATGGCGATAGTCTTCAAGAAGCTACCATATGACGGGACAACTGTATATGTACCCCATCCATGTAGGACCCATGTTCAAAATTAGGTTATTGTACAGAAGAAAATGGGAAGCAACAACTTTAAAGTTCCTATACCCAAATGGTTTTCTGTTCTTAACATTATTTGTAGAGGCTTGCTATCTCTGTTTGACTGCTGATACTGCTTCTTCCGGAATATCCTGGAATTATACCCACCCATTCTACACAATATCCTTGTGAATAGGTCCCAATATGTCTATCACTCCTTTCCGTTGCATAAAATTCTTATGTTGAGTAATCAAATATTAGGGTTTGGTAGGTTCCCCTCTAACCCATAGATATAATCCATGTTCTCTTTTCTGAAAGGTATTGTAGGTCTTATCCCATCTAGTATCATTTTTTTTCAAAGGACTCAAAAGCTTGGAACTAAATGTTCCCTATGAAGGGATTGGCGTTACTGTCTCTATCCTCTTCTAGAAATAAATTGTGAAAATACAATTTGCCAAAATGGTGCGGAATTTGTTCATCAATATTGTTACAACATTGGACAAACTCTTCAATGGTTTTGAAGGTAGTGGTTTTCCCTACTTTGACAGCCTTGATTTTCAGCAACATATATATTTCCACTAGGAATAAAGCATAATTAGTGGTTGGTGCCTTGCAACTCAATACATATGAGTAAATAGAAAAAACAACATTGGTTTGTTTCTTAGCCTATTCCAATTTATATTGCACCTTCTTCACTTTTCCCCTTTCTTACCTTAGTTAGGCAAAGGTTTCGTCTTAAGTTCCAAAAAGTTCTTTGACTCTTTTTAGTAGTGCCTGATTTTCCTGTAAGGGTATTACTTCCTTCTTATATTGGGAGAATTCATGCTGAACTTGAGTCAATTCGTTGTGAAGCTTTTGATTGACAGTTTTTTCTATCAAAGGAGTGTAGGGAGATGTTACCTTTGTTTGAGTCTCCTTGTCTTCTATAAGTATTAAATCAGTCTGTGCAGAGAGTTCAGCAGTATCTACCGTTTGGGTAACAAAATCTGTTTGGGCTCCCATGGTAGCTAATTCCTTCTTAGGCTTCCAGGCCTTGTTTGCTTCTTCCAACCATTTCCTTAACTGTTTTACCATTTTTCTCCATTTCCTACATTTGTTGTTCATTTTTCTTAAATTAATCTCTCATATTTTTTCTTTTGGCAGGATTTTGGCAGGAGAAGGAGTAGCAGTGGCTTCAGGGTCAGTAACGGTTATGACAATTCTAATTTTATCATAAATGATGTTTTCTTTAGGTGTCTAAGAGGTTCTTTCAGCATAGATGTCCTGACTGGGTGGAATAATATTTTCTTCAGGTGTCAAGGGAACTTTCTCAATACTTGTGTCCCATTCTAATAGAATAGTATCCCCTGACTAGTTTTGAGACTCAGATATTTTCTGTATCTGGTCTACCCTACTCACGCATTCATTATCAGAGGGGGATAAAACCCTCAAATCATACAATTCATCATGGGGAGATAGGATTTAATTATGGATAGAGCTGCTAGAAAAGGCATATTGGTTCAAATGGTCCGTATATTCCTTATATTGTTTAGATGGGTTCCCAAGATTTTCTCATTTGCTCTAGTACTTGATCCATTTCTTCCTCACAATCTTATAAAGACATATTTTGAGAGCTCAGAGGTGGCATATGGGATGGTCCCACATCATCTGGAAATACAGAGGTGTTTTTCCATAGTTTTTACATTTTAAGCTGTCTCTATTTTCTTGGTTCTGCAGTTGAAAGATGGTTTCTCATCCCTCTTGCTCTCCTGGGTATGGCTATTCTAGGGAGTTCAATTTTTGCTCTCCCGGGGTTTTCTTTAAGGGCAGGTAGGGTAGGATTAACAAATATTTCCCATGTCAACTGATGTTTTTTTAACTCATGAATGACAATCAATTTAATCAAGCCATGGTGACTAAAAACTGCTTGAGGGTTTTTAGGTCTTCCAGTCCGAACAACAATATCATGCAATACAAAATTTAGGAAAAAGGGAAAATTAATTCAAATTTTTCACTTGAGAATAGCTAATAGATTAAGTTGATGGGACTTTACCACATCCTGGCGTCTGTCGCATGTGATATATATTTGAATGAAGACTGCCAGTTCTTGCCAAGGTTGTTGCAAGGATGCAAGATTAATACCTTTCCGTTTTCGATCCAGTGGCTCACCTAGGTCCTAGTACACTGAAATTTCTTCTTGTATAAGTACATTCTTATCATTCCATATTTCTCCTTCTATTGGAAGTCCTGAGACCTCAGCGATGATTTCTTCGGAGACTGGTATGATTCTTCCTTTGACTATGGTATGCCCTTCTTGCAGGTTTTTGCAATAATTCAACTATTGTTTCTATATTAAACCCATGTAGTCTATGTAGATATGGAATCCAGACAGATTGTTGGAGAATTGTGCGCGCTAATTCTGAGGCTTGCAAAATTGTTGGTTCATTATGAAGAGAATTTCCACCCTTGGCTACTATGTGTTTAGAACTGGTTTCTTCACCCTTTTGCATGTGTTTCCTTTGCCTCTATTAGTTAAAACAACATAAACATTGCATGCGAATTTTATAAAATATATTATTAAAATTGTGGCTTCATGACCTAAATGCAGTGATTCTTTCATCCAATCAACATATCCGAAGGGAGTCGCATGGTTAATTCGCATGCTTATTCATTATGAATATTTGTACCCCCTCCAATGGGAGAAGGGCATCCACGACCTTAAAGCTCAAGAAAAGAGGAAACGTGGTAACAATCATGAATGCACATGAAGTAAGTGTCAGAAGTTCATAATCATTACAAATGAACATCAGGTGGAAATGACCAAAGAAGGGGAGAAAAGTAGAGTAGCAATTATTATGAACAAGATGTCCTATTTTGATGGCATAGCATGAGGGAAGTATGAAAGGTGACATATTATGATTGATGTTGTCATCCCTTAATTTAGAATGAAAATATAATTCACTCATAGCTAATTATGCGAGTAGGTAGTGATAACACTTATTTAAGTAGTGCATTTATCTTCGTAAATGGATCAATAGGAAATAGGCCATATAAAAGTAATTGGCTATTGTTATAAAAATACTTCGATGTCACTAGGAGATCCATTGCTACCAGAAGGCATCCATAGCCTCGACAAGGTTTCTATTTAGACCCTGAAATGAGCCAAAATACTCTATTTAAAGGTAGACATTTTGCTTGTTTTATGGAGAAACCACTATGTTGTTGTGGTGGCTAGATAGTCATAGTTCCATTCATGGTGATTTTAACAGAGTGGTTAGGCCAGATCGTGATGATACCTTATGTCCTTCAAGTAGTTTTAGCTATCGAGAAGGTCACTACCATGGTGTGTTGGCCATTGTGGGAATGTCACCTGTTAAACCCTCATGATCATGGTAGGTTGGCTCGTGATGAGACCCCTTATTATCTCTTCTTAAAAAAAAAATTCACATAGACATAATATATATATATATATATATATATATATATATATATGGAGGGAGGCTCATTAACTCCTTAAGAGTTAGGGATGGTGTAAGAAGTAAAAATAATGCCAATACAATTAATACTCTTATTCCTATATCCTCATGCCAAAGAGAATTACCACTTGAGAGTGTAAAAATATATACTAGCATAAGACTACACAAATGAATTATGTAATAATACATCTGAATAGGAGATATCGAGCCCTTCATTATCGAGATAAACCATGTCAGCTCTCGAAGCAGAGATTTCCATCAAAATTTCAAAATATCATAATATTAGTAATATCACTACTTTTCTCCTCTTTAGGTGCCAATTCCTTTTCTTAAAATGGTTTTATGGCGAGAATGTGTAAAGGAAGAGTGGATGTTTGAAAATAAATCATCGAAAGACAAAAAAATTCTAAATTAAACGAAAATATAGAAAGAAAAGAAAAGAAAAAAAAACATGTTATAAAATAAATCATTTGTTCAATTGGATTGCATGGTAGCTATTCAATTCAATTGAACAACAACTGTTCAATGGTTTTGAACAACAAAAGTAAAATCATGCAACAAAAAAATAGTCGTTCATTTGAATTGAATGATAGTTGTTCAATTCGATTGAACAACAACTATTCAATTCGATTGAACAACAATTGTTCAATGCTTTGAACAACATAAATAAACACACAAACAAACACATCCATTCATTTGAATTGAACGGAAACTGTTCAATTTTATTGAAAAACAATTGTTTAATGGATTAAACAACAAAAGTAAATTCACGCAACAGAAAAAAAACTGTTCATTTGAATTGAACGACAACTGTTCAATTCAATTGAACAAAAATTGTTTAATTCGATTGAACAACAACTGTTCAATGGTTTGAACAACAGAAATAAACTCACTAAAAAATGCAGCCATTCATTTTAATTGAACGACAAATTTTCAATTTGATTGAACAACAATTGGTTAATGGATTGAAAAACAAAACACACGAAAGAAAAAAGAAAAGAAAAAGAATGCAACTGTGAGCATCAAAATAATGAAAAAGAGATGGAATTATTATGTAAAACGATGAGAAGAACTATAAATTGCAGGAAACATATATACAATATTTACAAGAGGAAATAACAATTTTTTATGAAATTAAAGCTATAGGGCCATCGTGCCCTATAGCTAAAATTTCGATGTGGGATCATCACGCACATGCTGGCAAAAAGAATCTTTCATAAGAGGTTTATGATAGAGGCGCATCCAGTGTCCATTGACTCGAAAGGCAGAGCCAGATCCATATATGGTGGTCAGGGTAATGGTACCATTGCTGTGCAATTCTTGAATTTCGTATGGCCCAAGCCACCTTGTTTGTAACTTACTCGGGAAGTCCTTGAATCTAGAGACATAGAGGAATGTCCAATATATTTTCTAGAATGTATTCTTTTTTATGACATTGTCATGCCACTTAGCTCATTGTAGTTGAATAATTTTAGTGTGTTGTAGAGAAAGTAGTCATGATTCATCCAATTCATTTATTCGTTGGAGTCTTCTAACTTGGGCCTCCGTCAAATCCAACCCCACTTCCTGGGTTATTCTCAGAGCATTTATTTCAAATTCAATAGGGAAAATTGGTTCCTTTCAAGATACTAGATGGTACAGAGAATATCTGGTGGTGTTTCACCACGTAGTGTGATAAGCCCATAAGGGCTATGACAGTGTAGTAGCCCAATCCCGGTGATGTGTTGAGACTATTTTAGTGAGAAATGCCTCAAGGAATTTATTGGTGCATTCGACCCACCCATTCGCCTGCGGGTGGTAGGGAGAGGTGACTCTATGGGTGAAATGGTGGTTCTTTAGAGTGGTTGTGATTTTATTTCCCACAAATTGTTCCCCTCCATTAGTTATCACTTCACTCGATAATCCATACCGCACAAATAGATAAAAAATAAAATTTATCATAGATTCTTCTGTAGCTCTCAACAAAGCCATTATTTCTACCCACTTCGTCACATAATCTGTGGAAACCAGTATGTAGGTCTTCTTATTCGATGGCAGGTTGAATGACCCAACAAAGTTTACTGCCCACCATTCTAAAGGTTCTACTACCAAATGTGGCTACAATGGAATCTTTTTAAACTGGTCAAAGCGACCCATTCTTTGGCAACTATCACAGGCTTGGACATATTTCATGGGATATTTAAAAATTGTAGGCCAATAGTAGCCCATTTGTAATACTTTGTACCCCGTCCTATGATCTGCAAAATGGACGCCACTTGGTTCATCATGATAGGCCCTTAATATTTCATAAATCTTGTCTTCTTGGATGCATGTGCATATATGCATATCTGCTCTTGTATGGAAAATATATCCATCTATCCAGGAGAATATAGCACTGCGTTGAACAATTAGCTTATGTTCCTTTGTTTTCAAGTGTCTTGGCAGCTTTCCTATTGCCAGATAATTCTCTACATCTGCGTACCATGACGTTTTTATTATTACAACAAACAAATTCTCATCAGGGAACTGATCATCCACTGCTAGTGGGTCATTTGAATTTGAAACTCTATATAGGAAATCTACAAATACATTCTCCTTTCCTGGACAGTCCTTGATAGTTATATCAAACTCGTGTAAAATCAATAACCAAAGAGTCACTCTTCCATTTTTAATAGGTTTATTAGATAAATATTAATGGCACAGTGATCGGTATACATGAATACTTGATCGCCAGTTATATAATGTCTAAATTTATTAATATCATAAATGACAGCCAAGAATTCCTTTTCAGTTAATGTATAGTTTAATTCAGCAGGAGTGATATTCTTGCTGATATAGTAAACAATGTAGGGCTTCTTTTCCTCTTCTTTACCGAGAGCTGCCCCTATCATTGTATCGGATGCATCTGAGGAAATGTGAGAGGGCAGCTCCCAATTGGGGCCACGTAAGACTAGTGTAGTCGAGACTAGTTTATTCAAATCTAAAAAATAAGTGTCACATTTTTCAAACCAATGGAATTCAACATTTCCAGTTAATGCATACAAGGGTGCAACAATTTGTGAAAAAATATTTATAAACCTATGGTAGTACCCTACATATCCAAGTAAACTATGTACCTTTGTCTGAGTACAAGGTGTGGCTAATAAAAGAATTTCCTCTACCTTTGCCGGATCTACCTGTATTCCAGCTGCAGAGATGTAGTGTCCTAGGATCACTCCTTCGGTCATCATCATGTGAAACTTTTCCTTGCTCAAACACAATCTGGTAGCAATACATCGTTCCAATAAATTTTCTAGTGTTTGTACTGCATGATCAAAGTCATCTCCATATGGAGTAAATTAGTCCATTTAAGCCTCGAGCCCTTCATTTATTAAATAAAAAAAAATGTTGAGTATGGCCCTTTGAAATGTTTTTGGGGAATGGAATAGTCTGAATGGTAATACCCTCTAGGCGAATGTACCCTAGGGGCAGGTAAAGGTAATTTTATCTTGGTCTTTAGGGGCTATCTGGATTTGATTGTAACCACTGAAACGATCAAGAAAAAAGAAGAACCACTTTCTTCCCAATGTATCAAGGACCTAATCAACAAAAGGGATGGGAACTGGTGTTTCTGTGTTGCTTTATTTAGTTCTCTGTAATCCACACAGATTCGTCACTTACCATTATTTTTAGGAACGACTACTAAAGGAGAGACCCATTTATTGTCTAAAATAGGATAAATGAAGTTTACATCTAGCATCTTTTGTAATTCATCTTTTGCAATGTCTTTCAAATGTGGGTTTAACCTCCAATGAGGCTACTAAATAGGCTGAGCATTCTTTTCAGTATACTTGTGATGTGTGCATAGTTGAGGATCTATACCCTTCATGTCTGGGTAGTCCCAAGAAAATTCTCCCTTATATTTTTGTAAAATTTTAACGATATTTTGTTGTTAGTTACTATCCATACTGTCGTTGATATTTAAAAATTTTCCTGGCTCAATTTCAATTGGAATGTTGTTGCAAAAAAAAGTTGTGGGTTTGTGTTGGTCATCAATGTCTGCTAAGGGGTCCTCCTGTGCTTTGTTATCAAGAATTATTTTTAACATTTGGCACTTTAATTTTTTTGAAGTAGATGGTTGGTTCATGAAGTTATTGATTACATCATCTTTAGCTTGATCTTTGAATTCAACTGCTTCAACTATTGTCAGTGGTGAACGAATGTTTTGTTCCCAGTATGTATGTGGTTTTTTGTGAATATTTAGAGTGGGAAGACTTGGTTTTGCAGGGGGTTATATGGATATATTATTTATGGTATCTCCTCCAATGGTCATGTTACCTGTTCGACAGCATATGTAAGCATTGGCTGCCACTAACCAAGGTTGTCCCAATATCAGGGGATGTCCATCTAACCTACTTTTTGAGTTAATAACTAAAAATTATGTCGGGTCTTCCCAAGAGTCCACAGAAACCAATATGTCCTATAATATGCATTTTGTTTTGATAAAAAATCTTTCAAAAAGTTCCAGCAAGGTAGATGTGGGTTCCAATGCTGTTATACCTAACTTCTCACAAGTTTCTGTAGTTAAGATGTTAATGAACGCACCCAAATCAACTAATGTGTTTTAAAAGAAGTGGCCAAAGATATGTACCGTGACTATGGGGTTTTCTGGATCCTTGTATTTTATTGGTGTTTCTATACCCAAGAGTAACTCTGACAGTGCTCCCACTACATGAGCAGTTGGTACAGTCTTTTCTTTCCTCACCTATTTTTTTCTGCATAGTTCTTTAATCATTTTGGCATATATAGGGATGTCTTGTATAGCCTGTAGGAGAGGAATTTTAATGAAAATATTTTTTAATTCTCCTAGGAGATCAAAATATGAAGAGATTATTAGTTTAAGTAGTGTTAATCTCTCAGGGAATGGAGGAGATGAAATAATAAGTTTTTCAGGATCTTTTTGGTAAATTGTGTCCCTCCCCAGCTCTATATTTATTTTTTTCATAGTTAACCGTTTAGGTACTGTTTTAGTTTCAGACTCAAGTTGTGGTAGGGCCGTATATTCTTTAGGTGAAATAACATGCCCTGATCTTAGCCTAAGTTCATTGCATTTCTTATTTTCAGTTTCAGGGTTTGGGTTCAAAACAATTTGTATTAGATTAACTGGTCTGTTATTAGGATTATGATTAGGTTGAGCTGGTAGTTGAGGAGGCATAATAGGCTGAGGATTGTGATGGACTCTAGTAATGTGGGTTGATTCTGAGAACTTGTGCCCATAGGTAAATTGTTTATTCCGAGGGATCCCTGCCATTTTTTACACCAATTCATATTCTCTGAAGTGGAAGCAGGCCACTAGGACTGGTATGGATTGTTTTGCTACTAAGGGGGGGAAAAAAGAAAATTTGACAAACTATTACCTAAAGGGGATTGTGTTGGCCAAGGAGGCATGGAAAATGATTGGGAAGGCTAGAAAGAAAAAGGTGATTGGCCTTGCCATGCTGTTTTAGGGTTCTGTTGATTAAATTGTGGAGGAGAAAATAACTAAGACAAGTCTTGTGACATACTCGGTCATGCTTGCCACTATCGGCGTTGATTCATTAGATCCACCAGTTCTGTTTCTTCTCCTTCCTCTTTAAAAACCACTTTAAACCTTGGGAGTGAAGGGAAATGGTCAGTGGCATGGTCCTTGGTACAAATGGAACATGTTTGGACCATGTCTAATGGACACTCCTACTATTTGTGCTTCTTCCAATAGCATGGGAAAAAAAACAACCAAGTTTTGTTCTGCTAAAGCTTGCTTCTGCTTGGCTTGTAGGACATCTAGCTACGTTGTGAGGGTGCCTAAGATATCAGTTTTAAAATCTTCTAAAATATTTCCGAATTCTGTGTTGGTCACGCTACCACATGACTGTTTATAATTCCTCGTAATTGAATCCCATGTGGTTTGTCTACTTCATGTACTACCTCGAGAGAACCTCATACACAATGCAATAATGTCATCATATTCTTCTTGATAGATGTCCCATTTACCCATTATATTAAGTGTCTCTACCCATTATTGTTTCATTCCTTTAATCATTGTTGCCTTCAAAATATCTTTAGACAGTACAGTATATGGAGATATTTGCAAATTATACCAAAATCATTCAACATATGCTTCTAGTGTCTCATAAGGGTTACGAGCCCAATTAGAATTAGTGAAACCAATAAACAATGGAGATGCTCCTGCATAGTAATGAATCCCAAACTAACTGTACCTCGAATATATCGAAGAATTATTTTAGCTACTTTCCAGTGACTTTGATGATGTTTGTGCATAAACTAAGCAACAAGAGTAATGACAAAGGAAAGTTCAGGATGGGTATGGGTTAGATACAAAATCTTACCAACAAGTTGACGGTATAAGGTACCATCAACTTCAGGGGTAGTACAAGTGACTAAAATCTTGACTGTAGACTGAAATGGATAAGGGGATGGCTTACAATCTTCCACGTGAAAGTGGCGAAGAAGGTCATAGGTATACTTGGATTGAGAAAGGGTAATACCTTCTTTGGATTGCAAGACTTGAAGACCACGGAAATAATGCAAGTGTCCTATTTCTGTCATTTCAAACTTACTTTTGAGGCTAGAATTCACATGGATTATATATTTGGGATCACTGCTAGTGAGGATAATATCATCAAAATAAAGAACAAGGATGATTAAGGACTTGCTCACTTTCTTGGTGTAGACAGTGTTGTTAGAATGACATCTAGAAAATCCATTATCTAAGAGAAAGCTATCCATTTTGGCATACCAAGCTTGAGGGTCTTGTTTGAGACCATAAAGAGACTTCCTAAAGAAAAAAACAAGTCTATAGTCATTTTGGATAAAGCCAGGGGGTTGTTCCATGTAGATTTCTTTGTGAAAATCCCCATGTAAGAAGGCATATTTAACATCCATCTGATTGACTTCACATTTAAATGAGGTACCAAGGGAAAGAACAAGGAAAATAGAATTCATTTTGGAAACGAGGGATAAGGTTTCAATATAGTCAATGCCTTCAACTTGTGAAAATCATTTAGCAGCAAGACGAGTTTTATGTTTATCCACTTTTCCATCTAGTCCAAACTTTGTTCTGTAAACCCATTTGCATCTGACAAGTCTTCCTCCCATTGGAAGAGGAACAAGATCGAAGGTATTATTTTCTAGTGAGGAATGATATTCTTCGTTCATAACTGCATCCCAATCTAGATGACCTGAACTTATTCAAAGGTGTTTGGATCAGGATTTTCAGGAACTTGAGCCAAGAAGGAAGAGGCTCTTTTAAATTGATAACATGTACGACGTTGATTTGCAGGTTCCCCTGGAAGAGAACTTGTTGCATCTCGAGTAGAGAAGACCCATCTTGGAAGCTGTAGAGATGAAGGAGGATCTTGAGGAGGTGGAGGAGGATTTTCATCATCCAAAATAGAAGGAATTTTGTCAAAAATAGAATATATAGAGAGAGGTGTCACATATGCCGAATCAACTTCGCAAGCCAAAGGTGGCACACCTGCCGAACTAGGCTCACAGGTCGATATATTTTAATCAAACTTTACAGCTCTTTTAATTATTACATTTTTGGATTTTGGTTGAAGAAGTATATATCATTTGACATCTTCAGAATATCCAATAAAAATGCATTTTCCACTCTTAGGATCTAAGGCTTTATTTTTCGCATCTGGAATATGGGCCCAAGCTTCACTTCCAAAAACAAGAAAGTGACTTACATATGGTTTGATTGAGCTCTAGACTTCTTCTCGATTTATATTCCTTAAAAACTTTGAAGGAGTGTGATTTAATATGTATTTTTCACAGTTAATTTCTTCTACCCAAAAATTAAGACTAATTCATTTAGATTAAAGCATACAATTAGCCATTTTCTTTAGAGTTTCATTCTTCCTATCAGCTACACCATTTTGTTGTGGAGTATATGAACCAGTATGTTACAATTAAATTCCATGCTTAGTGCAATAGTGGATAAATTTGTTGTTAGCATATTCTTCTCCGTTGTCAGATCTTAAGCTAAGAATGTGATGTCCAAATTGTTTCTCAACAAAGGCCTTAAACGCAAAGAACATCTTAACAACTTCACTGTTGAGTTTTAAGAAGTATACCCAAGTGCATCTGGAAAACTCATCAATGAAATTTAGGTACTTGTAGCCAGAGAAAGAAACAATTGGAAGTGGACCACATAAATCACTGTGCACAAGCTACAAAGGGGCTGAAGCATACCAAGAGACATGTTTGTCAAAACTATCCTGATGATGTTTTCTGAGTACACATCCAGAACAAACACTATCTTGGAAATAGACCATAGGAAGTCTTGTCACCATATTTTCTTTACATATAGTTTGAAGAGAGCGATAGTTTAAGTGACTAAATCGTTCATGCCAAAGTTTGCTCACTTCATCATTATGAGCAGAAAAAATAGAGTGAAGACATGATGACCCAATGTTGTCAAATTTATACAACCTTGTGGAAACATCAGTAATTCCAATAGCTAAAATATGTCTTGGATCTCTTAGGTCCTTAATTACAACATTCCGAGGTCAAAATTATATTATTTTCCCTTCACCTGAATGAGTTATATAATACACAGATAGAAGTTTGCAGGACAAGGTAAGAACACATAATACCTCATTAAACTAACCATTATCTATATGAATGGTTCCAGACCCTACAACACTAGGATATCTATCATCACCAACATAAATGTTTTTGGTGTTAAAGTCATTTAAAGAAGAAAACATGGCTTTATTTTTGGTCATGTGGTAAGAGGCTCCAAAATCAATGAGCCACTCATGAGAATCAGAATAAGAACATAAATTCAATGCATTACCAAATTTTTATGCTTGACAATGACAAGCAAATGGTGCCATTCCTGAAGATGAAGTTTAAGAGTTCTCCAAATTGATGTTCTACTTCTTCATTGTTGCTTCCAAGACTTCCATCTTCTTAAAATTTTTTGACTCTATGTGACGATCACGATTAAAAAAGTTGCAATGTCTATATGTATTTTCCCTTTCTTTTTATTTTCCTTATTAGTTTGTTAAGTTGCTTTTTCAGTTTGCGGCTGAAATTGCTTAAAACCCTTGTTTGGTTTAGACCATTCTTTTTAGGATGCTCCTTCTTAGGATTTTTTTGATATGGTTGTTGTTAGGCTGCTAAGGCTTTCTTAGAAGAGTTTCTATTATTAATAATACCAAGATTTAAGATTTTTTCTTGTTCTCCTAACAAATAATCACAAAAGGCATCAAAAGAGGGGGACATATAGGTTGTTCCTAGAGAAATGAGGGCTTCTCTAGTTGAATGGAAGGTGGAAACAAATACTGAGTATGCAAGGCGAATCTTAGCAAGAATGGAATAGATAAGGCTACCATATTCCTTTTTGACCTTACAACCTTCTAAAAGAAGTCTAAGGGTATTAAATTTGGAAAAAAAATCTTCAATCAAGGAGAAATTATTGGAGTCCAAAGTAAGCAACTCATTTTCAAGCTAGTGGGCTTTGATTTCATTTTTAAAGCCAAAAAAAATATTTAAATTTTTCATAGCTTCAACAGGAGAGTCAATTTCTTGGATATGAAATCTAATCTCTTGAAGAATGGACATTCCTATCAACCCTCATGCTTGATCTTGTTTATTTTCCCATTTAGTAACTTTATCTTCATCGGTAGGTTTAGATTCTTCTCCTGTGGCTATTCTATAAAGCCGTTTACTTCTAAGTAATTATACCATGTAGGATAGCCATTGGAAATAATTGGTGTTGTTAAGAATAGACATGCACTTTCCATTTTTTTACATGAATATGAAAAGGCTAAAACCAAATGGTCCAATAGAACGATATAAAAAAAATAGGCCAATTAAAAAAGCAGCTCTGAAAACGGCTTTCAGATGAAGAAGTTATGCCTTTTTAAAAAAATGGTGTAGTAGATGATGAATAGCTATGTGATAGGTTGAATGTTGATGGAATTTTGTTGAAGACAAATCTATAATTTATTTTTATTCATTGACCAACTGCCACCTTATTGCCACTGTCAATTTTCTCCCTTAATATCTGCATGAAATTTTGTGATTTGGAACTAATTCTCTACCGATTGTGCCCTATTCCTTTAACTATTGGTGGGTTCCTTTGACTTCAGCTCTATCTCCTTGAAATCTGGACTTTACTACCATAATTCATATTTTCCAAAATAGGATCTCTATTCCCTGTTCCAGGATACTCTGCCATCTTACCTTTGACTACTTAAAATGCTACTAAGTACCCTCATAATTCTAATTGAATGTTGGAGCTTATACTATAAAATAATACCCAAAAGAATGAATTAACACTTCTCCACTACGTAAAACAAGTGAATGTCCTTGGCATTGATTATTGGGTATATCACACACATATTTTCACTGACTTCAAAGTTGTTCTCCTCCCCTGCCTCAAACTGAAGCATTCCTCAAACTGGATTACCTTCTTCCTTCATGGTGCATAAGGTGCACTTCCCTGAGAATACAAGGATACCCATACAAGAATGATAGGAAACATGTGATTTTTTATGTATGCATCTCAAAAATCATTTAGAGCATTTACATCCGCAAATAGACAACCTTCTCCTATAATCCACTTAAGATGTATACTAATGATAACTAAAGTTGATAGAAACTATGTTAACAAAATTTCATTGATTCTATCAACATAACGAAATCACTTAGAGAGTTAGAGACTTTATTCTGTGTTAGAAAATCCTACGATATAGATTTGTGATTTCCACTTCGTTAAGGAAGTATAGGAATCTTGGGCTACGGTAAGTACATATTGTCTTTCTTCTTGGTTACATGTTAGGCATCACTGAATTACTTCCTTCGCTTCATTAGAAACTTTAGGACATTCTGGTATGTCTAATATATGTGAATTTATGATTGTTACTTCCCTCAGAACACTCTCTTGTGTTTGATGATGTCCAAAAGGTAACTTTCCAAAAATAATCTGATAGAATAATACCCCACCTAGTTGCCACTGTCGATTTTTTGCCTTAATATTTGCATGATATTTTGTGATGTGGAACTAATTCACTGCCAATTGTGCCCCTTTCCTTTAACTACTAAGGGGTTCCTTTGACATAATCTCTATCTCCTTAATATATGGAATTTACTACGATAAGTTATCTTTTCGAAAATAGGATCTCTATTCCCTGTTCCAGGATACTCTACCATGTTACCTTTGACTGCTTAAAATGTTGCTAAATACCCTCATAATTCAATTTGAATGTTGGAGCTTATCCATAAAATAATACCGAAAAGAATGAATCAACACCTCTCCACTAAATAAAACAAGGGAATGTCCTTGACGTTGATTCTCGGGTATATAACACATAGCTCTTCACCAACATCAAAGTTGTTCTCCTCCCCTGCTTCAAACCAAAGCATTCCTAAAACTGAATATTCTACTTCCTTCGTAGTACATAAGGTGCACTTCCCTGAGCATACAAGGCTACCCATACAAGAATGAGAGGAAACATGACATTTTTCATGTATGCATCTCCAAAACAATTTAGAGAATTTACATCCACAAATAGACAACCTTGCCCTATAATCTAGTTAAGATGTATATTAATGATAACTGAAGTTGATAGAAACTCTTATGATATAGATTTGTGATTTTTGATTCGTTAAGTAAATATAGGAATCTTGGGCTACGGTAAGTACGTCTAGTCTTTCTTCTTTGTTGCATGTCAAGCATCGCTGAATGAAATTATTCGATTCATAAAAAACTTTAGGATGTGCTGGTATGTCCACTCTATGTGCATTTATGATTGTTCCTGCCCTTAGAACACTCTATTGTGTTTGATCATGTCCAAAAGGTAGTTTCCAAAAATCATGTAATAGAATAATACCCCAATGGACCAAACATCAACCTTCGATGATATGAGTGGTGTCTTGTTAATATAAAATAATTCAGGAGGCATATACCAATATGTCCCCACACCCTGAGATGTAAGTTCAATTGCTTGTGAACCAACATCATCCAAAACTATTTTACTGTGACCAAAATCAATAAATTTTTCCACACCATCCTCATCAAAGAGGACATTTCTAGGGTTCAAATAATAATGAATTACACTCTGTCGTATTTTGTTTCAATAAACAAGGGCTGCAAGTATTTGAATTATTATGGTCCTTGCCTCTTTCTTGAATAAACATGGTGTTACCTACAAGACTACATCAAGATATTTCCCTCACTGCAATGTACTATGTTGGATTATTGCATTAATGGAAATAAAATAAAATATATAATCCAACATAGTAAATTAGAGTGAGGGAAATATCTCGATGCAGTCTTCCAGGTAACACCATGTCTATCTGAGCAAGAGGCAAGGACCATAATAATTCAGATACTTTCAGCCCCTATTTATCTAAACAAAAGACCGCAAAGTGTAATTCATTATGATTTGAAGCCTGGAAATGTCCTCCTTGATGAGGATGGTGTGGAAAAATTTACTAATTTTTGCCTCATTAAAATAGTTATGGATGATTTTGGTTCACGAGAAATTTAACATATGTCTCAAGGTGTGGGGAAATATTGGTATCTACCTCCTGAATGCTTTGATATTAACAAGACACCACATATCGTCAAAGGTTAATTTTTGGTCAGTTGGGGTATTATTCTGTCAGATGATTTTTGCAAATCTACCTTTTGGACATGATCAAACACAAGAGAGTGCTCCCATGGAAGCAAAAATAATGAATGAACATAGAATGGACATACCAGCACATCCTAAAGTTTCTAATGAAGCAAAGGACGTCATTCAACGATACCTGACATGCAACAAAGAGGAAAGACCAGATGTACTTAATCACGAGCACCATACAGGATGAGTGTGCCTCAGTTGATGGAATTAAAAATGCAGGTACAAAAACTCTTCGAAAAAGAGTATATTCGACTGAGTGTGTCCCCCTAGGGAGCACCTATGTTGCTCGTTAAAAATAAATACGGAACGATGTGAATGTATGTGGATTATCGACAGCTTAAAAAGTTGATAGTCAAGAAAAAATATCCATTTCCACGTATATACTATCTTTTTAATCAGGTAGAAGGAGAAAAAGTCTTTTCAGAAATTGACCTGAGAACTCGGTATCACCAGATAGAGATTAAAGATGAAGAGATATCCAAAAAAAAATTTTGCACCAGTTACAGACACTATGAATTTGTGGTAGTACCGTTTGGATTAACTAATGCACCAACAACATTCATGAGCCTGATGCATGGCATATTCCACACATATCTGGATAGATTTATTTTAATTTTTATTGATGACATATTGATATACTCTAGAAATATGTAGGAACACCGAGAACATTTACGCTTAGTGTTGAAAATGCTGTAGGAGCATCAGCTCTACACCAAGTTTAGAAAATGAAATTTGTACAAAGAGCAGATCCAACATCTGGGCCTTGTGATATCAGCTGAAGGGATCTCGATATATCTCAAAAAGATAAAAAAATTAATGGAATGGAGAGTCCCCATAAAATGTGCCAGACATACATTCTTTCATGGGCCTAATTGGTTACTACCGGGGATTCATCAAAGGCTTTTCTAAGATAGCCTTTCCCCCCACCTCCTTGCAGCGGAAGGGACGTATTTTTAAGTGGACTAGTGAATGTCAAGTCAGTTTCGAGTGGTTAAAGGAGCTATTAACCACTGCCCCTGTGTTACAAGTGGCTGACCCAAACAGAGAATTTGAAGTCTGCGCAGATGCTTTTATTGAAGGGGTGGGAGCAGCATTGACGCAAGATGGTAAGAGAATCACGTATGAATCGAGAAATCTAAATGATGATGAGCAGTGATACTTTTCCTATGATTTAGAATTGACTGTGGTAGTACATGCTCTCAAGGTATGGAGACATTACTTGTTGGGAAAAAGGATTATGCTAAGGACTAACCATAATAGCTTTACGAGTTACTTTAAAAAATCTAACTTGAATGCTCGTCAAGCGATATGGAATGTGCTCCTAAGTGAATTTGATTTGGACATTCAACACGTGAAAGGAAAAGAAAACTACGTAAAGGATGATTTGGGTAGGAAAATTCATGGCATCTATGAACTCTACTTTAACCACACACAATTTATGTTTCAGGAACAAATAAATGAGGCATCAAAGAGAGATCTTAAATATCAATTCTTATGTTAGCAAGTAAAAGAAATGAAAAAAAAAGGAAATAAATCCAATTATAGAGTTAATGATAAAAAAACTCTTAGTCTTTCGAGGAAGATATGTATTCCAAACCAAATATGCTTGAAGGAGCTGATTTTGGATTAATATCATCAGAGTGCCTATGTTGGACACCCCGGGTATCAAAAGATGCTGACAACCATTAGAAAGTTCTATTTTTGGCATGGAATGCATAAAAGCATTATTGAATATTTGACCAAGTGTTTAGAGTGTTAGAAAGTTAAGGTGGAGCACTAACATCGAGTGAGACTTCTTGAGCCCATACCTGTACCAGAATGGAAGTGGGAGGTCACATCTCTTGATTTCATCGCAGGTCTACTGAGAAGAAAAAGACACAATGATTCAATTATGGTTGTCGTGGATAGACTTAACAAGGTGTCTCATTTCATACATGTTGAGTCTACTTACATGACTATAAGATTGTTGATATCTTCATGAGGGAGATATTTAGACTACACGACATTCCCAGAATTTTCATCTTAGATCGAGATGTAAAGTTCACCTCAACTTTCTTGAACGCATTATTTACTAGATTTGGGACACGTATCCAATTTAGTACAACTTACAATCCTTAAACATATGGATAGACTGAATGGATGAATTAGATATTAGAATACATGCTACACATGTATGTGATGCAGCAACCCACAATGTGGAAATAATATTTGTATATGGTCGAATTCGCCTAGAACAATGGATACCAGGAATCTCTCATGATGATTCCTATTGAGGCATTGTATGGTAGACAATGCCAGACCACCATAAAATGGAGTAGTCTGGAAAGAAAACTAATGCTTGGACCAGACATGATGGAGGAAATGGAGTGGGAAGTAAGAAAAATTAGATAGAATATAAAGCACGCCCTGGATAGGTAGAAGGTATATGCCGATAAGAGAAGAATATTTCGAGAATTCGAAGTTGGTGACCACGTGTATGTAATAATTAAACCCAAGAAAATCAACTTAAGGTGGAATACCTGTGCCAAATTGGCTCCTAGATATTGTGTACCTTTCCAAATTTTGGAAAGGATAGGGCCAATGGCTTATCGATTGCCTTTTCCTACTCATATATTGGTACATAATGTGTTCTAGGTATCTTTACTGAAGTGATACATACATGACCCCAAGCATGTGATACACTGGCAGAACGTACATGTAAGTTATGTTTACATTATGACTTCCAGGAAAGAAGAGTTCTTAATTAAATTAATTAAAAATCTACTGATTTCAGGTAGAATTGGATGGAAAATTTATGGTAGAACCTCAGCGTATTGTCGATCAGAGAGAAATACCACTCTAGAGACAAGTCATCCCCCAAGTGAAGGTGCAACGAAAGCACTTCAGCCTAGAGGAGACTACGTGGGAGGATGAAAACTTTGTTCGAGAGACATATCCTAAAATGTTTAAGTAATAAAGTAAACATCGGGGATGATGATTGCCTCTAATGGGGGAAGATGTAACACCTTATTTTATTTTCAATTTATGTTAAAATAATTTACTGATATATTTGAATTTATTAAGTGAAAAAAAAAACTGAAATTTTATTTCATAAATAATAAATTACATTGAGTAATTTATTAACTGCATGCTAAAGGATTCCCAAATTCCAGAGTAAAAGGAAGAGGCAGTTTCTGATAGTTACCCTCCCAAAGAGGATAGAAGGAAATACTGAGAAGGGGAAGGGTTTCTGTTCTAGAATGGAAAAATGGTTTCACATCAGTAAGACTGTGAAAAAAACAAAGTTGTCTAGAGCTGGCAGTTTACCAGTGGAAGTTTGTACCCGAAGAAAGGTAGACTGGACTTGGGTCCTGAGGTATAACTTCAGAAAAAGAAAACCTACTATATAAACTCTGGTGCGGAGCACGGGGAGAGAAGAGGATGTGATTACCTCCCTCACGGTTTGGTGGTGACAGCATTTAATCAACAGAAACCGAGATAAGTATATTGAACTTACTGGTTTTACTGGTGGAACTAATTCTCTACCAACTGTGCCATGTTCCTTTAACATCTGAGGAATTCCTTTGACATCATCTCTATCTCCTTAAGATATGGAATTTACTACCATAAGTCAAATTTTCGAAAATAGGATCTCTATTCCCTGTTCCAGGATACTCTACCATGTTACCTTTGACTGCTTAAAATGTTGCTAAATACCCTCATAATTCTCATCGAATGTTGGATCTTATACCATAAAATAATCCCCAAAAGAATTAATCAACGCCTCTCCACTAAATAAAACAAGGGAATGTCCTTGACATTTATTCTTGGGTATACAACCCATAGCCCTTCACCAACTTCAAAGTTTTTCTCCCCCCCTGCCTCAAACCGAAGCATTTCTCGAACTTAATTCTCTACTTTTTTCATAGTACATAAGGTGCACTTACCTGAGCATACAAGTCTACCCATACAATAATTAGAGGAAACATTTACCTTTTTCATGTGTGCATCTCCAAAACAATTTAGAGAATTTACATCCGCAAATAGACAACCTTGCCCTAGAATCCAATTAAGATGTATACTAATGATAACTGAAGTTGATAGAAACTCTGTTAAAAAAGTTTCATTGATTCTATCAACATAACGAAATCACTTAAAGAGTCAGAGGCTTTATTTTGTGTTAGCAAATCCTATGATATAGATTTGTGATTTCTGATTCATTAAGGAAATATAGGAATCTTGGGCTACAGTAAGTACATCTGGTCTTTCTTCGTGGTTGCATGTCAAGCATCACTGAATGAAATTATTCATTTCATCAAAAACTTTAGGATGTGTTGGTATGTCCACTCTATGTGCATTTATGATTGTTCCTTCCCTTAGAACACTCTATTGTGCTTGATCATGTTCAAAAGGTAGTTTTCCAAAAATCATCTGATATAATAATATCCCAATGGACCGAACATCAACCTTTGATGATATGAGTGGTGTCTTGTTAATATAAAATTATTCAGGAGGAATATACCAATATGTCCCTGCACCCTCAGACATAAGTTCAATTTCTCGTGAACCAACATCATCCAAAACTATTTTACTGAGAAAAATCAATAAATTTTGCCACACTGTCCTCATCAAAGAGGATATTTCCAAGCTTCAAATCATAATTGATTACACTCTGTGGTCTTTTGTTTCAATAAAAAAGGGTTGAAAGTATTTGAATTATTATGGTCCTTGCCTCTTTCTAAGATAAACATGGTGTTATGTGCAAGACTACATCGAGAAATAAAATAAAATATATAATCCAACATAGTACATTAGAGTGAGGGAAACATCTCGATGCAGTCTTGCTGGTAACACCATGTCTATCTAAGCAAGAGGCAAGGACCATAATAATTCAAATACTTTCAGCCCTTGTTTATCTAAACAAAAGACCACAAAGTGTAATTCATTATGATTTGAAGACACTGCTCATATAATCAAAGGTTGATGTTTGGTTAGTTGGGGTATTATTCTTTTAGATGATTTTTGGAAAGCTACCTTTTAGACATGATCAAACACAAGAGAGTTATGTAATGGAAGGAAAAATCATGAATGAACATAGAATGGACATACCAACTTATCCTAAAGTTTCTAATGAAGCGAAATACCTGATTCAGCAATGCCTAACATGCAACCAAGCGGAGAGAACAGATGTACTTAATGTAGCCCAAGATTCCTATCTTTCCTTAACAAAGCAGAACTCACAAATCTAGAGCATACGATTTGCTAACAAAAAATAAAGTATTTGACTCTCTAAGTGATTTTGTTCTATTGATAGAACAACATACATTTTTTTGATAGAGTTTCTATCAAAATCAATTATCATTAAGTATACATCTTAAGTGGATTCTAGTGGAAGGCTTTCTGTTTGCGGATGTAAATGCTCTAAATTATTTTGGAGATGCATACATGAAAACGGCCATGTTTCCTCTCATTCTTGTATGGGTAGCCATGTATGCTTGGGGAAGTTCACCTTATGCACCACGAAGGAAGTGAGATAAAGATCTCAATGCAATCTTGGAAAATGAACTTACACACCCTAAGACGTAAGTTCAATTTCTCGTGAACCAACATCATCCAAAACTATTTTACTAAGACTAAAATAAGTATGTTTTTCCACGCCATTCTCATAAAAGAGTATATTTCCAGGCTTCAAATCATAATGAATTACACTACGTGGTATTTTGTTTAGATAACCAAGGGCTGAGAGTATTTGAATTATCTTTAAAAGTTTATGTTTTGTTTATTTATCGATTTAGAGTAAAAAGAATTGTGACCCCTCTTAAAGCTTAGTAGATCTAGAGTTAAGATAGAACTAACTTGGTTTAATTATTAATTATAATTACTACTATTATTTTTATATAATATCCACAAATAAAAATGTTCTATTTACTTGATATATAAATCCATTCTATTAGTTGGGGTTTCTTCTTTGTTAGTTTTTAAACATTCTACTTAATAATGAGGTTCTCACTATTTAGTCTATTGATTTATTAATGTTATTTTCAATTATATAATTTACTTAGCACTTATTTGAATACCCTAGATCCATCTCAACTTCTTATCTAGCAAGTACAAAGAGAAATCAAATTTCTTTCAATTGCATAATTTACTTAGCACTTATTTGAGAACCGTAGATCCATCTTAACTTTTTATCTATCAAGTACAGAGAGAAATCAAATTTTTTTCACTCTAAAAGAGGTTTTCATATCAAGGGATTTGATCCCTCTGGACACTTGGATCTGAAGTTAAGATGAATCTAGGTTAGTTTATTCTCTCCTTTAAAAATACTATATTCCACATGAATACCATGGGTTTTGGATACCATAACTCATTTTGGTTTTTATAGTGTTATTTTATTTTTAGTTTTAAATTATATTTTGACGGTTATTTTTATTTTGTTAATTTATTTTTATTTTGAGTGAGCTAAAATGTTTACATTAGACTATTTTTTTATTTAGTTTGTTAATTTAATTTAATTTTTGTTTTTATCTAAATTTGACTTAGTTAAAATGTTAAAAATTACATTACTACATCTCTACTGTATAGCTCTATATGTCCTCTTCGGGACGAATAAATATGTTAAATTTAACGACCAATCCTTGGATTTTTTAGAGCGACAATGTACTAGTTTGATTCATCATTGAGTCTTCTATTCTATTGGCATGAGTAACAACCTTCCTTTTAAAAGTGGAAGCAATAACTACGAAAAAAACTAAAAAAAACTCATATTTAGTTGAAATATCTCGTTATGTAATGGGATGGTGCAACATCATTATGAAATATCTTATAAGTTTAAAAATGGTTAAAGAAATACAACAAATAAAGTCATACCTTGTTATGTAATGCAATAGTTAAGACCCTTGGAAGTTGGTGCAACATCACTATGAAATAACTTATAAATTGAAAAATGGTTAAGACAAGACAACAACAAAAAAAATCTTCCACTTCAATGGTTAATTTGTAGGAATCTAGATCTCTTAACCAACAAGTAAAATAAACTAATATTAATCCCAAATAGAAAATTTGGTAAAATTGAAAAATTGTAATTAAAAAAAAAACACTATTCATTGGTTTAAATAAGATACATTAAATAATTATACCATAGAAAAAACCATAAATTATACATAATTTAAATAAGCTACATTAAATAATAATACCATAAACAAAACCATGAATTAAAAATACATTAAAAAAAACTATAATTTATCAAAATTATTTTTATTTATTATTATTGTTATGTTTGTACTCCCAAGAACCCATCTCATCCACGGAAAAAAAAAAATCATGTGGATCCTGCTAGCCTAACGCTTGTGGAAGAAGATCGGGCAAAAAGAAGATGAGGTGTACTCGAGCTTACGAAAGACTGTGAAAGAAATGGTTGATGCCCATAGACGGGAGGAAGTCATTCGTTAAGACGCACTCGTTCTATCCTTCTACTTGTGTTTATGAAGTTCGTTGTTAGGACACTTATCACACATTCAACTCTTCTCAGATCGCGGTGATGTATTTGGACATGTTGAAGAAAGATGTAGTCCTACGAAACTTACAAAAAAAAATTGTTAAACAAATAATAAATAATCTTACTATATAAAATACAAAATTTTAAATTAAAACTAGTAAATCAATGACACTTACATAAATATCAAGTTATATATTAGAGTTAATCAATTTATTTGAAAAAATATATTAAAAAACAAAAAAATTATTTTTCAATTTTAGGAAATTATTTTTTATAACATTTAAAGAAATAGATTTATCTTTTTCATCTCTAAATATTGTAGCATATTATAAAATAAGCATAAAAATTTGTATATGGAAATTTTTCCTAATAAATTATAAAAAAAAAATATGCTCACTAATATATCAATTTTGAACCTTTCCATTGATTTTTAGAGTTTTGATGCCATGGGTTTTTGTTTATCAGTCACATGTTAGCTTTGAACTTAGACAACTTGACAAACAAAAAAATTAAATTCTAAAAAAAATATTATTTTAATTTCATATATTAAAAAATAAAGTCTTCTTAATTTCAAAATATATAAAATAAAGAAATATTGAAAAATATTAAAAAACATAAAAAAAATTCCAATTTTAACCTTGTATAATAAAAAACAAACAGTGAAATAAATCACATATTTTAAGAATGCTCTTCATAAAAACAAACAAATAAAAAAGACATGGCACGTATATTTACAGGGATTCACAGAAATACAGATTTTGTATAATAGGACCATGCAATTTTACCATATTGAATTCTGTATTTGATTTCCAACCTATGTCTATCTTAACTTCTAATCTAACAAGCATTACAGAGATAAAATCTCTTTCTTCAATAGATTCATGAGACCATATTTCTGGATTATCAAGGTACCATGAAGACAACAAATGTACCATATTCTTTGATAAACTTAAAAACTAAAAACAAATGATAAAATCTGCCATATTTCTCGATTCAAAATTCTGATGAAGATTTGTATAATGAGATGCATGTTCGGTATATATACCACCCTTATAATCTACCAAGCATTAGAGGGATCAAATCTCTTTCTTGAAGATATTCAAAAGATTTGATGCCTTTCGCCATTTAGAGTAAATCCAAAGTTAAGTTGGATCTAGGTTGGTTTAATCCCCCTTTATATAGGCTATATACCACACGAATACCATGAGTTATCACGGTACCATGAATTCAACAAATCTACCATATTTCTCGGTAACCTTGCTTAAAAAATAAAAACAAATAATAAAATCTACCATATTCCTCGATTCACAATTTTGATAAAGATTCCTATACATCTATCTTAACTTCTGATCTACCAAGCTTTAGAGGGATCAAATATCTTTCTTGAAGAGATTTGATGTCTTTCGACACCCAGTAAATCTGAAGTTAAGATGGATCTAGATTGGATTAATTCCACCTTTATATAGGTTATATTCCACATTAATACCATGTGTCAATACCATGAGTTATCATGATACCATGAGCTCAAATACCATATGTCAATACCATGGGTTATCATGATACCATGAGATCAAAAACCACGCGTACTTGACCAAATCAAATTTAATTTAACTAATAAAAAAAATTAATAAAAATAAAATTCATAGTTAAATGTTTTCATTACATTATGCGTGCAACTAAAATAGTATTTAAATGAGATTAGGTTAATTGTACTTGTTTTCTAGTAGTTTTGTGTCTATGGACTTTTCTTGGTATCCTCAAACTTGGTCTTTGAGTCCAATAAATTAAAAAATTATATATTATTTTAAAACAATTAAAATGAATTTTAAATTCAGATTTTCAAGTAGTTTCGTGCTTTGGATTTTGGTCTTAACGAACCATTTTAGTAGGCTTGGATCCTTAAACTTATGGTGACAACACAGATAAAATTTTTATTTTCATAAACTAAATTTAAATTAATATTACACATTGCTTTATAAAGTATAAACCTTTACTCTAATAAATATGTTACTATGGGAAATCAAGTTTGATAGATAGTTAATGGTTAACAAGCATTTTAAAGAGTCACAAAGAGAAAATTTATTAACTCGTGATGTTTAGGCAATAAGTGACATCTATTTTATAATAATCCATGATTTTCAGGCTCATTGTTTGAAATTAACCAAATTAAGTAAAGATATTTTAAATAAATTTGATATAGTAAAAAAAGAGTGAATAACTAAAATCCATTTTGTTATAGTCTATGTTTAAGGTCCATAATGGTGATCCTCTGGTAACAAATTGAGACTCTTTTTTTTTTTTTAAACCATTCAATTAAATTGTAAATCCACTATGAGTGAATCCACTATGATACATTATGAAGGAACCATGTAACACCCCGTTTTATTTTCAATTTATTTTAAAAGACTTTTACTGATACATTAGAATTTATTAAGTGAAAAGAATATGGAATTTTATTTCATAAATAAGAAATTACAATGAGTAATTTATTAACTATATGGTAAAGAATAACAAGATTCCAGAGTAAAAGAAAGAGGATGTTTCTGATACTTACCCTCTCCAACAGGATAAAAGGAAATCCTGAGAAGGGGAAGGTTCTAGAAAGGAAAAAGAGTTTCACATCAGTAAGATTGTGAAGAAAATAGAGTTCTTCCGAGTTGGTGGTTTACGAGTGGAACTCTGTACCTGAAGAAGTGTAGACTAGACTAGGGTCTTAATGTCTAACTTCAAAAAAAGAAAACCTACTATCTAAACTCTAGTGCGGAGCAAGGGGGCAGAAGAGGACATGATTGCCTCTCTCATGGTTGGGAAGTGCCATCAGTTAATCAAGAGAAACCGAGATAAGTATATTGAACTTACTAGTTTACCTTGTCAGACATAAAGAGAATTTTTTTTTGTTTAAAGTTTTTCGCAGAGGTAACTTTCAATTGATTGTTAATTAGAGATATTGTTAAATTCCATCTACTTTGTAAAGAGGTGATAACTCTAAAATTAGAACAGATATAAAGAAAAAAAAATTAAAATAAGTGAATACATATTTTTTTATTGCTTAAAACTTTCTATGGTTATGATATTGGTAATCTGTGTGGTTTGTACCTATTCTAAAACTTAGTACAATTACAGAATATAGAGCAGAAAAAGAGTTGGAAATAACAGTAAATGGACCATGCTAAACAATCTATGCTGAAAAACATACTTGATAAATATTATTGAGCAAAGAAATACTTATATTTTTATGGTAACCAAAAAAAATACAATTAGGAATCGATATGACTTGGAAATTGTGACAAGTGATCTTATTTTTAAAATAAAACCCTTATAATGTTATGGATAAGGAATATCAGCAGGCACTGGGGTCAAGAAGCCAATTGTAACAAGTGATATTATTTTTAAAATAAAACCCTTATAATGTTATAAGGAATATCAGTAGGCCGAGGGGTCAAGAAGCCAAGCCCCACATCTGCAGGGTAGGGATCATGGTCCCCTCGCCACTAAGATTTATGGTGTAAACCAAAAAAATTCTTAAAATGTTTAAGTAAATATTGAAAGCTTAAAATAAAACCAATTGACATGGAAAATTTAACTCATAGCATAGAAAATCAAATGGCCAACACACATAACTAGAACACAGACTAAATTTGAAAAGCATAATGGAACTATAAAATAAGAAACATGCATGTCATTATATAATGTGACAAAATATTCTGCAATATATAAGTAGTTAGTAATCTCGCTAAATAGTAATGATGTCTGTTACAACTAAAATAGAACCATCCTATACAAGTTCAGGTTGCGCCTCACACGCAGTAATAAAAAAAAATTCAAAATAACTATGCATATTCACCCAACATCACAAATAACAACATATTACCCTATGTTCCAGGAAAGAACATAAAATAGAGAAGTGAATCTTTGTTAACATCAAAAAAAGTGCGTGAAACCCTTCATGCCAAGAAATAACAGAGAGACTCTCGCATGCAATAAGCTCAAGGGGCCGAAGGCCACACCTGTTCACGAAGAGGGTTTATCCTCAGTAAACGATGAATCAAAAATTCCAGAAAAAAAAGAAAGAGAACAATGTGAATTAGGGATGAGGTATGTCTTACCCAGAATCATGAATGACACATTGAGGGACTCGAATTTGAATTCTAGTGCCACTAAATTCCAACAGTTTCGTATGTTACCAAAAACATGCTTTGACAGTGAGTAAATATATGTAATTCAAACTCTCTAGTCAAAGGAAAATATTTGTAAGCCAAAAGAAAAATACAAAAAAAATCGCGCAAACTTACCTAATCGGACTGGCATGCATAAGGGACGACATCACAAAACCCATTCAGAAGAAGAAAGGGAGATGTCATGGTTACCTGCCCATAAAACCCTGGCCATTTAATTCTAAGTGAACACCATTTAGATAACTTTGAAAATAAATACGGGTAATTTCCATTATCGAGCAATGAGATACCCTAGCTTCAAATGTAAGACTGAACCAAAAAAAAAAAAACTAAGTGGTTTTGGAAGCATCCTTACCAGACTGATCCATCGCGAAATCTTTGTAACAATTCTAAAAAAAAAAACTGTCAGGGAAAATACGTCTATAGGAAGCGCAATCAGCTGAAGGATTTCCATGCCATCGTTTAGTAGGATAATAACCCAGAGGAAAGATGCAATGAATAAAGCCGAAGCCATGAAGAAAAAAATAAGTGATATGGTAGGAAAATAACGGACCTGCCTGAAGGATGGGTCGTAAATAGAAAAAATTACAGAGCTTGCATCGTAGGAACATCATGAAACAAATGAGTTGTGCCTCTGTGCTTCAGGTTGGGGTAGTTACCCTAACCACTAGAACCAGAGCCGCCACCATCAGATCTAGCATTAACTAGATCTGCAATGGGCACGAAGAACCAAGGCATTTAAGATGTGCCAAATTCCATCCACCAGTAAGGGCAGGTGTCCAGGTTTAATGATGTGGAATTGATTAATGCCACCACAAACCATTTAACCAAATATTTCTGATCATCGATTATGAAATCAAATTATAAGTACAATAATAAATATTTTAAAGGCTGAAAAGTCTAAATGAAATCCAATACCATATTATATCGCATTATCATGTGTATCTCTTAAAATGTGAAACAAATAATGTAACATTATCCAATAATAAAATGTGAAACAAATAATGTACAATCATATAAAACATGATGAGTCTATAGAATTGTCGTGTCATATAGCATTGAATATTCGATGATGTGATTGGTAAATAATAATTTTTTTCTATAATTTTAGTAGTGGTTACATATGGTATCAGAGTGTGGTTCACACGCTAGGCCAAGTTGGGCTAACTAACTCTAGCGACTATCAAGTTTGTTAATTACATGCACAGGGAGTGACATAAGCTATTGAAAAAGCCAATGAGGAGAGGATATAGCCAAAAACCATCAAGAATAATAGGGTAGACCCACTCCCAGCCTAATCTGGAACTTAACCTACAAATCTAGGTGCAATTGAGTGTGGATCAACACCATCAAACCTGTAGACAAATTAGACAAATTACAAGAACTCCAAATAGAAATTATTCATGTGTGAAGCGACAATGAAAGAATGATGAGGAAAACACATAGAATAATCAAGAGTCTCTTGGATAAGTAGAACCACCCTACGACATAGCCTAGTCCAGAAAGGGACACCCATGAAAAAGGAGAACAACAGTAGCAAGTGAATAACAATCTGGAAGGAAGTTGAAATCAGTGAAGTAACAAAAACAAAATCTACAACAAAGCAGAATGTGGAAATGCTTTTGAGCAACAGGAAATGAATAAACATAAGGTAGAGTTACAAGGTGAATTTCGGAAAATTAAACCTCCTAACTTAAATGGAGGTACTGAGGAAGTAGCTTAAATGTGGATAATTAACATGAATAAATACTTTCAAGTCTATGATTATAAAAACAAGCTCAAAGCTCACCTTGCTATGTAGTAGTTGGGGGAAAAAGCCACATTGTGGTGCGAAGAAGTGGAAAACATGTGTACAATTGAAGACCAAAATGAGACATGGGATGAATTTCAGTAATATTTTAAGGACAAGTACCTAACATAGCGATTTTATGATGAAAAATCAAGGGAGTTTCATGATTTGAGATTGGGACAACTATCAATGGATTTATTCATCACTAAGTTTACCTATTTTCTAAGATACATACCATACCTGAAAGATGAAAAAGAAAAAGTAACAACAACTCTTGAGCAGCCTACCTTCTCATATGAAGGAAAGGATCAAATTTGTAAACATGAAAACTATAGATGAGGTGATACGAAACACATGAATGTGCTATCAACAATTTAAGGTGAAAGTTGAAATTGGTAGAATTTGGCCACCAAAGAAAGGAAAAAATGGGTCCTCGAATTCTAAAAACAGCACACCAAGAAGTTATAAAAATGATCCGAGAAATTTAGAAAATAGGCAATTTGGGAGAAACTAGAAAAACCCCAATTGGGCACTGGAAGATTGACCTACGAAAGCATCCAACAGGCCAGACCTTGGATCATCCCAAAAACCACCATTACAATGTTGGGGATGCGGTGAGGCACATTACTTCAAAAATTTCCCTCACCGTGGAAGAAAGGAAGTTACAGTCAACTTTCAAGAGGTGTTTATAGTAGGTGATGTTGCACGAAACATACCAAGAATTAATGTTGCACTAAAGGACCGGCAAGATTATTTCTAGCCAACCATGAAAGAACTGGAAGGTAAGTTACAATCTCAAACACTTTCCATTTTGGTTGATCCCGGTGCCAGTTTAAGTTATATAAACTCTTGAGTAGTTGAAAATTGTAAAATACAAAGTCAAAAATTTAAAAGTCCCTGTTTGGTACAATTGGCCACGGGGACAAGGAGAACAGTTAATACTAAAATGTTAGATTGTATCATGGAAATAGTGAAACAATATATACCCATAGAATTGAATATTTTACCTTTCGGTTATTATGACATCCTGTCGGGAATGGACTGGTTAGAGAGACACTGGTCACTAGTAGATTTCAAGGAGAAAATTATATATTTCAAGGAGAAAGATAGAACTTGTCAAGAATTGTTGGGAATTAAGAAACCACTTCAATTGCGCCCCATCACAACAAATATGTTGGGTAAATGCATCATGAAAGGGTGTCAACTCTATGCTATCCATGTGGGGTTTACTAACTCTAAAGACAAGATGCTTATGCTGGAAAATATCCGAGTTGTCCAAGATTTCATGGACGTATTTCCTGAGAATATTCCAGGATTACCCCCAAAAAGAGATATTGATTTTACCATTGAATTACTACCTGGAGTAGCACCTGTATCGCGAGCACCATACAGGATGAGTGTGCCTTAGTTGACGAAATTAAAAATGCAGCTGCAAAAACTATTCGAAAAAGAGTATATTCGATTGAGTGTGTCCCCCTAGGGAGTACCTGTGTTGTTCGCTAAAAATAAATATGGAATGATGCGAATGTATGTGGATTAACGAAAGCTTAAAAAGTTTACAGTCAAGAAAAAATATCCATTTCCACGTATATAATATCTTTTTAATCAAGTAGAAGGAGAATTTTTTTTTTTAGAAATTGACCTGAGATCTCGGTATCACCAGATAGAGATTAAAGATGAAGAGATATCCAAAACAAATTTTCGCACCAGGTACAGACACTATGAATTTGTGGTACTACCATTCGGATTAACTAATGCACCAACAACATTCATGAGCCTGATGCATGGCATATTCCACACATATCTGGATAGATTTATTTTAATTTGTATTGATGAAATATTGATATACTCAAGAAATATGAAGGCACACCGAGAACATTTACGCTTAGTGTTGAAAATGTTGTAGGAGCATCTGCTCTACACCAAGTTTAGAAAATACAATTTGTACAAAGAGCATATCCAATATCTGGGCCATGTGATATCGGCTGAAGGGATCTCGATAGATATAGAAAAAGATAAAAATAGTAATGGAATGCAGAATCCCTAGAAAATGTGCCAGACATACGTTCTTTCATGGGCCTAACTGGTTACTACCGGGGATTCATCAAAGGCTTTTCTAAGATAGCCTTTCCCACCAAAGAGAGATCTTGAATATCAATTCTTATGTCAGCAAGTAAAAGAAACGAAAAAACAAGGAAAGAAATCTAATTATAGAGTTAATGATAAAAAAACTCTTAGTATTTCGAGGAAGATATGTATTCCAAACCAAATAAGCTTGAAGGAGCTGATTTTGGATTAATATCATCAGAGTGCCTATGTTGGACACCTTGGGTATCAAAAGATGCTGACAACCATTAGAAAGGGCTATTTTTGGCATGGAATGCGTAAGAACATTATTGAATATTTGACCAAGTGTTTGGAGGGTTAGCAAGTTAAGGTGGAGCACTAACATCTAGTGATATTTCTTGAGCCCATACCTGTACCAAAATGAAAGTGGGAGGTCACATCTCTTGATTTCATTGCAGGTCTACTGAGAAGAAAAAGACGCAATGATTCAATTACGATTGTGGTGGACAGACTTAACAAGGTATCTCATTTCATACATGTTTAGTCAATTTACAAGACTGTAAGATTGTTGATATCCTCATGAGGGAGATATTTAGACTGCACGACATTCCCAGAATCTTCATCTCAGATCGAGATGTAAATTTCACCTCAACTTTCTTGAAAGCACTATTTACTAGATTGGGGACACGTATCCAGTTTAGTACAACTTACCATCCTCAAACATCTGGACAGACTGAATGGATGAATTAGATATTAGAATACATGCTACACATGTATGTGATGCAGCAACCCACAATGTGGAAATAATATTTATATATGGTCGAATTCGCCTAGAACAATGGATACCAGGAATCTCACACGATGATTCCTTTTGAGGCATTGTATGGTAGACAATGCCAGACCCCCATAAAATGGAGTAGTCTGGAAAGAAAACTAATGCTTGGACTAGACATGATGGAGGAAATGGAGTGGGAGGTAAGAAAAATTAGATAGAATATAAAGGCAGCCTAGGATAGGTAGAAGGTATATGCTGATAAGAGAAGAAGCTTTCGAGAATTCGAAGTTGGTGACCACATGTATGTAATAATTAAACCCAAGAAAATCACCTTAAGGTGGAATACCTGTGCCAAATTGGCTCCCAGATATTGTGGGCCTTTCCAAATTTTGGAAAGGATAGGGCCAATGGCTTATCGACTGCCTTTTCCTACTCATATATTGGTACATAATGTGTTCCAGGTATCTTTACTGAAGTGATACATACATGACCCCAAGCATGTGATACACTGGGAAAACGTACATGTAAATTATGTTTACATTATGACTTCCAGGAAAGAAGAGTTCTTAATTAAATTAATTAAAAATCTATTGATTTCAGGTGGAATTGGATGGCGAATTTATGGTAGAACCTCAGCGTATTCTCGATCAGAGAGAAATAATGCTCTAGAGACAAGTCATCCCCCAAGTGAAGGTGAAATGGAAGCACTTCAGCCTAGAGGAGACTACCTGGGAGGATGAAAACTCTTTTCGAGAGACATATCCTGAAATGTTTAAGTAAGAAAATAAACATCGGGGACGATGATTGCCTCTAATGGGGGAAGATGTAACACCCCATTTTATTTTCAATTTATGTTAAAAGAATTTACTGATATATTTGAATTTATTAAGTGAAAAAAAACTGGAATTTTATTTCATAAATAATAAATTACATTGAGTAATTTATTAACTGCATGCTAAAGAATTCCCAAATTCCAGAGTAAAAGGAAGAGGCAGTTTCTGATAGTTACCCCGGACCCAAAGAGGATAGAATGAAATATTGAGAAGGGTAAGGGGTTCTGTTCTAGAATGGAAAAATGGTTTCACATCAGTAAGACTGTGAAAAAAATAGAGTTGTCCAGAGCTGGTAGTTTACCAGTGGAAGTTTGCACCCAAAGAAGGGTAGACTAGACTTGGGTCCTGAGGTATAACTTCAGAAAAAGAAAACCTACTATCTAAACTCTGGTGCGGAGCACATGGAGAGAAGAGGACGTGATTACCTCCCTCACGATTTGGCAGTGCCATCATTTAATCAACAGAAACCAAGATAAGTATATTGAACTTACTGGTTTAACTTATTCACACAGAAAGATAATTTCTTTTTAAGTTGTCTACGGAGGTAACTTTTAGTTGACTGTTAATTAGAGATATTTGGTGGGAATGCGGAAGAATGTTGCTTCTTGGATTCTAAGCGGATGCCACCTGGTTAGTAGAGATAGGAACCATCAAGAAAGTAAATAACGATGTATTGACTCCTAAGTTCCCTAACACTGAATAGGTGGAGAGATTAACAATGTTGGTAATGGAAGTTGCATAAATAATTCTCAACTATTATGCACCACACTTTCAAATCAGTTCCACCACACTTTTATGTTGTTCTCAAGCCCTTATCTGCCTTTTTTTTAGAAAGAATACATGAAATTGGATAAAAATTATAGAAATACAATGGCAGGGGATCCATGCTTGAATATTGTCATGGAAATGGTAACAAAAATAGCATAAAGAAAGCATTGGAGGAAAGAAAATGTTGAGTTTTAGATGCCGACCATGTGAATATTTAGGTAATTACACATAGGTATCGTAATTATTATTGAAATATAAAGCTAGTGGTGTATGATTTTAAGCACAAGCACAAGATCTAAGTGTGAAAAAATAGTAGAGTAGCTATTACAAGACAAGAAAGAAGATATAATAAACACTACCATGAATCAACTCAATAACCAAGGAGACAATATAAATTACTCATTATATATGATGCTATATTATTTCTCAATGTGAATACATTATATAGTCTCTCCATGAGTAAAAATGCATTTCAAACTAGGTTGGATTTCTCTTGTGTATGCACTCATATAACTAGAGTAGTTTTATAGAATAGCTAATAAGTCAAAATTTGAGTGGAATATCTTAAATTAGAAATATATATAGTAAAAGGCTTGACTAAAATAATTGGAGTTAAAAGTAATCTATAACTAATGCAATAGATCTCAAAAGAAATAATTACCCTAATAAACACTAAATATGGAATTGAAAGTCAACATAAACAAATGTAGATGAGTGGAAGGTTGTTGATAAGGTTGAAGTTGCTAAATTTATGAGACAAATTGTGCACCCACTATAAGAAAACCTATGTGTGTGTTAGTACACATTAATAGAGTATAATCTATCATTTCACCATCTAATCAGCACCCAATCACTACCTCACATCATCCTAGGTGTCAGATATTGCTCAAAATAAACTTATTAAAAATAGAAAAGGTTAAATATAGGAGATGATCCTAAAATATAAGGAATGTGAAGTAGTGAATGAAAAGTGGTAATATGTGGCCCTTATAATATATATAACGTGGTTAAATGATGCCATGAATATAGGTCCCTATGAATTCATGAGTGGAATGTACCGAAACGCCCCCTTAGAAGCATAACCAAATATTATTACTATCAAAACGTCAAAAGTTAAACAATTTTAAAGCATCGAATTGAGAATAAAATTTCATGAGTGTGAAGAAAATTAAAATTCTAACGTTTTTTAACCATGGAATTAAAACAAAATGTCATGAATAGAAAAAACCTTAGAATTTAAACATTCATACAACCCTACACACTTCATAATATTTAGACAATTTTTTAACCATCGAATTAAAAACAAATATTATCACTACAAAAATATTCAAAAATCAGCACATGAATTAGAGATTCATTCTACCCAGAGAATTTTTATTTTTAAGGTTAAAATGATATCTCATTTGAAATATTATGCTAAAATAATTTCATCCATTACTACCAAAACTTCAAAATTTACCAGCAAACTAAAGCACTAGATTTTCAAAGGGGCATTAAAAATGCAATATGGTGTAGAAAATAATAATATTACATAATGGCATGACAATATCACCATATAAATTAAAAAAAAACAATATTAATTCCAATTTTTAAAACTTTTAATCAATATTTCAATGCTAATCACATTGAATGACACATAAAATAGCAAATTATATTGAGGGGGACATAAAATAGGAATTGCACTAGATGCTGCAAAAGAAACATCGTAAGTCATAAACTTAAGAAAAGTTAAAAAGTTAAAAACAAAAATTTTAAATTAAAGTTAACAAAAAATAAAGGACAACATTCTTACTATAGTTTCTCGGAGCCCATCAAAATCTATTCAATGAAGGATAAATTCCATTAGACTCCATATTTGTTAATTTCTTATGTATGAAATAAATAAAAAATATCACACACCATCCATAATGAAAATAAATATTTTCTCATGAAAACTCTAATAGGAGAAAGCCTAATTGGAGGGTGAAGTTTCTCGACTCCTCTTACAGGAGAAAACCTAATTGGAAGGTGAAATTGCTCCACTGCCTTTTCTCTAGTATGGGAGTAATGAAAGTACAAGTAAAATGCACTCTCTATGGAGCTATCTAAAACTTGTGGTTGTTTTTGCTGCTACAAAACACTAACATCCAACTAAGGTTCTGGTTCAACTCCTTCATTTCACAACTAAATTTATGACTCTGATCCTTCAATAGCGGTGTTCATAGTTCACATGTGGCTAGACTCTTTTGCATGATGACTGAGGATTGGCATGGAATCCTCGCACACCATTTTGTGGAAGGTAAACATCTATGGGAGATAAACTCTGATTGATGCAGTTGAGTCCTATTAAATGTTATTATGCTCCTCAAAGTAACGGAGTAGACAGTTAATCTTAGATTTTTGTCATGCTTGTTATTATCACAGAACTTCTAATTTCACTGGTGCTACGACATATTTTGTAATTTTTTTGTTTCATGTTATTTTCGAGCTCATTTCCTCCACAGAGGCATCCCCATACTTGCACAACAAAGTATAGGATTGGTTAAACCCAGCTTGCCAACTTAGACTGTAGCATATGTACTATTAAATTTCTGAATTAATATAGATTATCCTCATTTACCAACAAAAAAATGAAGTAGATAATTAAACTGTGGAGTTTGTGTATTAAATATTCAAAGGGTTGACATAAATGCATAATAATACCAATATTAATGTGATAGGGTTTTTCCATCATTATTTACCCTTGTTATAAGGGGAGAGATCAATCTAATTTAATGCATAATAAGACCAATCTCAATGTAAAGAATTTCTCTTCCTCATTAACTCTTGTGATAAGGGAAGAAATGAATTTATCTTTTTATATAAATATAAATACTAAACTATTATATTATAAATATAAATAAAAAGAATGTAGGTAATTTTTTAAAAATAAAAATATAAAAAATAGTATATCAAATTCAAATTTTAATTAAAAAATAGATTAGAAATTTTATGTAAATTAAATTTACATAATTTATACTTTTGGTCTCTTCTTCCCCTGCAATATTTGTATCCATGTCATTGTCCCTCACCACCACCTTTTCATTTTCAAAATTTTGTCAGATTGTTGAAATTTGATGACTTATCCATTCACATGCTTTTTATTTTTCATAAATCCTCGGTGTAAATTTTGCAGAAGGGAAATTGCAGAAGGGAAAGAGAAAAATAAACGAATGAGGTAGAGACCTTAAAAGGGAGAAGGTGTTTGTTACTGGATAAAAAACCATTTCATTTTTTTAACGTATGGAAAATCTAATTAATTTTAAATTAATAAAAATATTTGGACAAATTTCTGAGTACATTAAAAGAGGGGCTAAAAATGTCGCTATATAAGCAACGTTTGCATCATCCAAAGGTAGCAATGTCAAAGTAGAGGATCGACTCCCACGACTCCCTCTCCCATTTCCTGAGGATAGGAGTCACATCTATAATAACTAAAAACATGTTCAATCAGTTATAGATGATGTTTGTTGCAAGGCAAAGGAATTTTACACCTACAATGCCTTCATTGCTACTGCCAATGTTTTTCCCGATTTCGGCACCATCGGTGATCTGGTTACTCGTAAAAGAGAGCTCGCTGGTTTCTTTGGAAAAGCCTTCCACTAATTATACTTATGAATCTATTCCCTCATGATTTATTTATCTAATTTTACTAACTAACTAATTGGGAAGAATATTGTTAAACCAAGCAGATGGGTGATATCACAAGATGTCCCGTGCTCCTGGGGCTATTGCTCCAATGTTGATTGATGTAATCCTCCCGTCCAGTGCTACCAATCATCCTGCCAATCATCCTACTGATGGACCTGTGTATCTGTAAAGGCATAATTACGTTGAGGGGCCATCTTGCATATCTGGAAAGATATATTATGGATGACGACCTTTCAGTCTAAAAGTGGCTTTTTAAGGAAAATTAATAAGAAAATAGTTAAAATAATAAAAATAAAAGTTATGAATTTTTGAGGGAAAAAAATAAAACAATTTATTTTAATTGTATTTTTGACTTATCTCCTTGTAGGTTTATTAAAATTTCAAGTTAAGACACCCACTAGATGCGAAATTAAATTTTGCATCCAGCGAGTGTCCACACTTTAAATTTCAGTAAACCTATAAACCTATAAGGAGATAAGTCAAAAATACAATTAAAAAAGTAGTTTTTCTTATTTTCTCTCCAAAATATTTAGATGTACCTATTTTTAAATTTAAAGCATTTTGATTGGTTTTCATATTATGACATGGAAATTACAGGAAAATTTCATGGGCACTTTTAGGCTGAAATTTCCTCTAATGTGGCCCCTTCAAATGGCATGGTTGGTCATTTCAGGCATATTTTCAATTTTAATTACATTCACAGTATTTTTCAGAAACACACCCAAAACAATTCGCATTAAATTTAACCATAATGCATAATTTACTCTTACACGCAAAGGTATTCACTCATATCTGCATCCTTAAATGAACTGAACCGAATACACAACCATTGTAATCACTCAACATCATTAAATGAAATGAACATAATGCACAACCATTGTTATCACCAGGCATAATTAGAAGCCATGATTACGATTTAAAGGCATAAATCAACCCAAAACACTCTCCAACTTGGCAATCTATACTCTTAACAGAAACTATTATTTACATATTAAATCAAATTAAATTATTAAAAACCAAAAACATCAAATGAAAGTGAAACATAAGTGAAAATGAATCCTCATGGAACATAACTACCATTCAACATACAAGCCATAACCCGATAACAACTATGTTTCTAAAATTATGAAGAAAAAAGGGTAGAGAACATGGAAAAGTTTTAAAACTAAAATCGAAGATGGGAAAATAATCGATTGTATGAAAGATGAAATGATAGAGAAAATTGATACATGAAGAATATCAGAGGCAAGAAAGTACAACAATCACATTTGGAAAATTAGTGAAAACTTTAAAACATAATGAAGAAGATGAGGCATATAGCCATATTTAAATGGGAGAAAGAGGAAGATGGTTTTTTCGTAAAGGGACATGCAGAGTCATTCCAAACCACAACATAATCACCAGAACTGGTTAGTCCCTAATTATTTTGGGAGGTTACACCACCTATGATCTAAACATGTAAATTTTTCTAATCGTCTAACACAAGATCGATGGCCCACGAAAAGACACTGTGACATGGGGTGGGGGGGTGACATGGGGTGGGGGGGCGGGGGTTCTTCCCAGATGAATGCCTTACGAAGTAATTAATTTTCAAAGTTATTGTTTCACTGTCAATATTTAAAACTAATGATTTTTTCTTAATTAAAGCATATAGTCCAACAATCATAAAAATGACTCAAAATTTCACATATGATAATATGTAAGTTAAAGCATTTATTTCACGTTACCATGCAAGTATCAAATTGATAAAAAATTATATAAATTTTTTCATACAGTTATTCATATTGACTCATATATTCTCACATATCATCAAAATCTACATCATCTTCAGGTGAATGAATGGATGAAGATATAGATGACCCATATTTTTATCTATTACCAACCATTTTCTCATCTGAGTCGAAATTTATGCCCAATATTGGAGATGTCAAAATCCGTCTAGATCTACGATTGGGTTTAACAAATTTCCATCTTACCATTGTTTCTTGTGGTAGAAACCTCTTGATAATATCTATGGTCCTGTATCAAAGAGATCCTTTCATTGCCATCTTGAATTCATAAAAAAGTATTTTGACATTCTCTAATTTTAATAGGTAAGTGCAATGAATATTTATATTTGGACCCTTTCTTTTATATTTCTACTGATTCATTTGTAAACCACCATCTCTCTTTTATGTGCACCATTGAATGGCTATTTATTGCATACTATTGTACTTTAAATACCTAATCATCTCCATTTTATTCAATGAACTTTATAACTTTGGCAACCCATAATGGATAAACATGTGGATCTCCATCCACTAACACTACAATAATGTAACACTTCTTAATATTTCATATGTAACCCTTGTAAATGTCTTCCATGGTTTCATGTTGTGCATGTAATCTTCTAGAACCACACATACATTTATATTTTCTTTACTTGTGAAGAATCAATAATACCTCGATATTATTTTTGTTTAACATTGTTTCTTCCCTAAAATTTGTTTCACATATTTTATGGCCAATTACATGGATTTTTCAAATTGTATCTCCATTTCTTAATCTGTAAACTTCCATGGATATTTCACTAGAAAATTTTCCACAACATATATGATAAATTATAGTTAAAATTTTGAAATCTACATTATGAGGATATATTTCTCTTGAGACTTTTAAATCTATAAATCCTTATTTATTGTGTATGATTTTATATTATTATCATGCATAAAATCGAGAAAAATGTAATAAAAACTCATAGAATCATGATTGACACATGATATATCCTGGGAAACCATTTCGGGAAAAACCCAACCGGAAGATGAGGCTCCTTTGCTCTCTTTCTCTAAGTAGAAAATGGATGTGAGTAAAGAAAAGTAAGGCATGTGTCTTGTGAGATACTAGAATAAAAAATCATCTTTGTGTGCGCTCTCCCTATCCATCTCGGCTGCTTTACATTCCTATGTAACCGATTCAATTGAAAATAATGGAACCCTTTTTCCTCCTAGTGGATTGGTTATAACACAACTCAATAGCCTACTAGTGGTTATGTTTGACTCCATCAACTCTTAACTAGAGATATAATATGAACTATTTTATATATTTATTCATCATAATCACATGGCTAGCCCGTTTTTCATGAGTTATGGGGTTGACATGGCACCCCAACAGATTATGGAGGTGAAAATACAAGCACCCACTTCTAAGTGGCGTAACCTTTGCATAAATACTTTGATTAAGGTGATTGTTATGATTTTGGGCAGATTTTTATATGTATAATATGGAAAAAATGGTGTGCCACTAAAGAGGTAAGTATTACTTCCACAAAGAATCATTTGATGCCCCCCCGGAAATTTTCAAACTCCAATTTACCAATCTATATTCTACTAGAAAGAAAGGTCTTGTGAGCTAACTACTCCACTTTTTTCACTTTTAAATCATTGATATGGATGAAAAACAATATAATGATCCAATATGGATCACAACTCGCTATTTTGGGAAGATTTTTGTCCCCAAAAATTTATACTAAATGACAAGAGGAAATTTTCCTCCACCTTCTCTCGAGTGTACCATTTGGCCTTGCTTAGAAGTTGTAATTTTAACCCAATTTTCCAAAGGTCATGCTTCCCGTGTCTTTTAGTTTCACACATCTTCTACAAAAAAGTTTATTTTTTCAACTTTGTTTAAGGATCTTGTGTTAAATCCTCCACAAAAGGTAGGATATGTTCCATTTCATGATTTAGCATGGAAGGCTTATAAAAATTTAGATTCTCTAAATTTATAACTGAGTATATGAGGTTGTATGGGAGTAGAATCATTCTATAGGAATTATCTCCCACCTTCTCTAGTCTCTCAAGGGGACCATATCCTAGAGCCTTGTCATTATTACCAAGACCTTGTAGCCTCTCTTTGTTCAACTGTAACCATACTCTATCTCCCACCTTGAGTGAATTCTCTATTTTTTGTTAATAATGCATGGCCTTATATTTTTCGCATGAATTTTACACTGTCTTATGTACCTATATATGGATTTGCATAAACTTCTCAATAAAATTTTCAACCCTCAAGGCATCCCCTATAATATCCTCTTTTACTCCTTCTTGTTTCCCATATCCAATATCAAAAGTTGAATGAGGAAAATATTCAAAAAAATCTTCAAATACAGACATACCTGTAAAATTGTGGACTAATTTGTTATAAGAATGATGTATGCATACAAATTTTTCATCTTAGGTCTATGAATGGTTGTAACCCCTTAGAAGATACACCTGTGTTCCGTTGATTACTTATTTTTTCCCAACTATATGAGGATGGAATGTTTTAAACCTATCTAAATTTGTGTCAATTCTCCCCCGTAATATGGTCCAAAATTTACTGATGAATATTGTGTCGAACTAAAAAATTATCCTTGGTATCCCAAAGTACACCTACAATTGTCTAAAAAAAAAGTTTGTTAATCCTTTCCCATTGACATTGTTTTTACAAAGCATCAAAACCCACATGTTATTGAACCTATCAACTACCACAATTATGTAGTCACGCCCTTTCTTCATTGTTGTCAAATGTCCCACAAATTCCATGGAAATGCTTTACCAAGGATGGGTGGTTACAACTATGAGATGACATAGACCCTGTTTCATGTTACTAGGTTTATTTGTACAATAACTCATGCATCCTCTTATGAACCTACCTACATGTTCCTGCATTTTGGGATAATACACATACCTATGCAATTTGGCCACTCTCTTCCCCATACCAAGCGCCCCGCAAACTTAGAGGAATGAGCCTCTCAAATAAGTTTCAATTGCTCACTTTTTGCAACAAATGACATGTCTGACTTGTAGAGTAACCTATCCTAGATATTGTAGTCAATGATTTTATTCCCATTATCCACGCGACTCTGACTCTATAACTGTTGAAAAACCTCCTTTAAGTCCTCATCTTCTATATATTACCTTATGTTTGCATCATAGTTGAATGGATCCATATGCATTAAAGATCCCGAATCTATGTTATTTGATGTGGATGGATTTGAAAGAATTTCGGAAAAATTGTTTATGTCTCCCTTATTATACTTGATCATTAAATGAATTTTTTGTAGAAATCCCATCCACTTAAAATACCTGGTATGTTATAGCTTACTTTGTGCCCCTAAGTATTCTAGTGGTTGGTGATATTTGTGGATTATTGATGATCCTTGTTATTGAAAAAAAAGTCTCGTAAATCACAAGGATACCAAGTTTAATTATCAGCCTGGGGTTCGTACAAACTTAAGAGTGTGCCTGTAAGTATTCTACTGGTTGGTGATATTTGTGGATTATTGATGAGCCTTAGTATTGCAAAAAGAGTGTGGTAAATCCCAAGGCTACCAACTTTAATTATCAGTATGGGGTTCGTACAAACATAAGGGGTGGAAGTGTTATATACATAGTAAGCTAAGGTCTACTCAAGTCACTTTGAAGTAATGGACTAGTGATGGGCCTCCAAAATACACATAAATTAAGTCCTATCTAAAATTTCTTAGGCACATAAAAGCTATATTAAATATGTCCTTCTACACATAATAACATTTTTTTAGCTTTAATATGTTCTTAGGATGGTTTATAGATAATTTCATATTATGTGCCCAATATCATAAATTTTGCAGAATATTGAGAGAACATTGGGTAAATTTTGAATGAGATAATATAGGTAATTTCTCCCTACTATATGATGGACCAAGATTGGATAATAAATGAAAAAAATATCATGAAATTGTTGACAAATTCTGGAGCTCCAGAGATTGAGAAAATCTAGGAATGTGGTCCTTCTTATTTAATGAAGATTCCGAGTGTTGGGAACTAGATCCACCTTTTGAGGGATTTTGGAAGGGAAAACAACATCCTTTCAAGGAGAATCCTTCCTTATCATTTTGTATAAGTACCAATTCAAATTTTCCTCTAGGGGAATGTACTTCTAGTAGTGATGTACTTGGGTTGATTCGAATAATGAAGGTTGGTGCCATTTTTAGCTTCTAAAGCTTGGTTTCTTTCATAGGAATATGAGTATCATTAGGCTTAGTCATCCCAAGAACCTCTTATATCTCTTGTACAATTTATTTATTTTCTTTGAATGGATTTTTCACTTGCATCTCTTATTTATGCACTTTCTATTTATGTTTCTCTTGTTGTAGTTCATAATGGTTAAAGGATTAAAATGATTTTTTTTTATAGGTTATTGAAAAAATATCAAGAATGATTCATCTTTATAACAAATTTGAAAAATCATGCCCATCATTGAGCTACTTGGATTGGTTTGCTAGTTCACAAATCTAGAATATCTCGGAGTCTCTTGTAGCAAAATAGTAGTACTTTTCTGCTATTTTTTAGCACATGTCCACGAGCCTATTTTGAGTTTATTCCACCAATATTAGTTCTTAAAAAAATTCAAGTTAATAACATAGTCTACCCCATAGAATTTTCACTTGATTAGTTTAGGCATTTGGTAGGTTAACTAGATCACTAATTCTTGAATTTCCAGGTTTTAGAGTAATACTTGTCTACTATTTTTTTAGCACATGTTAACAAGGGTGTTTTTGAGTGATTTCACTTGGAATGGAGTCCTAAGACATCCTAATTTATAATTCGTCACATATAATTTTCATAAGTATTCTAGTGGTCAATGCCATGGGTTATCATAGTATCATGAAGTCAACAAATCTACAATATTTTTGGATAACCTTGCTTTGTAAACAAAAACAAATGATAAAATCTAACACATTTCTGGATTCACAATTCTGACAAACATATTTATAATGATATGCATGTTCGGTATATATAAAATCACGAGATTATTAGCCATACCACTTAAGTTATCTTAATAATACACCCATCCCATCACTATGTTAGTGAACATATATATATTTTTTTGTAATTTCTAAAAATTACATTTCCATAGACAAATTTCTATGCTTTTATAACATGTTACAATTTTGAGAAATGAAAAAAGAATAAATCTATTTCTTTAAATTTAATAAGTGTAATTTCTTAGAACCACAATATCTTTTTATTTTTATTTTTTTTATATATTTTTTCAAATCAATTCATTAAGTCTAATTTATAATTTGATATTTATCAAACTCATTAATTTACGAGTTTTAATTTAAAATTTTCTATTTTATACCATAAAAAAATATTTATTATTTGTTTAACTCATTAAAATGCTATTTATAATATTTTGTATAGTAAAAAAATATTATTATTATTTTCTTTTGGGAGACCAAAGCCATAAACACAAAGGTACCAGGGGATACATCGAACAGGGAGACTTATTTCCTTCGCCATAGGCCCATAAATGCGCCCAGACAGGAAATGTCGGCCACAGAATTATCTACAACTTTAATCTAACGGCAAGCTTTTCCTGCTTGAACGCATTTATGGGCCTATGACAGAAGAAATAAAGCTCACCTACATCGAACTTGTTCCAACGAATGACTTCCTCCCCGTCTATCGTCATCAACCATTTCTTTGTGGATGGTCTCTTCCCAAGCCTTGGAGCACAACCCACGAATCTTTTTTTTTTTCTCAACGGATCCGTGACAAGCTTCTTCTTTTTCTGGACCGTCACCCTCCCGCCTTACGTTAGCATGATCAACACGATTTTCTTATTGTGAGATGTGTTCTTTATTCTATTAGGGTAGAAATGTTATAATATTTTGTAGGGCTGTGTTCAATATTTTTTAAATAATAATAATAATAATAATAAACTAACAATAATTTTGATAATTTATGGTTTTTGAAAGAGATTTTTAATGCATAATTTTTTTTAAAGTGATACATAACTCGTGATTTCTCCTATGGTATTATTATTTAATGTATTCTATTTCTATCAACTCATAGAGTTTTTTTTTTAAATTACAATTTTACTTAATTTAGAAATTGTGATTAATATTAGTTTCTTTCTTGCTTATTGGTTCCAGAGTAGAAGAGATATGGCTCAAAAGTGATTTTGGATTCTTACGAAGTTGTTGTCTTCCATTAACTATGTTTCAATTTATAAGTTTTTTCATAGTGATGTTTCACCAACTTGCAAGGATTTTAACTATTGCATTAAATAACAAGGTATTCCATGTGAAGACTTTCTTTGTTGTATTTCTTTAACCACTTTTCAATTTATAAGGTCTTCCATAATGATGTTGCACCATCACATTAAATAAATAACAAGGTGTTTCAACTAAATATGAGTTTTTTTAGTTTCTTTTGCAGTTGGTTTCATGTTAAATTTAATTTATTCACTCTCCTCAGAGGACCTCTGAGCATAGTATAGACGTAGTAATGTAATTTTCAACGATTTGACTAAGTGAAATTTATATAAAAGAAAAAAAAAAGCTAAATTAAATTAAATTAATTAAATAAATAAATAAATAAACAATCCAATGTAAACATTTTAACTCACTCAACATAAAATAAATTAACAAAATAAAATTAAGCCTCAAAATATAATTAAAAACTAAAAATAAAAATAACAACATAAAAAAAACATGAGCCATGATGTTAGAGCCTGATGAGGCACATCATGTGGAATATAGTCTATTCAAAGGGGAGATTAAACTAGCCTATATCCATCTTTATTTGAGATGCAAGGGTCCAGAACTTGGTAGATCTGGACTGAAGATGGATGTAGCTTAGTTAAATAAATGATAGTTAAATGCAATTGAAAATAACATTAATAAATCAATAGACTAAATAGTAAGAAAATCTCATTATTAAGCATAATATTTAAAATTAACAAAGAAGAAATCTCAGCTAACAAAATGGATTCTGACCATTTTTATTAGTGAAAATTATATAAAAATAATACTACCAATTGTAACTAATAATTAAACCAAATTAGTTCTATCTTAATTCTAGATCCACTAAGCTTTGAGAGAGATCAAATTTCTTTTTACTCTAAAAAAATGTGATCTAAGCTGGTTTAAATGTGTGCAGATGAGAAATATTATTAAAATATTAATATCCAAATTTTAAATAAATATTAATTATTATTTTTTATTCCAATAACTTTATTTCAATATTTCAAACATTAAAACCATATAATTTGTATTAAGCCATTTATTAATAATTTTATTTTAGTCTATTATCTTTTTTTAAGTTTATGGTTAAATTATTTATTTTGTTGTGAATTAAAAAAAACTGATCATTTATTTATATAGTAACTCTCATTACACTATTTCAATAAATTCTGATTATCTAAACTTCCCAAAAATATTATTATGAAAAATCAGAATTTTCACTAGAAAATTTAGAGAATACCTTTTCAAAATTATATTTTCAAAAAATTTAAATTAAAAAAAATATAAACCTTCACACATAAATAAACATAGTAAATCTATTTATAATAAATTGTGATAAATAAATGAAAAACAAATAATAAATCTATTTATAATAACTTTATTATGAGAGTTAAAAAAAAAACCAATCATAAATCTATTTCTACTAACTTTGTTAGAAGAACTAATGAAAACTACAGTTATAAATCCTTCAATAAACTAAACATAAAATTTCAAAGATAAATAATTAAAACATTTGTAGATCCATTTATCATCAACTGTAATGCATAACATTTATAAATTTAGGTAATCTATTTTTTAGAAAGGAAAAAAAGGTTGTTTATATTAAGATAAGAAAAAAAGTACATTGTCATAATCATATGTGACTGGCATCATCCCAGAAACCATGATCCAAGGCCATCAGAATGAACATAATCATAAAACATTTCAGTCGAGCATATCCTTATGAAAATCATATGTCGACTGGCATATGCCAAGAAACCCTGATCCAAGGCCATCAAAATGAACATAATCATAAAACATTTCAGTCCAGCAGATCTATTTTTTCGTAGTAGAGAAAAAAAAAACGAGGATGTTTAAATATTGCGAAAAAGAAGCAGATTTCTGTTTCATTTTTTAATAAATTTGTTGTCGTTGATCTCTCCATATTCTACATAGATCAAATTCAATGGGATCTTCAATGGTTTCAATGTTTCTTTGGCCTAAGTATCATCTTTAGCTCCATGAAGTTAGAATTATTGCAAATGTTAGGATACTATGCCAAATTAATGTTATGATACTTGGCCAATAAATGGTACTTGGCCAAAGATATAGTGAAACCGATAGAGATTTCATTTAATTCAATCTCTCTAGAATGTCTAGAGATCAGCCAATTGGAAATTAATCTCACTCTCAAAAATTAAAATCACCATTATGGACATTAAACATAGACTATAGAAAAATAGATTTTAGTTATTTACTCTTCTTGTACTATGTCAAATTTATTTAAACATCTCTTTACTTAATTTGATTAAATTGGCATGAAAATCATGTATTATTATCAAATAGATTTCAGTGGTTGCTTAAACATCACTTGTTAACACAACTTCTCTAAGTGACTCTTTAAAATGTTTGTTATCCATTACTTATCTACCAAATTTTCTTTCTCATAGTAACATATATTTCTTTTTGTAAGTTTAGCAGATCCTTCCTATTTTCTATTAATAAAAAAGAGAAAAGAAGGTTACATATAATAAAACTGGAAGACCTCAACCTGCCTGTAGGAAACGAGGTCTTTTGGTCACCTTAAAGAGCTATAGGCCAACCAATACTAAAAAAGTTTAAACTGTATACTATCAGATATGTCTAGTTTACTTTTCCTTACATACAATAACTTAAAAAATTAAATGCTACCCGAAATATGCATGGTCAAAAAATAGGAAAGAGAGGAACTCAATCATCCAAAGACTCAATTGGTGTCGGGCCCTTAACACTAGAACCGGACATGTCCACTTGATGCATGCTTTGGAGTTGTCGATCTATGCGGCCTAGACTAACATTTTTATGGTGCTATGCAAGGTGAATTTCTTGAATGTCTCTCCTTATCTCATTTAAAATGGAGGTAACTTTTGGGTCCCCTCCAATTTCCTGAATGCTGATAATTATCTTAGTGAGTACACATTTTAGTGTCCAATGTGTATGAATAGACTGTTGGAATAATGATAGTATGCTCCTCGTCTTACCAAGATCCTTTGGAAATTCCATTGCTTCCTCTCGTATTTCCCCTTCCTCCTTAGTGTTGCAATCTTGTTCCCAACCTAAGATAAGTGATCTAACTTGTGGCGGAATACCTGTGGAGTAGGCACCGAAAAGGTTTTCCATTATCTATTTACTTGACTTCCTTCCTCTCTTACTATGCCCCAATGTAGGCTTACTCCATTTCTATTTTCCTTTTTCTTTGGCCTCCTTTTTTCCTGCCTTGCCATTAGCCATACTATTTTGAAATACAGACCGTTGGTTTGACTGACTAGGTTAGGGAAAGTCTATGACCAATGCTAGAGAAACACCTATATAGAAATTAGAGATACCTGTATATTGCAACATAATTTCAATAATTGTTTTAATGAAACAACAGTGAAAGAGATCCGGACTGTCAGGACTGACATCCCTGTAATTAGCAAGCCAATAGATTTCATCATTCCTCCTTCACATCATCCAATGATTTAGAAGGGTGGTGATATGAAGTTTCTTTTCCTCGTGCAACAGAAAATGCATGGATAAAATATTTCCATTCTCTTGAAAGAATTTAATAGGTCGAGGCCAGAGACTCCCATGACGAGAAGTGAATTCCCTAAGCACCCAAAGAAAAAAAAATAATGACAATAAAACGCCCAACGAAGCAACCAAAACTTCCGCAAACTAGAACAAAGACCCTTGTAACAAGAATGAACCCCTTAGGAACCAGAATGAGCCCCCTTGTAATAGGTATAAGAATAAAAATCCTTGAAATAGGATGTCACCACTAGTAACAGAATTGAAAACCCACAACCTCGACGGAAAACCAACAGGACACCCCACATGACCCCAGAAGGAAGGAAAAATATCAGTATAAGTTGAGTCAAGGCCACCCTTATTAAAAAAATACTGAGTGGGTGAGACTCTGGATAAAGAATTAAACCAAGAGCTGCTAAAAAAATGGTCATTGAAAGCCATGCAATAAATTTCATAAGCCTGGCAAGATGAACTACTAGGGTTGCATACAGAGCGAAAGGTAAATTGCATGGTGCAATTGGGAAAGAAAACAAGACAAGCAGAGTGCATATGTGAGCAAACCAAACAAAAAGTAAGACATGCAAAACTGGAACAGAGCCTATGCCCTCTAACTACTACCAGCAAGCATCCAGATGGAACTTGTTGTTAAACACACACATGGTGTATGAGAAACTAAACACACACATAGAAAGATAAGCATGACATACTCATTTTATTCACCATAGATGTACATTTATAATACAATGGTGTGACTCTTGGATTCATCTTCCAAGGTCACTTGGACTCCTTTGTGGCTCTTCGCCTTCCACACCTGCCCATAGAGTATTAGGTGTTCAACATTCACCCCTCTTAATCCGAGGGGGTATGTGTGAGTCCAAGAAGAGAGTTATAATATAAATCTTCAAAGCATGCATGGCAACATTTAGGCTGATTCAACTCTCTGAAATGTTGGCAAAAAGAGGTGGTTTAAGGATGACCACCAACACTGGAACTAAATGTTGATTGTAGTTCCCGAAACTCTTCCAAAATTGGCAAGAAGCTAAGGGCTTCTGGTAGAGGAATTGTCCCTCATATTTGAAGATCGATACCTTCAACCTAAAATAAGGGAAGTCTACAACCTATGATGGTTTAAGGATGACCACCAGCACTGGAATGCTTGATGCGTTTTCTGGAACTCTTCTAAAGCTAGCAAGAAGCTGAAGTCTTCTGCTAGAGGAAGTGTTCTGAAAGAGGAAGAATATCAACCTCACATAGATGGTTTAAGGTTTTCCATCAACCAAAGGCATGATCATGGGCATCCGTGTCTCTAGCTTCAACTCTGAATCTAGAACGATAGGTTGTGGCTCACGCTCACTTGAAATGTTGTGTCTCTAGCTACAACTATGAGTATGGAATGAGAGATCGTGGCTTAGGCTCGCTTGATGTAGCGTCGAAGCTTGTAGATGACCACCATTTCCCCCCTTTCAAGTACAAGGTGAGATGATGGTGAAAACTCAAATGCAATATTGTTCAATATTCGAGAACAAGTTCTGACATGCGACTTAAACATCTTCTTCACTGTTGATGCCCATTTCCAAGAAGCGATCCATCCAAGGTGAATCTTTGTTCTTGCAGGAGGCTTATTTCTGAAGCATCTGTGTGAAGAATGGGTGTGCTGACCACAGTTCTTTCATGGGTGAAGATTAAAACAATGATATTTCATATGGCCAACTCGATCACAGTCTTGGCATTTCACAATCTGTCGTTGTTGTTGCCGTGGAATTGGAGCAGGATCTGGAATAGCTGCAGGTGAACTGTCATGAAGAAATTTGGCACTCTAAAATTTGATGGGCTTGCAGTAGTCTGAAATATGAAAGGACAATTCCTTGTCATATCCAAGACCAGTTCCATGCCTGTTGTGGACAAGCTCTTCCCAAGGTCTGATGATGGGCTTGGGAAGTGCAGACTGAATTGTTGCATTTGCATGTAAATATGCTCTTGTACAAGGAACCGAATGTGAATAGACTGTAACTTTATATTATTTTTGTTGGTTGGAGTCCCTCTGAATAGGTTTAGAATGATGACTCCACTGTTGCAATTCTTCTTGTTATAGCTGGGATTCAAGCTGCAAAAAATAAATCTTCTCTTCTGCATTTTGTAGGCATTTTTTAATGTCAAAAAAGGTGCTTTTGCTGATATTATCAACAGTGGAATGCATAAAAGTGTTCAAAAACTCTAATGCATCATCAATTTCAAATATTTTTTTTTTTTTTAAACAACTCATGCCTAACAAGTGAATGGGTGTAACAACTCAAATGGTGAAGGTATAAGAGGAAGTTTAAGGGTTTTATAAACAATCCTATGTTAATACAATGAATTTCCTTAACGATCCCAATAACTTCACCTTAGCAGATTGATAACATTAGTAGATTTGTATGCTCCAAAATGTGATTCCTCAATGGTGTGGTAACAATCCTTCTAAGGTGAACTACGATGAGAGAGCCACTAATGTGACTACGAAGCTGTATTTATTTTCTTGAGATTGAGACTGGATATAGCTCACAGGCCAAGGCCTTGTAAAGGCAGGATTTGAAACAATTGACCCTCTTGCAACACCTATCATTAACACTTAAGAACCTTCATCGGAGGGTGTTATTCAACTATAGGAGGGGAATTTTGTGAGCATGATGAATATGTGAGCTCTGTCCTTCAAATATACTGATTCCTCTCAAGGTTCTTGCAACATCCTCAAGTTTCCCAAGCACATTGAGTTCATGCACCGGCTTCAAATTCTTCATTTAAGAAGTTGTGTAATATAGGACTGGATCTTTTGGCTTCAGAACCTCATGGAGTAGCCGCAAGAGAGAAAGATTCAGATTCTTTGTGACTCTTTATGAATGCCAAAGCAAGGTCACCACTTGATGAAGTCGATGCAAGCTAGTGAGAATTGTTTCTGTAGAGATCGCAGAGCGTTGTTGTGGAATGAGCCTGAAGTCTAAAACTTTCCTGACCCAAAGTTAAAATGGGTGCAGTCTTGCTGCTATCGGTAACTGATGCAAGTCGATTCAAAAGTACGTGGTTCTCCAGTCATCTACTGGCACTCATTTCTTGAGAGGAAAGGTTTAACAAAGGAGGATATTGATGAAGCTTTCTGGTGCGTACCAGATCCCCCATTTAATGAATTTCTAGCTAAAGAAACTGTTCAAAGTCAAGATACACAATCATCACCTCCCAGTACTATACAAACTCGACCCCTAGTTCAAATGTTGAAGCATACAGTGGCTCCACTAGTTACAACATCGACGACCCTCTTGGTTTAGCCAACCTGTTTTCACTGGACACATATAATTTTTGCTGTAGTATTGCTCACTGCAATGGATGCCGGTGCCGGTGTGTTCTTCAAGAATGCATTTATTCCAAAATTGAAATCTTGGATATGGCAAGTAACTTCTGAAGTTGATGAAACTGAGTGGAAGAAGGCTCTAGAGCCAAGTCCAGCTGGAGAAGCTGCAGCTACTGCAAAAGCTTCTTCTATCGTAGCATCTAAGGTGGCTAATGTTAGTCGAGAATTGGTAAAATCAAGAATTGAAGATATGAAATATTTTGAGGGCTTGCTGAGGTCTGTGGAAGGAAAAATTGACGAAATGAAGTCAATGAAGACTGCTCTTCGGTACATACAAAGTAGTAGGCATGATTTTCATACTGCAAATGGAATGTTTGAGGATCGAGTTGAAAGTGAGACACACACGGGGAAAAGTAATGGCACTTTGGGAGCCATTTCACCTATAAAGCAAATACATTGGAGAGGAATTTCTGAATAAAATTCCAAGAACTTCAAAGTGGATGCGGATGTACGAACTGTTGGTCAGGGGACAGTGAGGCCTTAATCTGCACCTGCAAGTGTTGAGCCCAGTCTTGATACACATTCAAAATCATACATGGAGGTAATGGGAAAATCACTGCATCTCAACGGTCCTGAGGGAATGGGGCAAATCACTGCATCGACAGAGGCAGGGTTGAGTAGCGTAGAGGAAAAATGATAGAGAGGGAATTACAAGAGCATAAAAGCTAAAATAGAGGTAGAAAAACCTTAAAATGCTAGGACCTCACCTATAGCTTTGATACCATGTTAAACACACACATGGTGTATGAGAAACTAAACACACACATAGGAAATATAGGCATGAGTTACCATTCCATTAATCATAGATGTACATTTATATTACAATGGTGTGACTCTTGGATTCATCTTCCATGGTCACTTGGACTCCTTTGTGACTCTTCACCTTCCACACATGCCCATAGAGGATTAGGTGTTCAACACTTGTAAACCCACAGTGCCCATGCACCAAATATTACAACCCAGAACCAGAAAATTGTCATTATAAACCCAATCCAGAGGACCACCACTGAAGAAGCCAGATGAAAGGGAAAAACCCCAGAATAATGAAGTATAAAACTCAAAAAAATTAACTAGGTTGAAGACCTTAGAGTAGTAATAATCCGCAGCTACAAGCATAGAGAATAGATAAAGAACATACTAGGTCAGGGGATGTGAACTTGACATTCTAACCTGCTCATGTGTGATACCTTTATCTACTCTACCTTCCTCCATCAACTGCTGAGATGAAATGCCATCTTTCCCCTCACCAACCTTCATAGCTCCTTTAACACACCGACATTGTTTCCCATACAGCTCTAACATGGTTAGTTGGAAACCACCATCATTCTGCCAATCATTATGTTATGCAGGCGGTACTACCCACCCTTTTTTTCGCATACCCTCATCTAGTTTTTGTGTGGTATCCACGGTCTTGTGCACCTCTTCGCTCCAATCTCCCACTAGGCAGCCTGATCGGGGATCCTGAGAATCCCATTATCTCTATCCACAATTAGCGGTAGAGACTGTAGTTCCCCCTCTTGAACTATTTTAGCCTGGTTAATGTCCAAATGTCGTCCTTCGTGAGTCCAGCCCCAGTTTTCCAAGAAATCGAAAACTTTGTTTCCTCCTCTGCGAACATGCGACAAAATGTGGTAGCCTATGCATGGGAGGATTGTACTGATACCTTGGATTAGGCGTGCTATTATCTAGCTCTGGCTAATTTTCTCCCAGCGTCTCCCCTATTTCATCTTCTTCAAAACCCCGGTTACCATGGCTGAGTCCCCTTCCACTATGATTATGTGGTACTATTCTCTCATGGCTATCTACAGGCCTGGTTTTACTTCCATAAGTTCGGCTTCATCGTTCATGGCGAAACCAAGGTCCATCGCATATATTTTTCAAACTAAACCCTTCGAATCTTGAAATATTCCTCCTTCTCCTACCTGACCCGGGTTGCCTTTAGAGGCTTCGTCATAGTTAATCTTCACAAACCCCTGCTAAGGAACCTGGAATTTGTATTGAGGGTTTCTATCTGGTGGTTTTTGTTTCCACGATGTCGGAGCCAGCATTTGGGGTTTCAAGTTAAGTATAGCTAAAATTTTAGCCTCATTCTCATTTACTTTCCAGTCGTCTTCATTCCATTTCACTATGAGGATAACTTCTATGATATTATCTAGGTTAAATTTCCATATCTACTCATGTTTCCTATACTCATCTCTGAAAATTTTGTGGTTTCTTTAATTCAAGATATCCCATACATTAAACCCCATAGATAGTCTCCATGCTCTATTTAGGGCATCACTTATGTACCCTCCTTTTCTCTTGATTTCAATAGTATGCCTAATGCTCCTTTTATCCTAATTCCTTTGTTGAAAGAGGGAGGATAGTTTTTGCCATAAGGTCGCAGCTACACAACTGTTATTCAAAAAAAATTCGATATTTTCTTCATTATTCTTACACAACGTACATGTCAATGGTCCATGCATCCATTTCTTCCACAGCTGATCTCAGGTAAGAACTTTACCATGATTAACTAGCCATAAAAAATATTCATTTTTTGGCCAATGTTTTGCCGACCATATTTTTTTCCAAAGGGGAACAACTATGTTGTGTAAATTATTAGATTTTATGTAGTAGCCTTTTTGTATTGTGAACATGCCCTTGGTGCAGTATCCATATCTCAAGATATCTTCTCCTCTTGCTGCAATTGATTTTCTGGTTTTAAGTTCTTTTTCATAGTTCTCCCATTGGCGAGTTTCTAGAGCATTCTTCCAATGGTCCTTTAATTTCCATTTCCTCCATTGAATATTTGTCTACTCATTCCAAAAATGTGCTACTGACTTAGTCTTCGGCCTATTGGTGAATAGAAAGATCTCCCTTAGATCAATTCGACTGAATTTTTTTTTCATTTGCTGCCAAGAATCCTCCCAAAAATGGGTAATTTTACCTCCCCTGATTTCCCAAAAACTATGTTCACGAATATGATATTTGTTTAAGGCTACCAAATTCACTTTTAAGAAAATAGATATCCATGCCTTAGAAATAAGCCACTTCGAGGGGGCGACCTCCAATACATTACATGAATGACAATTCTTGGATGATACAAATGAAAAAACCTCCTTTCTATATATAGGAGTCCATGGGGCCACAATGTAATCCTAGCTGACCTAAGAATAATAATTTAAGGGCACACTAATAACAATATGGGGGTTACAAGGGTACAACAATAACAATAAGGGGGTTACACTAACAAAAATAAGGGACTATACTAGTAATATAGGGACTTAACATGCCCCTCTCCTTCGAACAAGTGTTGTCCTCAATGCTTGATTATTTCTTGATGCTTTTGTATAAAATTCTCATCCTCCCATGTGGAAACGTCTGCAGGAAAGTTCTTCCACTTTCTAAGATACTCTGAAATTGATCGTACTTGTCAATTTATTGTTTTTGTGACCGATTCATAACTTCTTTTGATGTGATGTTGATATTCCTGTTGTGTCATTTGATTCTGCACCAAAGTTAGGTTATCCTTTGAGAGTTGAAGAACTTGTTGTTGATGCTCGATGTGATATTCCACTACTTTATCATCCATATTAGATTTCATTTGATCCTTAAAACCATAAAAATTAGCCTCAATTTTTTCTTTTAAACCATCTATGTCATCTTCGGCTGCACTTCGTAAGATTGAAATTCTTTGCACTTGATACCGTAATTTTGATATTTCATAATACAATTCTTTCTCTTCATGTGTCATAGTATATATTTCTAAGGGCTTAATGGGTATAGAATTATTTTTTGGAGGCATTATAAAACCCAATTCTTATAAAAATTCTTCAATAGGCCCTTGGAATCACTTCAAACTAATTTTTTTTTTACACAAGACTTATGCAATTCGGAAAAAAATACACACCTTTTTCTTTCTTTTGAGGAGCTCAATATTTAAACTGATTTATATCTGTGATTTGGATATAAAATATTTGAAATTTGGCACTGAGGTAGCCCTCTAAATCCTTTTTCGAATGCCACAAGACTAACCTAATTTGGATTCTTGAAGAAAAATTTGTGCCCAATCTCTTACGATGACCAAATTATGGACTAGTTAAGTAGAGTGAAATTGAATGACTTTCCACATGTCACTGCTTCGTCCTTCGGATCTGAAATTGATAGACGGGAAACAACCTTCCGTGTACTTGCTGTCACTTTTAACATAATTTCAATCTGATGCTCAGAGAGAGAGTTGTGAATATTTTCCCACGATCATGTCTTTGAAATGAAATTTGGTAGCCTGAAAAAGTCCTAAATTCCACAGACCATATCTTCGAAAATATTGCGAAAAAATATCTAAAATTATGCAACATTGTTCCTCGGGATTTCGGCTTCGCGCTCTAAAAATTTCAGCTTCTGAATCTTTGTAGAAAAACAATTATAGCGAAAATTCTTGCAACAATGTTCCTCAGGATTTCAGCTTCACACTTTAAAAATTTCAGCTTCTGAGCGTTCATAGAAAAATTGTGATAGTGAAAATGCCATGATGACCTATTTGGAGCAGTGAAACCCTAGAATCCAAAGCTTTGATACCAAATGTTGTGAAACTAGCTCCAAAAATAGAAGAAAAGAGATATCAACGCCTTAGAAATAAGCCACTTCGAGGGGGAAACCTCCAATACATTACATGAATGACAATTCTTGGATGATACAAATGACAAAACCTCCTTCCTATATATAGGAGTCCATGGGACCACAATGTAATCCTAACCGGCCTAATAATAATAATTTAAGGGCACAATAATAACAATATGGGGGTTATAGAGGTACAACAATAACAATAACGGGGTTACAATAACAACAATAAGGGAATATATACTAGTAATATAGGGACTTAACAATATCATTACAACTAGTTTTAGGCACTTCCAGTCTCGAGATATGATAAGTTGGAATGGATTGTAAGACTGCTCTTAACAGGACAACCTGACTCGGAGTGTTAAGCACCCCGAAAGCCAAATTTTGAGGCTAGGCCTGTATGCAGTTAAGGAGATATTTCCAACCAGAAACATGAAGGGAGCTCAGACTCAAGGGGATTCCTAAATATTTCATAGGCACGGATCCTATATTGAATCCCAAGTTACGTGAAAGAAAGCGTTGGGACAATATATTATTATTAAAAAAATACACATTTGATTTGTCATTATTGATAAGGGTCCCAAAGGCTTCCAAGAATTCTTTAAGTATTGGTAGGATAGCCTTAGATTCTTTCAAGGTAGATTGAAAAAACATCATAATGTCATATACAAACTGTTGGTGGACCTAGGCCTTCAGCTGCAATGATAAAGAGAAATGGGGAGAGAGCATCTCCTTGTCTTAGCCCTTGGGTAACATTAAAGGGATTGAAGTGAACTCCATTAAGAAGAATGGAATAGTGAGGAGATGAGATAAAAGACATTATCCAGTAAATCCATCTTACATCAAAGCCAAAGTCCTGGAGAATAGCTTTAAGATAATTCTAGCTAAGATGGTCATAAGCTTTAGAAAAATCAAGTTTAATCAGCATACCTTTTTCTTTAAGGGTATGAAGAGAATGTATAGCTTCCTATGCCATAATTGTGTGTTTCAAATTTTTCTTGCCTCTTACAAAGCCCATTTTCTCAGGTGAAATTATGTCCAGGACGATAGGTTTCAAATGATTTTCCATAATAGTATATAAGATCTTGTAAATTACATTACATAAGGCGATAAGCCAGAAACCTGCTGGTACATCTGAGTTTTCTTGCTTTGGAATGAAAGAAATGAGGGTGGAATTAAGGGCTGGATATAGATATCATGAACGTCAGGACTCCTCAAATAATTCCCATATGTTCCTACCAATCAAGGACCAAGCTGCCTAATAAAATTTTGATCCTGGATAACTATTGAGGGTATGTTTCTTGTGATGCACCCAATAGCTTTTGATCTATGTTGATCAGGGTCTTTTAGAATATTACTAAAATGATTAACTAACATGGTATCCATATCATTACATTGGAATGGACTATTTCCTCATAGGTCCTTTAGGGAAAATATATGGTTATGTTGTCTCCTCTATATCATGGCCTTATGGAAGAAGTTTGTGTTTTTATCCCACGAAATTACATTAGCACGAACTCGATGATTATGTCCGAATACATTTATTACAAGAAAATTATAATACATGAACTACCGCCTCTGTCTCTTTCACCTCCAGCCTTTTATAACTTAAAGGAAAAATAAAACAGAGTAATAGTTCCTCACGATTAGGAGATCCTGCAGCTTTGTGGCTATAAACTAAATACTCCAAGAATAGGCATGCCTCTACATCTTCTGCTAATTCATAGGTCCCGATACGATTTCGTTTTCTTTTCTTATCTGTTGCTACTTGGTCATTCTGGCCAGAAATTTGGCTGTTTTGATTCCCTATCAATAAAGATGGCAAAAAATCATTTTTTATGCTATTAAACACACCTTTTATCAGTAATTAATTCTACCTTAATTTTGCATTATTTTCCTTTACTTTATTGTTAAGATATAGGAAAGGCATATAAAAGTAAATGAAAAATCATGGTAAATATAGGGGTAAAATGTACCTTTTCCTTGGTCCAACATACCCCCCTTCTTACCTTTTTGCTTGTCCTCATGCAAACAGATGATTGAGGTGTAGTTGGGTTAAATAATATGAAGGATACACTTCTTCCTTGTAAAGTCTAAAACCATGTTTTTGTTTTACCTTTGCAAATGCTAAGTTTTTGTGCCCCTCTGGTAACTCATAATCATGGCGATAGTCTTCAGGAAGCTACCATATGACGGGACATCTGTATATGCACCCTATCCATGTAGGACCCATGTTCAAAATTAGGTTATTGTACAGAAGAAAATGGGAAGCAACAACTTTAAAGTTCCTATACAAAAATGGTTCTCTGTTCTTAACATTATTTGTAGAGGCTTGCTATCTCTGTTTGACTGCTGATAATGCTTCTTCCGGAATATCCCATAATTATACCCACCCATTCTACACAATATCCTTGTGAATACGTCCCAATATGTCTATCACTCCTTTCCGTTGCATAAAATTCTTATGTTGAGTAATCAAATATTGGGGTTTGGTAGGTTCCCCTCTAACCCATAGATATAATCCATGTTCTCTTTTCTGAAAGGTATTGTAGGTATTATCCCATCTAGTATCATTTTTTGTCAAAGGACCGAAAAGATTGGAATTGAATGTTCCCTATGAAGGGATTGGCGTTACTGTCTATATCCTCTTCTAGAAATAAATTGTGAAAATACAATTTTCAAAAAGGGTGCAGCATTTTTTCATCAATATTGTTACAACATTGGAAAAACTCTTCAGTGGTTTTGAAAGTAGTGGTTTTCCCTACTTTGGGAGCCTTGATTTTTAGCAAAATATATATTTCCACTAAGAATAAAGCATAATTAGTGGCTGGTGCCTTGCAACTCAATACATCTGAGTAAATAGAACAAACAACATTGGTTTGTTTCTTAGCCTATTCCAATTTATATTTCACCTTCTTCACTTTTCCCCTTTCTTCCCTTAGTTACGCAAAGGTTTCGTCTTAAGTTCCAAAAATTTCTTTGACTCTTTTTATTAGTGCCTGATTTTCCTGTAAGGGTACTACTTTCTTCTTATATTGGGAGAATTCATGATGAACTTGAGTCAATTCGTTTTGAAGCTACTGATTGACAGTTTTTTCTATCAAAGGAGTGTAGGGAGATGTTACCTCTGTTTGAGTCTCCTTGTCTTCTATAAGTATTAAATCAGTCTGTGCAGAGAGTTCAGCAGTATCTACCGTTTGGGTAACAAAATCTGTTTGGGCTCCCATGGTAGCTAATTCCTTCTTAGGCTTCCAAGCCTTGTTTGCTTCTTCCAACCGTTTCCTTAACTGTTTTACCTTTTTTCTCCATTTCCTACATTTGTTGTTCATTTTTCTTAAATTATTCTCTGTTATTTTTTCTTTTGGTAGGATTTTGGCAGGAGAAGGAGTAGCAGTGGCTTTGGGGTCAATAACGGTTGTGACAGTTCTAATTTTATCATAAATGATGTTTTCTTTAGGTGTCCAAGAGGTTCTTTCAGCATAGAAGTCCTGACTGGGTGGAATAATATTTTCTTCAAGTGTCAAGGGAAGTTTCTCAATACTTGTGTCCCATTCTAATAGAATAGTATCCCCTGACTGGTTTCCAGACTCAGATATTTTCTGTATCTGGTCTACCCTACTCACCCATTCATTATCAAAGGGGGATAAAACCCTCAAATCATACAATTCATCACGGGGAGGTAGGATTTAATTATGGATAGAGCTGCTAGCAAAGGAATATTGGTTCAAATGGTCCCTACATTCCTTAGATTGTTCAAATGGGTTCCCAAGATGTTCTCATTTGCTCTAGTACTTGATCCATTTCTTCCTCACAGTCTTATAAAGAAATATTTTGAGAGCTCAGAGGTGGTGTATGGGATGGTCCCACATCATCTGGAAATACAGAGGTGTTTTTCCATAGTTTTTACCTTTCAGGCTGTCTCTATTTTCCTGGTTCTGCAGTTGAAACATGGTTTCTCATCCCTCTTGCTCTCCTGGGTATGGCTATTGTAGGGAGTTCAATTTTTGCTCTCCCGGGGTTTTCTTTAAGGGCAGGTAGTGTAGGATTAACAAATATTTCCCATGTCAACTAATGTTTTTTTAACTCATGAATGATAATCAATTTAATCAAGACATGGTGACTAAAAATTGCTTGAGGGTTTTTAGGTCTTCCAGTCCGAACAACAATATCATGCAATACAAAATTTAGGAAAAAGGGAAAATTAATTCAAAATTTTCACTTGAGAATAGCTAATAGATTAAGTTGATGGGACTTTACCACATCCTGGCATTTGTCGCATGTGATATATATTTGAATGAATACTGCCAGTTCTTGTCAAGGTTGTTGCAAGGATGCAAAATTAATACCTTTCCCTTTTCGATCCAGTGGCTCACCTAGGTCCTAGTACACTGAAATTTCTTCTTGTATAAGTAAATTCTTATCATTCCATATTTCTCCTTCTATTGGAAGTCCTGAGACCTCAGCGATGATTTCTTCAGAGAATGGTATGATTCTTGATTTGACTATGGTATGCCCTTCTTGTAGGTTTTTGCAATAATTCAACTATTGTTTCTATATTAAACCCATGTAGTCTATGTAGATATGGAATCTAGATAGCTTGTTGGAGAATTGTGCGAGCTAATTCTGAGGCTTGCAAAATTGTTGGTTCATTATGAAAAGAATTTCCACCCTTGGTTACTATGTGTTTAGAACTGGTTTCTTCACCCTTCTGCGTGTGTTTCCTTTGGCTCTATTAGTTAAAACAACATAAACATTGCATGCAAATTTTACAAAATATATTATTAAAAATGTGGCTTCATGACCTAAATGCAGTGATTCTTTCATCCAATCAACATATCAGAAGGGAGTCGCATGGTTAATTCGCATGCTTATTCATTATGAATATTTGTACCCCCTCCAATGGGAGAAGGGCATCCACGGCCTTAAAGCTCAAGAAAAGAGGAAACGTGGTAACAATCATGAATGCACATGAAGTAAATGTCAGAAGTTCATAATCATCACAAATGAACATCAGGTGGAAATGAACAAAGAAGGGGAGAAAAGCAGAGTAGCAATTATTATGAACAAGATGTCCTATTTTGATGGCATAGCATGAGGGAAGTATGATAGGTGACATATTATGATTGATGTTGTCATCCCTTAATTCAGAATGAAAATATAATTCACTCATAGCTAATTATGCGAGTAGGTAGTGATAACACTTATTTAAGTAGTGCATTTATCTTCATAAATGGATCAATAGGAAATAGGCCATATAAAAGTAATTGGCTATTGTTATAAAAATACTTTGATGTCACAAGGAGATCCATTGCTTCCAGCAGGCATCCATCGCCTCGACAAGGTTGCTATTTAGACCCTGAAATGAGCCAAAATACTCTATTTAAAGGTAGACATTTTGTTTGTTTTATGGAGAAACCACTATGTTGTTGTGGTGGCTAGCTAGTCATAGTTCCATTCATGGTGATTTTAACAGAGTGGTTAGGCCAGATCGTGATGATACCTTATGTCCTTCAAGTAGTTTTAGCTATCGATAAGGTCACTACCATGGTGTGTTGGCCATTGTGGGAATGTCACCTGTTAAACCCCTCATGATCGTGGTAGGTTGGCTCGTGATGAGACCCCTTATTATCTCTTCTTAAAAAAAAAATTCACATAGACATATATATATATCTATATATATATATATATATATATATATATATATATATATATATGGAGGGAGGCTCATTAACTCCTTAAGAGTTAGGGATGGTGTAAGAAGTAAAAATAATGCCAATACAATTAATACTCTTATTCCTATTTCCTCATGCCAAAGAGAATTACCACTTGAGAGTGTAAAAATATATACCAGCATAAGACTACACAAATGAATTATGTAATAATACGTCTGAATAGGAGATATCGAGCCCTTCATTATCGAGATAAACCATGTCAGCTCTCGAAGCAGAGATTTCCATCAAAATTTCAAAATATCATAATATTTGTAATATCACTACTTTTCTCCTCTTTAGGTGCCAATTCCTTTTCTTCAAATGGTTTTATGGTGAGAATGTGTAAAGGAAGAGTGGATGTTCGAAAATAAATCATCGAAAGACAAAAAAATTCTGAATTAAACGAAAATATAGAAAGAAAAGAAAAAAAAAAACATGTTATAAAATAAATCGTTTGTTCAATTGGATTGCATGGAAGCTATTCAATTCAATCGAACAACAACTGTTCAATGGTTTTGAACAACAAAAGTAAAGTCACGCAACAAAAAAATAGCCGTTCATTTGAATTGAACGATAGTGGTTCAATTCGATTGAACAACAAATATTCAATTCGATTGAACAACAATTGTTCAATGCTTTGAACAACAGAAATAAACACACAAACAAGCACATCCGTTCATTTGAATTGAACGACAGCTGTTCAATTTTATTGAAAAAAAATTGTTCAATGGATTAAACAACAAAAGTAAATTCATGCAACATAAAAAAAAACTGTTTATTTGAATTGAATGACAACTGTTCAATTCAATTGAACATTTTTTTTTTAATTCGATTGAACAACAACTGTTCAATGGTTTGAACAACAGAAATAAACACACTAAAAAATGCAGCCATTCATTTTAATTGAACGACAATTTTTCAATTTGATTGAACAACAATTGGTTAATGGATTGAAAAACAAAACACATGAAAGAAAAAAGAAAAGAAAAAGAATGCAGTTGTGAGCATCAAAATAATGAAAAAGAGATGGAATTATTATGTAAAAAAATGAGAAGAACTATAAATTGCACGAAACATATATACAATATTTACAAGAGGAAATAACAAATTTTTATGAACTTAAAGCTATAGGGCCATCGTGCCCTATAGCTAAAATTTCGATGGTGGGATCATCACGCACATGCTGGCAGAAAGAATCTTTCATAAGTGGTTTATGATAGAGGCGCATCCAGTGTCCATTGACTTGAAAGGTAGAGCCAGATCCATATATGGTGGTCAAGGTAATGGTACCATTGTTGTGCACTTCTTGAATTTCGTATGGCCCAAGCCACCTTGTTTGTAACCTACTCGGGAAGTCTTGGAATCTAGAGTCATAGAGGAATGTCCAATCTATTTTCTGGAATGTATTCTTTTTGATGACATTGTCATGCCACTTAGCTCATTGTAGTTGAATAATTTTAGTGCGTTGTAGAGAAAGTAGTCATGATTCATCCAATTCATTTATTCGTTGGAGTCTTCTAACTTGGGCCTCCGTCAAATCCAACCCCACTTCCTGGGTTATTCTCAAAGCATTTATTTCAAATTCAATAGGGAAATTTGGTTCCTTTCCAGATACCAGATGGTACAGAGAATATCTGGTGGTGTTTCGCCACGTAGTGTGATAAGCCCATAAGGGCTATGACAGTGTATTATCCCAATCCCGGTGATGTGTTGAGACTATTTTAGTGAGAAATGCCTCAAGGAATTTATTGGTGCATTCGACCCACCCATTTGCTTGCGGGTGGCAGGGAGAGGTGGCTCTATGGGTGAAATGGTGGTTCTTTAGAGTGGTTGTGATTTTATTTCCCACAAATTTTTCCCCTCCATTAGTATCACTTCACTCGGTAATCCATACCGCATAAATAGGTAAAAAATAAAATTTATCACAGATTCTTCTGTAGCTCTCAACAAAGCCATTATTTCTACCCACTTCGTCACATAATCTGTGGCAACCAGTATGTAGGTCTTCTTATTCGATGGCAGGTTGAATGACCCAACAAAGTTTACTGCCCACCATTCTAAAGGTTCTACTACCAAATGTGGCTACAATGGAATCTTTTTAAACTGGTTAGAGCGACCCATTCTTTGGCAACTATCGCAGGATTGGACATATTTCTTGGGATCTTTAAAAATTGTAGGCCAATAGTAGCCCATTTGTAATACTTTGTACCCCGTCCTGTGATCTGCAAAATGGACGCCACTTGGTTCATCATGATAGGCCCTTAAGATTTCATAAATCTTGTCTTCTTGGATGCATGTGCATATATGCATATCAGCTCTTGTATGGAAAATATATCCATCTATCTAGGAGAATATAGCACTGCGTTGAACAATTAGCTTATGTTCCTTTGTTTTCAAGTCTCTTGACAGCTTTCCTATTGCCAGATAATTCGCTACATCTGCGTACCATGACATTTTTATTATTACAACAAAAAAATTCTCATCAAGGAATTGATCATCCACCGCTAGTGGGTCATTTGAATTTGAAACTCTATATAGGATATCTACAAATACATTCTCCTTTCCTGGACAGTCCTTGATAGTTATATCAAACTCATGTAAAATCAATAACCAACGAGTCACTCTTCCATTTTTAATAGGTTTATTAGCTAAATATTAATGGCACAGTGATCGGTATACATGAATACTTGATCGCTAGTTATATAATGTCTAAATTTATTAATATCATAAATGATAGCCAAGAATTCCTTTTCAGTTAATGTATAGTTTAATTCAGCAGGAGTGATATTCTTGCTGATATAGTAAACAGTGTAGGGATTCTTTTCCTCTTCTTTACCAAGAGCTACCCCTATCATTGTATCGGATGCACCTGAGGAAATGTGAGAGGGTAGCTCCCAATTGGGGCCATGTAAGAATAGTGCAGTCGAGATCAGTTTATTCAAATCTAAAAAATAAGTGTCACATTTTTCAGACCAATGGAATTCAACATTTCCAGTTAATGCATACAAGGGTGCAACAATTTGTGAAAAAATATTTATAAACCTACGGTAGTACCCTACATATCCAAGGAAACTATGTACATTTGTCTGAGTACAAGGTGTGGCTAATAAAAGAATTTCCTCTACCTTTGCCGGATCTACCTGTATTCTAGCTGCAGAGATGTAGTGTCCTAGGATCACTCCTTCGGTCATCATCATGTGAAAATTTTCCTTGCTCAAACACAATCTGGTAGCAATACATCGTTCCAATAAATTTTCTAGTGTTTGTACTGCATGATCAAATTCATCTCCATATGGAGTAAATTCGTCCATGTAAGCCTCGAGCCCTTCATTTATTAAATCAAAAAAAATGTTGAGTATGGCCCTTTGAAATGTTTTTGGGGAATGGCATAGTCTGAACGGTAATACCCTATAGGCGAATGTACCCTAGGGGTAGGTAAAGGTCATTTTATCTTGGTCTTTAGGGGCTATCTAGATTTGATTGTAACCACTGAAACGATCAAGAAAAAAGAAGAACCACTTTCTTCCCAATGTATCAAGGACCTAATCAACAAAAGGGATGGGAACTGGTCTTTCTGTGTTGCTTTATTTAGTTCTCTGTAATCCACACAGATTTTCCACTTACCATTATTTTTAGGAACGACTACTAAAGGAGAGACCCATTTATTGTCTAAAATAGGATAAATGAAGTTTACATCTAGCAGCTTTTGTAATTCATATTTTATAATGTCTTTCAAATGTGGGTTTAACCTTCACTGAGGCTACTGAATAGGCTGAGCATTCTTTTCAGTATACTTGTGATGTGTTCATAGTTGAGGATCTATACCCTTCATGTCTGGGTAGTCCCAAGAAAATTCTCCCTTATATTTTTGTAAAATTTTAACAAGATTTTGCTGTTAGTTACTATCCATACTGTCGTTGATATTTAAAAATTTTCCTGGCTCAATTTCAATTGGCATGTTGTTGCAAAAAAAAGTTGTGGGTTTGTGTTGGTCATCAATGTCTGCTAAGTGGTCCTCCTGTGCTTTTTTATCAAGAATTATTTTTAACATTTGGCAGTTTAAATTTTTTGAAGTAGATGTTTGGTTCATGAAGTTATTGATTACATCATCTTTAGTTTGATCTTTGAATTCAACTGCTTCAACTATTGTCAGTGGTGAACGAATGTTTTTTTCCCAGTATGTATGTGGTTTTCAGTGAATATTTAGAGTGGGAAGACTTGGTTTGGCAGGGGGGTTATATGGAAATATTATTTATGGTATCTCCTCCAATGGTCATGTTGCCTATTCGACAGCCTATGTAAGCATCGGCTGTCACTAACCAAGGTTGTCCCAATATCAGGGGATGTCCATCTAACCTACTTTTTGAGTTAATAACTAAAAATTATGTTGGGTCTTCCCAAGAGTCCACAGAAACCAATATGTCCTATAATATACGTTTTGGTTTGATAAAAAATCTTTCAACAAGTTCCAACAAGGTAGATGTGGGTTCCAATGCTGTTATACCTAACTTCTCGCAAGTTTCTGTAGTTAAGATGTTAATGAACGCACCCAAATCAACTAATGTGTTTTAAAAGAAGTGGCCAAAGATATGTATTGTGACTATGGGGTTTTCTGGATCCTTGTATTTTATTGGTGTTTCTTTACCCAAGAGTAACTCTGACAGTGCTCCCACTACATGAGAAGTTGGTACAGTCTTTTCTTTCCTCACCTATTTTTTTTCGCATAGTTCTTTAATTATTTTGGCATATATAGGGATGTCTTGTATAGCCTGTAGGAGAGGAATTTTAATGAAAATATTTTTTAATTCCCCTAGGAGATCAAAATATGAAGAGATTATTATTTTAAGTAGTGTTAATCTCTCAGGGAAGGAGGAGAGGAAATAATAAGGTTTTCAGGATCTTTTTGGCCAACTGTGTCCCTCCCCTACTCTATATTTATTTTTGTCACAGTTGATCGTTTAGGTACTGTTGGAATTTCAGACTCAAGTTGTGGTAGGGCTGTATATTCTTTAGGTGAAATAACATGCCCTGATCTCAGCCTAAGTTCATTGCATTTCTTCTTTTCATTTTCGGGGTTTGGGTTCAGAACAATTTGTATTAGATTAACTGGTCTGTTATTAGGATTATGATTAGGTTGAGCTGGTAGTTGAGGAGGCATCATAGGCTGAGGATTGAGATGGACTCGGTATGGAGCTAGTAATGTGGGTTGATTCTGAGAACTTGTGCCCATAGGTAAATTTTTTATTCCGAGGGATCCCTGCCAGTTTTGACACCAATTTGTATTCTCTGAAGTGAAAGCAGGCCACTAGGACTGGTATGGATTGTTTTTCTAGTAAGGGGGAGAAAAAAGAAAATTTGACAAACTATTACCTAAAGGGGATTGTGTTGGCCAAGGAGGCATGGAAAATGATTGGGATGGCTAGAAAGAAAAAGGTGATTGGCCTTGCCATGCTGTTTTAGGGTTCTGTTGATTAAGTTGTGGAGGAGAAAATAACTAAGACAAGTCTTGTGACATACCTGGTCATGCTTGCCACTGTCTGTGTTGATTCATTATATACACCAGTTCTATTTCTTCTCCTGCCTCTTTAAAAACCACTTTAAACCTTGGGAGTGAAGGGAAATGGTCAGTGGCATGGTCCTTGGTAGAAATGGAACATTTCTGGACCATGTCTAATAGACACTCCTTCTATTTGTGCTTCTTCCAACAGCATGGGAAAAAAACAACCAAGTTTTGTTCTGCTAAAGCTTGCTTCTACTTGGCTTGTAGGACATCTAGCTACGTTGTGAGGGTGCCTAAGATATCAGTTTTAAAATCTTCTAAAATATTTATGAATTCTGCGCTGGTCACGCTGCCACATGACTGTTTATAATTCCTCGTTATTGAATCCCATGTGGTTTGTCTACTTCATGTACTACCTCGAGAGAACCTCATACAGAATGCAATAATGTCATCATATTCTTCTTGATAGATGTCCCATTTTCCCATTATATTAAGTGTCTCTACCCGTTATTGTTTCATTCCTTTAATCATTGTTGCTTTCAAAATATCTTTAGATAGTGCAGTATATGGAGACATTTGCAAATTATACCAAAATCATTCAACATATGCTTCTAGTGTCTCATAAGGGTTACGAGCCCAATTAGAATTAGTGAAACCAATAAACAATGGAGATGCTCCTGCATAGTAATGAATCCCAAGCTAACTGTACCTCGAATATATCGAAGCATTATTTTAGCTACTTTCCAGTGACTTTGATGAAGTTTGTGCATAAACTAAGCAACAAGACTAACAACAAAGGAAAGTTCAGGATGGGTATGGGTTAGATACAAAAGCTTACCAACAAATTGACGGTATAAGGTACCATCAACTTCAGGGGTAGTACAAGTGACTAAAATCTTGACTGTAGACTGAAATGGATAAGGGGATGGCTTACAATCTTCCACGTGAAAGTGGCAAAGAAGGTCATAGGTATACTTGGATTGAGAAAGGGTAATACCTTCTTTGGATTGCAAGACTTGAAGACCACGGAAATAATGCAAGTGTCCTATTTCTATCATTTCAAACTTATCTTTGAGGCTAGAATTCACATGGATTATATGGTTGGGATCACTGCCAGTGAGGATAATATCATCAAAATAAAGAACAAGGATGATTAAGGACTTTCTCACTTTCTTGGTGTAGACAGTGTTGTCAGAATGACATCTAGAAAATCCATTATCTAAGAGAAAGCTATCCATTTTAGCATACCAAGCCTGAGGGTCTTGTTTGAGACCATAAAGAGACTTCCTAAGGAAAAAAACAAGTCTATAGTCATTTTGGATAAAGCCAGGGGGTTGTTCCATGTAGATTTCTTTGTGAAAATACCCATGTAAGAAGGGGGATAAGGTTTCAATATAGTCAATGCCTTCAACTTGTGAAAATCATTTAGCAGCAAGATGAGTTTTATGTTTATCCACTTTTCCATCTAGTCCAAACTTTGTTCTATAAGCCCATTTGAATCTGACAAGTTTTCCTCCCATTGGAAGAGGAACAAGATCCAAGGTATCGTTTTCTAGTGAGGAATGATATTCTTCATTCATAACTGCATCCCAATCTAGATGACCTGAAGCTTATTCAAAGGTGTTTGGATCAAGATTTTCAGGAACTTGAGCCAGGAAGGAAGAGGTTCTTTTAAATTGATAACATGTACGACGTTGATCTGCAGGGTCCCCTGGAAGAGAACTTGCTACATCCCGAGTAGAGAAGACCCATCTTGAAAGCTGTAGAGATGAAGGAAGATCTTGAGGAGGTGTAGGAGGATTTTCATCATACAAAATAGAAGGAATTTTGTTAAAAATAGAATAGATAGAGAGGGGTGTCACATATGGCAAATCAGCTTCGCAAGCCAAAGGTGGCACACCTGCCGAACTAGGCTCACAGGTCGATATATTTTCATCAAACTTTACAGCTCTTCTAATTATTACATTTTTGGATTTTGGTTGAAGAAGTATATATCATTTGACATCTTCAGAATATCCAATAAAAATGCATTTTTCACTCTTAGGTTCTAAGGCTTTATTTTTCGCATCTGGAATATGGGCCCGAGCTTCACTTCCAAAAACAAGAAAGTGACTTACATATGGTTTGATTGAGCTATAGACTTCTTCTCGATTTATATTCCTTAAAACCTTTGAAGGAGTGTGATTTAATATGTAATTTTCACAGTTAATTTCTTATACCCAAAAATTAAGACTAATTCATTTAGATTAAAGCATACAATTAGCCATTTTCTTTAGTGTTTTATTCTTCCTTTCAGCTACACCATTTTGTTGTGGAGTATATGAACCAGTATGTTACAATTGAATTCCATGCTTAGTGCAATAGTGGATAAATTTGTTGTTAGCATATTCGTCTCCATTGTCAGATCTTAAGCTAAGAATGTGATGTCCAAATTGTTTCTCAACAAAGGCCTTAAACGCAAAGAACATCTTAACAACTTCACTGTTGAGTTTTAAGAAGTATACCCAAGTGGATCTAGAAAACTCATCAATGAAATTTAGGTACTTGTAGCAAGAGAAAGAAACAATTGGAAGTGGACCACATAAATCACTGTGCACAAGCTACAAAGGGGCTGAAGCATACCAAGAGACATGTTTTTCAAAACTATCCTGATGATGTTTTCTGAGTACACATCCAGAACAAACACTATCTTGGAAATAGACCATAGGAAGTCTTGTCACCATATTTTCTTTACATATAGTTTGAAGAGAGCGATAGTTTAAGTGACTAAATCATTCATGCCAAAGTTTGCTCACTTCATCATTATGAGCAGAAAAAATAGAGTGAATACATGATGACCCAATGTTGTCAAATTTATACAACCTTGTGGAAAAATCAGTAATTCCAATAGCTAAAATATGTCTTGGATCTCTTAGGTCCTTAATTACAACATCCTGAGGTGAAAATTATATTATTTTCCCTTCACCTGAATGAGTTATATAATACACAGATAGAAGTTTGCAGGACAAGGTAAGAACACATAATACCTCATTAAACTAGCCATTATCTATATGAATGGTTCCAGACCGTACAACACTAGGATATCTATCATCACCAACATAAATGTTTTTGGTGTTAAAGTCATTTAAAGAAGAAAACATGGCTTTATTTTTGGTCATGTGGTAAGAGGCTCCAAAATCAATGAGCCACTCATGAGAATGAGAATAAGAACATAAATTCAATGCATTACCAGATTTTGATGCTTGACAACGACAAGAAAACAGTGCCAATCCTGAAGATGAAGTTTAAGAGTTCTCCAAATTGATGTTCTACTTCTTCATTGTTGCTTCCAAGACTTCCATCTTCTTAAAAATTTTTGACTCTATGTGACCATCACGATTAAAAAATTTGCAATGCCTATATATCTTTTTCCCTTTGTTTTTATTTTCCTTATTAGTTTGTTGAGTTGCTTTTTCAGTTTGCGGCTGAAATTGCTTAAAACCCTTGTTTCGTTTAGACCATTCTTTTTAGGATGCTCCTTCTTAGGATTTTTTTGATATGGTTTTTGTTAGGCTGATAAGGCTTTCTTAGAAGAGTTTCTATTATTAATAATACCAAGATTTAAGATTTTTTCTTCTTCTCCTAACAAATAATCACAAAAGGCATCAAAAGAGGCGGACATATAGGTTGTTCCTAGAGAAATGAGGGCTTCTCTAGTTGAATGGAAGGTGGAAAAAAATACCGAGTATGCAAGGCCAATATTAGCAAGAATGGAATAGATAAGGCTACCATATTCCTTTTTGGCCATACAACCTTCTAAAAGAAGTCTAAGGGTATTAAATTTGGAAAAAAAATCTTCAATCGAGGAGAAATTATTGGAGTCCAAAGTAAGCAACTCATTTTCAAGCTAGTGGGCTCTGATTTCATTTTTAAAGCCAAAAACAATATTTAAATTTTTCATAGCTTCAACAGGAGAGTCAATTTTTTGGATATGAAATCTAAGCTCTTAAAGAATGGACATTCCTATCAACCCTCATGCTTTATCTTCTTTATTTTCCCATTTAGTAACTTTATCTCCATCGGTAGGTTTAGATTCTTCTCCTGTGGCTATTCTATAAAGCCGTTTACTTCTAAGTAATTATTCCATGTAGGATAGCCATTGGAAATAATTGGTGTTGTTAAGAATAGACATGCACTTTCCATTTTTTTACATGAAAGTGAAACGGCTAAAACCAAATGGTCCAATAGAACGATATCAAAAAATTAGGCCAATTAAAAAAGAAGCTCTGAAAACAGCTTTCAGATGAAGAATTTATGCCTTTTTTAAAAAATGGTGTAGTAGATGATGAATAGTTATGTGATAGGCTGAAAGTTGATGGAATTTTGTTGAAGACAAATCTATAATTTATTTTTATTCATTGACCAACTGCCACCTTATTGCCACTGTCAATTTTCTCCCTTAATATCTGCATGAAATTTTGTGATTTGGAACTAATTCTCTACCAACTGCGCCCTATTCCTTTAACTATTGGGGGGTTCCTTTGACTTCAGCTCTATCTCCTTGAAATCTGGAGTTTACTACCATAATTCATATTTTCGAAAATAGGATCTCTATTCCCTATTCCAGGATACTCTGCCATCTTACCTTTGACTACTTAAAATGCTACTAAGTACCTTCATAATTATAATTGAATGTTGGAGCTTATATTATAAAATAATACCCAAAAGAATGAATTAACACTTCTCCATTACGTAAAACAAGTGAATTTCCTTGGCATTGATTCTTGGGTATATCACACACATCTTTTCACTAACTTCAAAGTTGTTCTCCTCCCCTGACTCAAGCTGACGAATTCCTCAAACAAGATTACCTTCTTCCTTCATGGTGCATAAGGTGCACTTCCCTGAGAATACAAGGATACCCATACAAGAATGACAGGAAACATGTGCTTTTTTATGTATGCATCTCAAAAATCATTTAGAGCATTTACATCCGCAAATAGACAACCTTCCCCTATAATCCACTTAAGATGTATACTAATGATAACTAAAGTTGATAGAAACTATGTTAACAAAAGTTCATTGATTCTATCAACATAACGAAATCACTTAGAGAGTTAGAGACTTTATTCTATGTTAGAAAATCCTATGATATAGATTTGTGATTTCCACTTCGTTAAGGAAGTATAGGAATCTTGGGCTACAGTAAGTACATATTGCCTTTCTTCTTGGTTGCATGTCAGGCGTCACTGAATTAAGTCCTTCGCTTCATTACAAACTTTAGGACATTCTGGTATGTCTAATCTGTGTGAATTTATGATTGTTACTTCCCTCATAACACTCTCTTGTATTTGATGATGTCCAAAAGGTAGCTTTCCAAAAATAATCTGATAGAATAATACCCCACCTAGTTGCCACTGTCGATTTTTTTCCTTAATATCTGCATGATATTTTGTGATGTGAAACTAATTCACTGCCAATTGTGCCCCTTTCCTTTAACTACTAAGGGGTTCCTTTGACATCATCTCTATCTCCTTAATATATGGAATTTACTACGATAAGTTGTCTTTTCGAAAATAGGATCTCTATTCCCTGTTCCAGGATACTCTACCATGTTACCTTTGACTGCTTAAAATGTTGCTAAATACCCTCATAATTCAATTTGAATGTTGGAGCTTATCCATAAAATAATACTGAAAATAATGAATCAACACCTCTCCACTAAATAAAACAAGGGAATGTCCTTGACGTTGATTCTTTGGTATATAACACATAGCTCTTCACCAACTTCAAAGTTGTTCTCCTCCCCTACCTCAAACCAAAGCATTCCTCGAACTGAATTTTCTACTTCCTTCGTAGTACATAAGGTGCACTTCCCTGAGAATACAAGGCTACTCATACAAGAATGAGAGGAAACATGACATTTTTCATGTATGCATCTCCAAAACAATTTAGAGAATTTACATCCACAAATAGACAACCTTGCCCTATAATCCAGTTAAGATGTATATTAATGATAACTGAAGTTGATAGAAACTCTGTTAACAAAATTTCATTGATTCTATCAACATAATGAAATCACTTAAAGATTTATAGGATGTATTATGTGTTAGAAAATCTTATGATATAGATTTGTGATTTTTGATTCGTTAAGGAAATATAGGAATCTTGGGCTATGGTAAGTACATCTAGTCTTTCTTCTTCATTGCATGTCAAGCATTGCTGAATGAAATTATTCGATTCATAAAAAACTTTAGGATGTGCTGGTATGTCCACTCTATGTGCATTTATGATTGTTCCTGCCCTTAGAACACTCTATTGTGTTTGATCATGTCCAAAAGGTAGTTTTCCAAAAATCATGTAATAGAATAATACCCCAATGGACCAAACATCAACCTTTGATGATATGAGTGGTGTCTTGTTAATATAAAAAAATTTAGGAGGCATATACCAATATGTCCCCACACCCTGAGATGTAAGTTCAATTGCTCGTGAACCAACATCATCCAAAACTATTTTACTGAGACCAAAATCAATAAATTTTTCCACACCATCCTCATCAAAGAGGACATTTCCAGGGTTGAAATAATAATGAATTACACTCTGTCGTATTTTGTTTCAATAAACAAGGGCTGAAAGTATTTGAATTATTATGGTCCTTGCCTCTTTCTTGAATAAACATGGTGTTACCTACAAGACTATATCAATATATTTCCCTCACTGCAATGTACTATGTTGGATTATTGCATTAATGGAAATAAAATAAAATATATAATCCAACATAGTAAATTAGAGTGAGGGAAATATCTCGATGCAGTCTTCCAGGTAAAACCATGTCTATCTGAGCAAGAGGCAAGGACCATAAAATTCAGATACTTTCAGCCCCTATTTATCTAAACAAAAGACCACAAAGTGTAATTCATTATGATTTGAAGCCTGGAAATGTCCACCTTGATGAGGATGGTGTGGAAAAATTTACTGATTTTTGCCTCATTAAAATAGTTATGAATGATGTTGGTTCACTAGAAATTTAACATACGTCTCAAGGTGTGGGGAAATATAGGTATCTGCCTCCTGAATGCTTTGATATTAACAAGACACCACATATCGTCGAAGGTTAATGTTTGCTCAGTTGGGGTATTATTCTGTCAGATGATTTTTGCAAATCTACCTTTTGGACATGATCAAACACAAGAGAGTGCTCCCAAGGAAGGAAAAATAATGAATGAACATAGAATGGACATACCAGCACATCCTAAAGTTTCTAATGAAGAAAAGGACCTCATTTAGCGATGCATGACATGCAACAAAGAGGAAAGACCAGATGTACTTAATGTAGCCCAAGATTCCTATCTTTCCTTAACAAAGAAGAACTCACAAATCTATAGCATAAGATTTTCTAACACAGAATAAAGTCTTTCACTCTCTAAGTGATTTAGTTCTATTGATAGAATCAACTACCTTTTCTTGATAGAGTTTCTATCAACTTCAGTTATCATTAAGTATACATCTTAAGTGGATTCTAGGGGAAGGATTTTTGTTTGCGGATGTAAATTCTCTAAATGATTTTGGAGATTCATACATGAAAAAGGCCATGTTTCCTCTCATTCTTGTATGGGTATCCATGCATGCTCAGGGAAGTTCACCTTATGCACCATGAAGGAAGTGAGAGAAAGATCTCGATACAATCCTGGAAAATGAACTGAAGCACCCTGAGACATAAGTTCAATTGCTTGTGAACCAACATCATACAAAACTATTTTACTGAGACTAAAATAAGTAAGTTTTGCTAGACCATCCTCATCAAAGAGTATATTTCTAGGCTTCAAATCATAATGAATTACACTATGTGGTCTTTTGTTTAGATAACCAAGAACTGTTAATATTTGAACTATCTTTAAAAGTTTATGTTTTGTTTATTTGCGGATTTAGAGTAAAAAGAATTGTGACCCCTCTTAAAGCTTAGTAGATCTAGAGTTAAGATAGAACTAACTTGGTTTAATTATTAATTATAATTACTACTATTATTTTTATATAATATTCACAAATAAAAATTTTCTATTTACTTGATATATAAATCCATTCTATTAGTTGGGATTTCTTCTTTCTTAGCTTTTAAATATTCTACTTAATAATGAGGTTCTGACTATTTAGTCTATTGATTTATTAATGTTATTTTCAATTACATAATTTAATTAGCACTTATTTGACTACCCTAGATCCATCTCAATTGCTTATCTACCAAGTAGAGAGAGAAATAAAATTTCTTTCAATTACATAATTTACTTAGCACTTATTTGACTACCCTAGATCCATCTCAACTCCTTATCTACCAAGTACAGAGAGAAATAAAATTTCTTTTCACTTTAAAAGAGGTTTTCATATCAAGAGATTTGATCCCTCTGGACACTTGGATCCGAAGTTAAGATGAATCTAGGTTGGTTTATTCTCTCCTTTAAAAATATTATATTCCACATGAATACCATGACTCATTTTTGTTTTTATAGTGTTATTTTATTTTTAGATTTTAATTATATTTTGAGGGTTATTTTTATTTTGTTAATTTATTTTTATACCGAGTGAGTTAAAATGTTTACATTAGACTATTTTTTTATTTATTTAGTTAATTTAATTTAATTTAATTTTTGTTTTTATGTAAATTTGACTTATTCAAAATGTTAAAAATTACATTACATCTTTACCATACTTGGCTCGAAAGGTCCTCTCGGACGAATAAATAAATTAAATTTAACATGAAACCAATCAAATTATTTTTTGAAGAAAGGGACAACGTACTAGTTTGATTCTTCATTGAATATTCTATTCTATTGGCATGAGTAACAACATTCCTTTTAAAAGTGTAAGCAATAACTGCAAAAAGAACTAAAAAAACTCATATTTAGTTGAAATATCTTGTTATGTAATGGGATAGTGCAACATCATTATGAAATATCTTATAAATTGAAAAATGGTTAAAGAAATACAACAAGGAAAGTCTTCACTTGAAATACCTTGTTATGTAATGCAATAGTTAAAACTCTTGTAAGTTGGTGCAACATCACTATCAAATAACTTATAAATTGGAAAATGGTTAACGCAAGACAACAAAAAAAAGTCTTCCACTTCAGTGGTTAACTTTGTAGGAATCCAGATATCTCAACCAACAAGCAAAATAAACTAATATTAATCCCAAATATAAATTTGGTAAAATTATAAAATTGTAATTTGAAAAAAACACTATTCAATCGTTTAAATAAGATACATTAAATAATTATACAATAGAAAAAGTCATAGATTATACATAATTTAAATAGGCTACATTAAATAATCATGCTAGTTGAGTTTTAGTTAAATGATGATGAAGCTGGTTGTTAGGACACTTATCACACATTCAACTCTTCTTAGATTGCGGTAATGTATTTGGACATGTTGAAGAAAGATGCAGTCCTACCAAACTTACAAAAAAAAAAAAAATTCGTTAAACGAATAATAAATAATCTTACTGTATAAAATACAAAAGTTAAAATTAAAACTAGTAAATCAATGACACTTACATAAATATCAAATTATATATTAGAGTTAATCAATTGATTTGAAAAAACATATTAAAAAAAAAAACTATTTTGTGATTTTAGGAAATTATTTTTTATAAAATTTAAAGAAATAGATTTATCTTTTTCATCTCTAAATATTGTAGCATATTATAAAATAAACATAAAAAATTGTATATGGAAATTTTTTCTAATAAATTATTAAAAAAAATATGCTCATATCTATGGGTGTAATGTTAAGTTAAGTCGTGTGGCCATGAACCTCACAATTTTTAGAGTTTAGATGCCATGGGTTTTTGTTTATCAAGCCACAACTCAACCCTGAACTTAGACAACTTGACAAACAAAAAAATAAATTCTAAAAAAATTATATCATTTTAATTTCATATATTCTAAAAAAATAAAGTCTTCTTAATTTCAAAATATACTTTGTGTAAGGAAATATTGAAAAATACTAAAAAACATTAAAAAAATCTACCTTGCTTATAAATACAAAACAAACAAAGTGAACAAATCTACCATATTTTTTTGATAAACTTAAAAAGTAAAAACAAATGATAAAATCTACCATATTTCTAGATTCACAATTCTGACAAAGTTTTGTATAACGAGATGCATGTTCTGTATATATACCATCCTACATCTATCTTAACTTATAATCTACCAAGCATTAGAGGGATCGAATCTCTTTCTTGAAGATATTTAAGAGATTTGATGCCTTTTGCCACTTAGAGTAAATCCAAAGTTAAGATGGATCTAGGTTGGTTTAATTCCCCCTTTATATAGGCTATATATCACATGAATACCATGGGTCAATACCATGAGTTATCACAGTACCATGAATTCAACAAATCTACCATATTTCTGGGTAACATTGCTTAAAAAACAGAAACAAATGATAAAATCCACCATATTCTTGGATTCACAATTTTGATAAAGATTCGTATAATGAGATGCATGTTCAACAAATATACCATATTTATGGGTAACCTTGCTTAAAAAACAAAAACAAATGATAAAATCCACCATATTCCTGGATTCACAATTTTCATAAAGATTCGTATAATGAGATGCATGTTCAGTATATATAGCAGCCTACATCTATCTTAACTTCTGATCTACTATGCTTTAGATGGATCAAATATCTTTCTTGAAGAGATTTGATGTCTTTAGACAGTCACTAAATCTAAAGTTAATATGGATCTAGATTGGTTTAATTCCAACTTTATATAGGTTGTATTCCACATTAATACCATGTGTCAATACCATGGGTTTTCACGATGCCATGAGCTCAAAAACCACACGTACTTGACCAAATCAAATTTACTTTAACTAATAAAAAAATAATAAAAATAAAATTAATAGTTAAATGTTTTCATTACATTATGTGTGCAACTGAAATGGTATTTAAATCAGATTAGGTTAATTGTGCTGGTTTTCTAGTAGTTTTGTGTCTATGGATTTTTCTTTGTATCCTCAAACTTGGCCTCCGAGTCCAATAAATTAAAAAACTATATATTATTTTAAAAAAATTAAAATGAAGTTTAAATTCAATTACAGTGGTGATTTTCAAGTAGTTTTGTGCTATGGATTTTGATATTAATGAAGCATTTTAATAGACTTGGATCCTTAAACTTAAGGTGACGACATAGATAAAAAAATTATTTTCATAAACTAAATTTAAATTAATATTACACATTGCTTTATAAAGTATAAACCTTTACTCCAATAAATATGCTACTATGGGAAATCAAGTTTGATAGATATTTAATGGTTAAAAAAAATTTAAGGGAGTCACAGAGAGAAATTTTGTTAACTCGTGAGGTTTACGCAACAAGTGACATCTATTTTATAATAATTCATGATTTTCATGTCCATTGTTTTAAATTAACCAAATTAAGTAAAGAGATTTTAAATAAAGTTGACATAGTAAAATAAGAGTCAATAACTAAAATCCATTTTGTTATAGTCTATGTTTAAGGTTCATAATGGTGATTTTGGGTCCTGTGGTAATAAATTGAGACTTTTTTTCTTTTGTTTTTTGTAAAACTATTCAATTAAATTGTAAATCCACTATGAGTGAATCGACTATGATTTCTAGATATAGAGACATTTTTGGAGGAACCATGTAACACCTTGTTTTATTTTCAATTTATGTTAAAAGACTTTTACTGATACATTAAAATTTATTAAGTGAAAAGAATCTGAAATTTTATTTCATAAAAAGGAAATTACATTGAGTAATTTATTAACTGTATGGTAAAGAATAACAAGATTCCAAAGTAAAAGAAAGAGGATGTTTTCGACACTTACCCTCCCCAAGAGGATAAAATGAAATCCTGAGAAGGAGAAGGGCTTTTGTTCTAGAAAGGAAAAGGTGTTTCACATCAGTAATATTGTGAAGAAAATAGAGTTTTCCAGAGTTGGCGGTTTACCAGTGGAACTCTGTACCTGAAAAAGGGTAGAGTGGACTGGCGTCCTTAGGTCTAACTTTAGAAAAGGAAAACCTACTATCTAAACTCTAACTTCAGAAAAGGAAAACCTGCTATCTAAACTCTGGTGCAGAGCAAGAGGGCAGAAGAGGACATGATTGCCTCTCTCATGGTTGGGCAAGGGGGCAGAAGAAGACATGATTGCCTCTCTCATGGTTGGGCAGTGACATCAGTTAATCAAGAGAAATCGAGATAATTATATTGAACTTACTGGTTTATCTTGTTGAGACAAGAAAAAGAACAGTGAATCAAGAGAAATCGAGATAAATATATTAAACTTACTGGTTTAACTTGTTGAGACAAAAACATAATTTTTTTTTAAATTTTTCTGCAAAGGTAACTTTGAGTTCACTGTTAATTAGAGATTTGGTTAAATTCCATCTACTTTGTAAAGATGTGATAGCTCTAAAATTAGCACAGATATAAAGAAAAACATTTTAAAAGAAGTGAATACATAATTTTTTATTGCTTAAAACTTTCCATGGTTATGATATTGGTAATCTATGTGGTCTGTACCTATTCTAAAAGTTAGTACAATTAGAGAATATAGGACACAAGAACAGTTGGAAATAACAGTACATGTACCATGCTAAACAATCTATGCTGAAAAACATACTTGACAAATATTATCAAGTAAGGAAAGAATTATATTTTTATGGTAACAAAAAAAATACAATTAGGAATCCATATGACTTGGGAATTGTAACGAGTGATCTTATTTTTAAAATAAAACCCTTATAATGTTATGGATAAGGAGTATCAGTAGGCCCAGGGGTCAAGAATTCAGTTGTAACGAGTGATCTTATTTTTAAAATAAAACCCTTATAATGTTATGAGTAAGGAATATCAGCAGGCCCAGGGGTCAGGAAACCAAGCCCCACATCTGTAGAGCAAGGATCATGGTCCCCTCACCACTAAGATTTATGGCGTAAACCAAAATTGTTTTTACAATATTTAAGTAAATATTGAAAGCTTCAAAGAAAACCAATTGTCGTGGAAAATTTAACTCATAGCATAGAATCTCAAATGGCCAACTCACAGAACTAGAACACAAACTGAATTTGAGAAGCATAATGGAACTATGAACACAACTCGCTGTTTTGGGAAGTTAATATTTAATACAACATCCAAAACATAGTAAACACTCACCAAAATTAACAATGTAACAAGGGGAAGAAACGCTTCATTGCATCATACATCACAATCCACATATTGCAAAATAAGCACCACTGCCAAAAGCTAATAATGTTGACGACCCTGAAAATAAAAATGATAAAAAAGATTTTCATAAGACTAAGAAGGGTGGAGAAGACGAATTTGTTGGACAAAGACCAGGAAATTTCAAGAATCGTAACGAAAAAGCGTAAAATATTGGCAGAAGAGGAAGCATAAGCTACCAAGAAATTCGGCTTCAATATCGAACGTTTCATAGCCAGGCTTGAAGCTATAGTAGAAGAGGACATTGAGCTTAACAGAAACGGTGATCCTTTTGTCACGAAATTGTTGATGTTACTAGAGATGCGAGGTATTATTTCCAAGAAACCTACACATATAGAGTTTTGAGAAAATATAAGATGAACAAGAAGATTAACCAACTAGTAAAACCTACCTCTTAACAGTTTTTAATCGAAGGGTAGACAACATTTGAATCATCTAACATCTGAATCAATGATGTATAATAGTACACCTGGCATTTAGGAGAGTTGTTTTCAAATAGTGACTCTTTACAGCGTAATAAATATTAAATATTATTTTTTATTCCAATAAATTTATTTCAATATTTCAAACGTAACAACCATGTGATCTGTATTAATCCATTTATTAATAATTTTATTATTTATTATCTCTTTTTTAAGTTTATGGTTAAATTATTTATTTTGTTGTGGATTAAAAAAAAAATTATCATTTATTTAAATAATGACTATCATTACACTATTTCAGTAAATTCTGATTATCTAAACTTAAATATAAATGCATGAAAAATCATAATTTTCACTAGAAAATTTAGAGAATACCTTTTCAAAATTATATTTTCAAAAAATTTAAATTAAAAAAAATATAAACCTTCAGACATAAACAAACACAGTAAATCTAGTTATAATGAATTGTGATAAATAAATGAAAAACAAATAATAAATCTATTTATAATAACTTTATTATAAGATTTACTTAAAAAACCAATAATAAATCTACTTCTAATAACTTTTTTATAAGAACTAATGAAAACTACAGTTATAAATCCTTAAATAAACTAAACATAAACTTTCAAAGATAAATAATTAAAACATTTGTAGATCTATTTATCATCAATTGTAATGCATAACATTTATAAATTTAGGTAATCTATTTTTAAGAAAGGAAAGAAAAGTTGTTTATATTAAGATAAGATAAAAAGTACATTGTCATAATCATATGTGGACTGGCATCATCCCAGAAACCATGATCCAAGGCCATCAGAATTAACATAATTATAAAACATTTTAGTCCATCATATGTGAATTTATGATTGTTACTTCCCTCAGAAGACTCTCTTGTGTTTGATGATGTCCAAAAGGTAGCTTTCCTAAAATAATCTGATAGAATAATACCCCACCTAGTTGCCACTATCGATTTTTTACCTTAATATCTCCATGATATTTGTGATGTGGAACTAATTCTCTGCCAACTGTGCCATGTTACTTTAATTGCTGAGGGATTCCTTTGACATCATCTCTATCTCCTTAATATATGGACTTTACTACCATAAGTCATATTTTCGAAAATAGGATCTCTATTCCCTGTTCCGGGATACTCTACCATGCTACCTTTGACTGCTTAAAATATTTCTAAATACCCTCATAATTCTCATCGAATGTTGGAGCTTATACCATAAAATAATCCCCGAAAGAATGAATCAATGCCTCTCCACTAAATAAAACAAGGGAATGTCCTTGACATTGATTTGGGTATATAACCCATAGCCCGTCACCAACTTCAAAGTTTTTCTCCTCCCCTGCCTCAAACCGAAGCATTTCTTGAACGTAATTCTCTACTTTTTTCATAGTACATAAGGTGCACTTACCTGAGCATACAAGGCTACCCATACAATAATGTGAGGAAAGATTACCTTTTTCATGTATGCATCTCCAAAACAATTTAGAGAAGTTACATCCGCAAATAGACGAACTTGCCCTAGAATCCAATTAAGATGTATACTAATGATAACTGAAGTTGATAGAAACTCTGTTAAAAAAATTTAATTGATTCTATCAACATAACGAAATCACTTAAAGAGTCAGAGAATTTATTTTGTGTTAGCAAATCCTATAATATAGATTTGTGATTTCCTATTCGTTAAGGAAATATAGGAATCTTGGGCTATGGTAAGTACATCTGGTCTTTCTTCTTGGTTGAATGTCAAGCATAGATGAATGAAATTATTCAATTCATCAAAAACTTTAGGATGTGTTGGTATGTCCACTCTATGTGCATTTATGATTGTTTCTTCCCTTAGAACACTCTATTGTGTTTGATCATGTCCAAAAGGTAGTTTTCCAAAAATCGTCTGATAGAATAATACCCCAATGGACCGAACATCAACCTTTGATGATATGAGTGTTGTCTTGTTAATTTAAAAGAATTCAGGAGGCATATACTAATATGTCCCTGCACCCTGAGACATAAGTTCAATTTCTCGTCAACCAACATCATCCAAAACTATTTTACTGAGGCAAAAATCAATAAATTTTGCCACACTGTCCTCATCAAAGAGGACATTTCCAGGCTTCAAATCATAACGAATTACACTCCGTGGTCTTTTGTTTCAATAAAAAAGGGTTGAAAGTATTTGAATTTTTATGGTCCTTGCCTCTTGCTAAGATAAACATGGTGTTATGTGCAAGACTACATCGAGATATTTCCCTCACTGCAATGTGCTATGTTGGATTATTGCAGTAATGGATGCAGTCTTGCAGGTAACACCATGTCTATCTGAGCAAGAGGCAAGGACCATAATAATTCAAATACTTTCAGCCCTTCTTTATTTAAACAAAAGACCACAAAGTGTAATTCATTATGATTTGAAGACACTGCTCATATCATCAAAGATTGATGTTTGGTTAGTTGTGGTATTATTATGTTAGATGATTTTTGGAAAGCCACCTTTTAGACATGATCAAACACAAGAGAGTTCTCTAATGGAAGGAAAAATCATGAATGAACATAGAATGGACATACCAGCTTATCCTAAAGTTTCTAATGAAGCAAAAGACCTCATTCAACAATGCTTGCCATGCAACCAAGCGGAGAGAATAGATGTACTTAATGTAGCCCAAGATTCCTATCTTTCCTTAACAAAGCAGAACTCACAAATCTATAGCATAGGATTTGCTGACACAGAATAAAGTTAAGATAGAACTAACTTGGTTTAATTATTATTTATAATTACTGCTATTATTTTTATATAATATTCACAAATAAAAATGTTCTATTTACTTGATATATAGATCCATTCTATTAGTTGGGGTTTCTTCTTTGTTAGTTTTTAAACATTGTACTTAATAATGAGGTTCTCACTATTTAGTCTATTGATTTATTAATGTTATTTTCAATTACATAATTTACTTAGCACTTATTTGAATACCCTAGATCCATCTCAACTTCTTATCTAACAAGTACAAAGAGAAATCAAATTTCTTTCAATTACACAATTTACTTAGCACTTATTTGACTACCCTAGATCCATCTCAACTCCTTATCTATCAAGTACAGAGAGAAATCAAATTTCTTTTCACTCTAAAAGAGGTTTTCATATCAAGGGATTTGATCCCTCTGGACACTTGGATCCGAAGTTAAGATGAATCTAGGTTGGTTTATTCTCTCCTTTAAAAAGACTATATTCCACATGAATACCATGGGTTTTGGATACCATAACTCTTTTTTTTTATAGTGTTATTTTATTTTTAGTTTTTAATTATATTTTGATGGTTATTTTTATTTTGTTAATTTATTTTTATTTTGAGTGAGCTAAAATGTTTACATTAGACTATTTTTTAATTTAGTTTTTTAATTTAATTTAATTTTTGTTTTTATCTAAATTTGACTTAGTTAAAATGTTAAAAATTACATTACTACATCTCTATCATACTTGGCTCTATAGGTCCTCTGGGACGAATATATAAATTAAATTTAACATGAAACCAATCCAGTTATTTTTTGAAGAAAGGGACAATGTACTAGTTTGATTCATCATTGAGTCTTCTATTCTATTGGCATGAGTAACAACCTTCCTTTTAAAAGTGGAAGCAATACCTGCAAAAAAAACTAGAAAAAAACTCATATTTAGTTGAAATATCTTGTTATGTAATGGGATGGTGCAACATCATTATGAAATATCTTATAAATTGAAAATTGGTTAAAGAAATACAACAAAGAAAGCCTTTAGTTGAAATACCTTGTTATGTAATGCAATAGTTAAGACCCTTGGAAGTTGGTGCAGCATCACTATTAAATAACTTAAAATTGAAAAATGGTTAACACAAGACAACAAAAAAAAGTCTTCCACTTCAGTGGTTAACTTTCTAGGAATCTATATCTCTTAACCAACAAGCAAAATAAACTAATATTAATCCCAAATAGTAAATTTAGTAAAATTGAAAAATTGTAATTAAAAAAACACATTATTCATTGGTTTAAATAAGATGCATTAAATAATTATACCATAAGAAAAGCCATAGATTATACATAATTTAAATAAGCTACATTAAATAATAATACCATAAAAAAACCATGAATTAAAAATACATTAAAAACCTATAATTTATCAAAATTATTTTTATTTATTATTATTGTTATGTTTGTACTCCCAAGAACCCATCTCATCCAAAAATAAAAAAATAAAAAAAATCATGTGGATCCTGCTAGCCTAACGCTTGTGGAAGAAGATCGAGCAAAAGAAGATGGGTTGTGCTCCGAGGCTTACGAAGAGACTGTCCAGAAAGAAATGGCTTCTGCGGATGGATGGGGAGGAAGTCATTCGTTGGAACGCGTTCGATCTATCTCCTTGTACTTGTGTTTGCGGTGATGTATTTGGAAATGTTGAAGAAAAATGTAGTCTTACCAAACTTTAAAAAAAAAGATAGTTAAACCAGTAATAAATAATCTTATTATATAAAATACAAAATTTTAAATTAAAACTAGAAAATCAATGACACTTAGATAAATATCAAATTATATATTAGATTTAATCAATTGATTTGAAAAAATATATTAAAAAACAAAAAAAAAGATTTTGTGATTTTAGGAAATTATTTTTTACAAAATTTAAAGAAATAGATTTATCCTTTTCATCTCTAAACATTGTAGCATATTATAAAATGAGCATAAAAAATTGTATATGGAAATTTTTCCTAATAAATTATAAAAACAATTATGCTCACTAATATGTCAATGGGTGTAATGTTAAGTTAATTCATGTGCCCATGAACAAATGAAGAAATTTTCCATATTTCTCCATTCACAATTGATTTGTATAATGAGATGCATGTATTTACCATATTTTTGGATTCCCATTTGATTTCCAGCCTATGCCTATCTTAACTTCTAATCTACCAAGCATTAGAGGGATAAAATCTCTTTCTTGAACATATTCATGAGACCATATTTCTGGATTATCAAGGTACCATGAAGTCAACAAATGTACCATATTTTTTGATAAACTTAAAAACTAAAAATAAATGATAAAATCTGCCATATTTCTCGAATCAAAATTCTGACGAAGATTTGTATAATGAGATGCATGTTCAATATATATACCACCCTACATCTATCTTAACTTATAATCTACCAAGCATTAGAGGGATCAAATCTCTTTCTTGAATATATTCAAGAGATTTGATGCCTTTCGCCATTTAGAGTAAATCCAAAGTTAAGATGGATCTAGGTTGGTTTAATCCCCTTTTATATAGGCTATATACCACATGAATACCATGGGTCAATACCATGAGTTATGACGGTACCATGAATTCAACAAATCTACCATATTTCTGGGTAATCTTGTTTAAAAAACAAAAACAAATCATAAAATCTACCATATTCTTGGATTCACAATTTTGATAAAGATTCGTATAATGAGATGCATGTTGAGTATATATACCAGCCTACATCTATCTTAACTTCTGATCTACCAAGCTTTAGAGGTATCAAATCTCTTTCTTCAAGAGATTTGATGTCTTTCGACACTCAGTAAATCTGAAGTTAAGATGGACCTATATTGGTTTAATTCCACCTTTATATAGGTTATATTCCACATTAATACCATGTGTCAATACCATGGGTTATCATGATACCATGAGCTCAAATACCATGTGTCAATACCATGGGTTATCATGATACCATGAGCTCAAATACCATGCGTCAATACCATGGGTTATCATGATACCATGAGCTCAAAAACCACGCGTACTTGACCAAATCAAATTTACTTTAACTAATAAATAAAATTAATAGTTAAATGTTTTCATTACATTATGTGTGCAACTAAAATAGTATTTAAATCAGATTCGGTTGATTGTGATTGTTTTCTAGTAGTTTTGTGTCTATCCTTTAAACTTATGGCGACAACACAGATAAAATTTTTATTTTCATAAACTAAATTTAAATTAATATTACACATTGTTTTATAAAGTGTAAGTTACCTTTACTCCAATAAATATGTTACTATGGGAAATCAAGTTTGATAGATAGTTAATGGTTAACAAACATTTTAAAGAGTCACAAAGAGAAAATTTATTAACTTGTGATGTTTAGGCAATAAGTGACATCTATTTTATAATAATCCATGATTTTCATGCTCATTGTTTGAAATTAACCAAATTAAGTAAAGAGATTTTAAATAAAGTTCATATAGTAAAAAAAAATTCAATAACTAAAATCCATTTTGTTATAGTCTATGTTTAAGGTCGATAATGGTGATCCTCTAGTATCAAATTGAGACTTTTTTTTTTTTAACCACTCAATTAAATTGTAAATCCACTATGATTTCTAGATACAGAGAAATTTATGAAGGAACCATGTAACACCCCCGTTTTATTTTCAATTTATTTTAAAAGACTTTTACTGATACATTAGAATTTATTAAGTGAAAAGAATCTGGAATTTTATTTCATAAATAAGAAATTACAATGAGTAATTTATTAACTATATGGTAAATAATAACAAGATTCCAGAGTAAAATAAAGAGGATGTTTCTGATACTTACCCTCCCCAACAGGATAAAAGGAAATCCTGAGAAGGGGAAGGGGTTCTGTTCCAGAAAGGAAAAAGAGTTTCACATCAGTAAGATTGTGAAGAAAATAGATTTGTTCAGAGTTGGTGGTTTACCAGTGGAACTCTGTACCTGAAGAAGTGTAGACTGGACTGGGGTCCTAATGTCTAACTTCAGAAAAAGAAAACCTATTAGCTAAACTCTAGTGCAAAGCAAGCGGGCAGAAGAGGACATGATTGCCTCTCTTGTGGTTAGGCAGTGCCATGGGTTAATCAAGAGAAACCGAGATAAGTATATTGAACTTACTAGTTTACCTTGTCAGACATAAAGAGAATTTTTTTTAAAGTTTTCCACAGAGATAACTTTCAATTGAGTTAATTAGAGATATTGTTAAATTCCATCTACTTTGTAAAGAGGTGATAACTCTAAAATTAGAACAGATATAAAGAAAAAAAAATTAAAATAAGTGAATATATATTTTTTTATTGCTTAAAACTTTCTATGGTTATGATATTGGTAATCTGTGTGGTTTGTACCTATTCCAAAACTTAGTACAATTACAGAATATAGAGCGGAAGAAGAGTTGGAAATAACAGTAAATGGACCATGCTAAAAAATCTATGCTGAAAAACATACTTGATAAATATTATCGAGCAAAGAAATAATTATATTTTTATGGTAAAAAAAAAAATACAATTAGGAATCGATATGACTTGTAAATTGTAACGAGTGATCTTATTTTTAAAATAAAACCCTTATAATGTTATGGATAAGGAATATCACCAGGCCCTGTGGTCAAGAAGCCAATTGTAACGAGTGATCTTATTTTTAAAATAAAACCCTTATAATGTTATGAGTAAGGAATATCAGTAGGCCCAGGGGTCAAGAAGCGAAGCCCCAAATATGCAGGGCAGGGATCATGGTCCCCTCGCCACTAAGATTTATGGTGTAAACCAAAGAAATTCTTACAATGTTTAAGTAAATATTGAAAGCTTAAAAGAAAACCAACTGACATGGAAAATTTAACTCATAGCATAGAAAATCAAATGGCCAACACACATAACTAGAACACAGACTGAATTTGAGAAGCATAATGGAACTATAAAATAAGAAACATGCATGTCATTATATAATGGGACAAAATATTCTGCAATATATAAGTAGTTAGTAATCTAGCTAAACAATAATGATGTCTATTACAACTGAAATAGAACCATCCTATACAAGTTCAGGTTGCGCCTCACACGCAGTAATAAAACAAATTTCAAAATAACTATGCATATTCACCCAACATCACAAATAACAACATATTACCCTATGTTCCAGGAAAGAACATAAAACAGAGAAGTGAATCTTTGTTAACATCAAAAAAAGTGTGTGAAACCCTTCATGCCAAGAAATAGCAGAGATACTCTCGCATGCAATAAGCTCAAGGGGCCGAAGGCCACACCTGTTCACGAAGAGGGTACACATTGAGGGACTTGAATTGCACCTCCAGTGCCACTAAAGTCCAAAAATTTCATATCTTACCCAAAACATGCATTGACAGTGAGTAAATATATGTAAGTCAAACTCTCTAGTCAAAGGAAAATATTTGTAAGACAAAAGAAAAATATCTAAAAAACTGCGCAAACTTACCTACTCGGACTGGCATGGATAAGGGACGACATCACAAAACCCATTTAAAAGAAGCAAGGGAGATATTATGGTTACATGCCAATAAAACCCTAGTCATTTAATTCTGATTGAATGCCATTTAGATAACTTTGAAAATAAATACGGGTTATTTCTATTATCGAGCAACGAGATACCCTAGCTTCAAATGTAAGACTAAACCAAAAAAAAAAGCTAAGTGGTTTCGGAAGCATCCTTACCAGACTGATCCATTGGGAAATATTTGTAACAATTCTAAGAAAACAAACTGTCAGGGAAAATAAGTCTAAAGGAAGCGCAATCAGCTGAAGGAATTCCATGCCACTATTTAGTAGGATAATAACCTAGACGAAAGATGCAATGAATAAAGCCAAAGCCATGAAGGAAAAACTAAGTGATATGGTAGGAAAATAACGGACCTGCCTGAAGGATGGGTCGTAAATAGAAAAATTTACAGAGCTTGCATCGTAGGAACATCATGAAACAAATGAGTTGTGCCTCCGTACTTCAGGTTGGGGTAGTTACCGTAACCACTAGAACCAGAGCCGCCACCATCATATCTAGCGTTAACTAGATCTACAATGGGAACGAAGAACCAATGCAGTTAAGATGTGCCAAATTCCATCCACCAATAAGGGCAGGTGTCCAGGTTTAATGATGTGGAATTGATTAACGCCACCACAAACCATTTAACCAAATATTTCTGATCATCGATTATGCAATCAAAGTATAAGTACAGTAATAAATCTTTTAAAGGCTGAAAAGTCTAAATGAAATCCAATACCATATTATATCTCATAATATCTTTCTTGAACAGATTCATGAGACCATATTTATGGACTATCAAGGTACCATGAAGTCAACAAATGTACCATATTTTTTGATAAACTTAAAAACTAAAAACAAATGATAAAATCTGTCATATTTCTCATATTTCTAGATTCAAAATTCTGACAAAGATTTGTATAATGAGATGCATGTTCGGTATATATACCACCCTACATCTATCTTAACTTATAATCTACCAAGCATTAGAGGGATCAAATCTCTTTCTTGAAGATATTCAAGAGATTTGATGCCTTTGGCCATTTAGAGTAAATCCAAAGTTAAAATGGATCTAGGTTGGTTTAATCCCCCTTTATATAGGCTATATACCACATGAATACCATGAGTTATGACGGTACCATGAATTCAACAAATCTACCATATTTCTGGGTAACCTTGCTTAAAAAATAAAAACAAATAATAAAATCTACCATATTCCTGGATTCACAATTTTGATAAAGATTTGTATAATAAGATGCATGTTCGGTATATATACCAGCCTACATCTATCTTAACTTCTGATCTACCAAGCTTTAGAGGGATCAAATCTCTTTCTTGAAGAGATTTGATGTCTTTCGACACTTTGTAAATCTGAAGTTAAGATGGATCTAGATTGGTTTAATTCCACCTTTATATAGGATATATTCCACATTAATACCATGTGTCAATACCATGGGTTATCATGGTACCATGAGCTCAAATACCATGCGTCAATAGTATTTAAATGAGATTAGGTTAATTGTGCTTCTTTTCTAGTAGTTTTGTGTCTATGGATTTTTCTTGGTATCCTCAAACTTGGTCTTTGAGTCCAATAAATTAAAAAATTATATATTATTTTAAAACAATTAAAATGAATTTTAAATTCAATAATAGTGGTGATTTTCAAGTATTTTTGTGCTTTGGATTTTGGTCTTAATGAAGCATTTTAGTAGGCTTGGATCCTTAAACTTATGGTGACAACACAGATAAAATTTTTATTTTCATAAACTGAATTTAAATTAATATTACACATTGTTTTATAAAGTATAAACCTTTACTCCAATAAATATGTTACTATGGAAAATCAAGTTTGATAGATAGTTAATGGTTAACAAGCATTTGAAAGAGTCACAAAGAAAAAATTTATTAACTCGTGATGTTTAGGTAATAAGTGACATCTATTTTAAAATAATCCATGATTTTGAGGCTCATTGTTTGAAATTAACCAAATTAAGTAAAGATATTTTAAATAAAGTTGATATAGTAAAAAAGGAGTCAATAACTAAAATCCATTTTGTTATAGTCTATGTTTAAGGTCCATAATGGTGATCCTCTGGTAACAAATTGAGACTTTTTTTATTTTTTAAACCATTCAATTAAATTGTAAATCCACTATGAGTGAATCCACTATGATTTCTAGATACAGAGACATTTATGAAGGAACCATGTAACACCCCGTTTTATTTTCAATTTATTTTAAAAGACTTTTACTAAGACATTAGAATTTATTAAGTGAAAAGAATATGGAATTTTATTTCATAAATAAGAAATTACAATGAGTAATTTATTAACTATATGGTAAAGAATAACAAGATTACAGAGTAAAAGAAAGAGGATGTTTATGATAATTACCCTCCCCAACAGGATAAAACGAAATCCTGAGAAGGGGAAGGGGTTCTGTTCCAGAAAGGAAAAAGAGTTTCACATTAGTAAGATTGTGAAGAAAATAGAGTTGTTCAGAGTTGGTGGTTTACCAGTGGAACTGTGTACCTGAAGAAGTGTAGACTGGACTGGGGTCTTAATGTCTAACTTCAAAAAAAGAAAACCTACTATCTAAACTCTAGTGCGGAGCAAGGGGGCAGAAGAGGACACGATTGCCTCTCTCATGGTTGGGCAGTGCCATCAGTTAATCAAGAGAAACCGAGATAAGTATATTGAACTTACTAGTTTACCTTGTCAGACATAAGGAGAATTTTATTTTTTTTTAAGTTTTTCGCAGAGGTAACTGTCAATTGATTGTTAATTAGAGATATTGTTAAATTCCATCTACTTTGTAAAGAGGTGATAACTCTAAAATTAGAACAAATATAAAGAAAAAAAATTTAAAATAAGTGAATACATATTTTTTTATTGCTTAAAACTTTCTATGGTTATGATATTGGTAATATGTGTGGTTTGTACCTATTCTAAAACTTAGTACAATTACAGAATATAGAGTAGAAGAAGAGTTGGAAATAACAGTAAATGGACCATGCTAAACAATCTATGCTGAAAAACATACTTGATAAATATTATTGAGCAAAGAAATAATTATATTTTTATGGTAACCAAAAAAAATACAATTAGGAATCGATATGACTTGGAAATTGTAACAAGTGATCTTATTTTTTAAATAAAACCCTTATAATGTTATAAGGAATATCAGTAGGCCCAGGGGTCAAGAAGCCAAGCCCCACATCTGCAGGGTAGGGATCATGGTCCCCTCGCCACTAAGATTTACGGTGTAAACCAAAAAAATTCTTACAATGTTTAAGTAAATATTGAAAGCTTAAAATAAAACCAATTGAAATGGAAAATTTAACTCATAGCATAGAAAATCAAATGGCCAACACACATAACTAGAACACGGACTGAATTTGAGAAGCATAATGGAACTGTAAAATTAGAAACATGCATGTGATTATATAATGCAACAAAATATTCTGCAATATATAAGTAGTTAGTAATCTAGCTAAATAGTAATGATGTATGTTACGACTAAAATAGAACCATCCTATACAAGTTCAGGTTGCGCCTCAGACGCAGTAATAAAACAAATTTCAAAATAACTATGCATATTCACCCATCATCACAAATAACAACATATTACCCTATGTTCCAGGAAAGACCATAAAACAGAGAAGTGAATCTTTGTTAACGTCAAAAAAAGTGTGTGAAACCCTTCATGCCAAGAAATAACAGAGAGACTCTCGCATGCAATAAGCTCAAGGGGCCGAAGGCCACACCTGTTCACGAAGAGGGTTTATCCTCAGTAAAAAATGAATCAAAAATTCCAGAAAAAAAAGCAAGAGAACAATGCGAATTGGGGATGAGGTATGTCTTACCGAGAATCATGAACGACACATTGAGGGACTCAAATTGCACCTCCAGTGCCACTAAAGTCGAACAGTTTCGTATCTTACCAAAAACATGCATTGACAGTGAGTAAATATATGTAAGTCAAACTCTCTAGTCAAAGTTAAATATTTGTAAGCCAAAAGAAAAATACAAAAAACACCACGCAAAATTACGTACTCGGACTAGCATGCATAAGGGACGACATCGAAAAACCCATTCAGAAGAAGCAAGGGAGATATCATGGTTACCTTCCAATAAAACCCTGGCCATTTAATTCTAAGTGAACACCATTTAGATAACTTTGAAAATAAATATGGGTAATTTCCATTATCGAGCAATGAGATACCTTAGCTTCAAATGTAAGACTAAACCAAAAAAAAAAAACTAAGTGGTTTCGGAAGCATCCTTACCAGCACTACAAGAAAAAAGCACATTGGTGAGGGTCATGCTTGTGACGGACCATTAAGGTCCGTCACCAATGTCACATATGGTGACGGTCCTTAAAAAACCGTCATTGTAAGTGTATATAGTGATGGTCCTTTATGGTCCGTCACCGAAGAAATTTTCAACGACACTTTTGGTGAGGGTCGTTAAAGGCCTATCACTAATTCTCTCTTTGGTGACACTTCTAGTGACGAACTTTTAATGACCCTCACCAATGCTCTTTTTGTTACTTTTGGTGACGGTCAAAAAATGTCCGTCATCATTGATCATTAAAAAATCGTCACTATAAATGTATATAGTGATGCTCCATTATGGTCCGTCACCAAAGACATTTTCAATGACACTTTTGGTGAGGGTCGTTAAAGGCCCATCACTAATTCTCTCTTTGGTGACACTTCTAGTGACGAACTTTTAATGACCCTCACCAATGCTCTTTTTGTTACTTTTGGTGACAGTCAAAAAATACCCGTCATCATTGATCATTACAATGAGTTTTTGATGACGCTATGTGCCTGTTAATATATTTTTTGTCAAAAGATAATGATTTAATACAATTATTGTGGAGTAGTTTTTATAATATGTCCAAGGCCATAGTGGTTAGGGTCAGTCAATTTTTGTAGAAGTAATTAGTGTGTATCATTTCCCTCGAGTAATGACTAGTTGAATAGAGATTTCCTATGAGTCAACACATGATTCATATCTATTAAGTTTATTATCTAGCAAATTCCCTTTAGATAAAGTTCCACTATTGTGTGTAGGAAATATATTATTTAATAAATAGTCAAGCTTTGACAATTCTATTAATGAGAAAGACCTAACAATCTTCAACAATCTGGGCACACCTTAAATTAATGCTTTGGCACACACTAACATTTCTTAGCACCCCGCATGTCTTGGAACATATTTGTACCTAGAACATATTGTGATGACACTGACGCCCAAGCACATGGTGGCATGTGCTAGCACAACATGGAACTCTCCTAGCATGTGTTGGAATACTGCATATAGTCCCTAGCATGCCCTGGAACACCTTGGTTGAATGCATTAACATACATTAGCACTTGGTACACAATTCCACTTGGCATGTATTGGGACCTATTATTAGTGTGCCTAGCATGCCCCTTTTCAAAAAGATAAAGTCCTGACTTATTAACCCTCTTAATATTGGTTCTTCCTTTTGTTGCCTCAACACATATTTACATACCCTGGCACCCTGCACCACAATATCCTTAGCACCTAGCATGTATTGGCATATCTTGGCACTATTAATTGGCACATGATATAATTAGCACACCCTGGAACTCCCAAGCACACTTTGGGAATTCTTGACATGCCTTGATATTCCCTAGCACGCCTTACCAATTCTTAGCATACCTTGTCACTCCCTCCTTGGCATGACAACTAACACTCATTAACACTAGTCTCTGGCACACGTTCCTCATATTCATTAGCTTCCATGAATTTTTACCTAGTGCCCCCTTAATATTTTTTCCTAGTAATCCTTAACACTAGTCAACATGCATTATCACTCTCTAGCACACCTTAGCACTCTTCAACATTCCCTTCCACTTCATAACATGCATAACACTAGTCCCTGACACATATTGGCACTTGGCACATGTTGGCACTTGGAAAGTATTAGCATGTATGGGATATGTTGAGATGCCTTGGTATGATTTGGCATGGTTTAATGCACCCACACTGGTTAGATTTTCTACATGGTATCAGAGCATGAATTTTTTGGATGGTGAGTTTGCAGAGAATATCTGAATATTTTGGTGTAAAATTTTCAAAAAAAAATAGAATATTTGGAATCCTTGTGAAAATATACCCAAATGGAGAAAAAAAAATAAAAAATCGGTCGAATCAGAGCTCGGATGAGGGAGATATCATCAATTTAAAATCAATTCTTTTTTAGAAACTTTTTGTAATGTCGGGACAATTACATTGTGCATGAGTCAAGAACCTATATGTACTTGAGGTACCATATGCATGCAAAGCTTTGAGGAGAAAGGCCGAAGTTAGAGACTTTGTGGTTTAGAGGGAGCATAAATTACCTCTCAACATGCATTCTCATGAGAAGCAGTCTCAGAAGGTTGTGGAGTAGCTGCCACGGTTGGAGAATTAGAGAGGAGACCGAGTGGAAGCATCCACTCAAGCAGAGACCTCCATGAGGGGGGAATTTTGAGCCAGATAGGAAGAGGGAGCAACCATACCTTGAGGTGTAATGTGGGGTGATGTGTAGACATAATCCCAAGATAAGAAATTTGGGCAAGGTCCATTGTGATGGCGTGTCTCATGGATCGAACCTGGCTACGAGGAGCCCACAGTACAATAGTAGTAGGAAGGATCAATTAGATTGATGTAGTCAGATGTCAACAAGACAGAAATCAGAGTGACAGATGTCAAATACTGGAGCACAAATCAAAGTTACCAAAAATTCAAAGGGCACGGATGTAGATGTCAGCAACAGTGCATAGAATCCACTACTAGACATGTTCAGTAGCTAGCAGGAGCCAGAAGACTATGATGACAGATACATTATACTAATTCAGTTGTTCGGAGGCTATTCAGTTTCAGGATTTGCAGGTGCAAAAAACACTAGAGAAGTGTAGCATGCAGAACATTCCAAAGGTACCAGATGGGGATTGATTGAATTCCTTTCTTGTTGAGAGGGAGTGTTGAAATTCACAACAAGAAATAGTGAAATTGGCAACTAGAAAGGACAAAAAAAAATGCACCCACACCGGTGAGGAATTTTGATGTACCAGGAGTGAGGAATGGGAGGCGTCTTATTTATTTTTCCCTTAAATAAATTGGACAATAAATTGTAATTTCATCTCATAACAACTTCTGTCAGTTAACTAAGTCATGATGATTGATTTAGCTCAAAAAATTCGATTGAAGGTGATCGAGGTGGATATTTTTGGCCACCCTCCTATTCCACTTGGGCCCTCGCCATTGTCTCTTTTAGTTTTTCAGTTTCCTTAATTATAGCACAATTTACTATTTTTGTCAATTTTTCGGGTCTTGAACTTCCCGAGCCATTTTGAGGCCCCAAACAGCATTTTTTGGGCATGAAAGGTTTGGTGATTTCATTTAAATTGCATTAGTAGTTGTAGTCCACAGAGAGATCTTTCTAGCGAGGTATCATGTGTGTCAAACGAAGATCATATGACCAAGTTACGACCCCGGGAAGTTGGCTGCCCAACTAACCCCAACGGGGCCCATAAACTCTTGGTGTTACATCTCCTCGAGTTAGGGTTTTGGTTGTTTAGGGTTTTTATCTTATTTTTAAATGATAAAAAGACCCTTCATCCTTATTGTAACAGAGTTCAGAGGAACATAACTATCAGTTGTATTTATAGAAAATTTCGCATGTGCAATTATAAAGTCATTGGGATGCCATGATGGATTGCACAATCAAGGAAGGTTGATTTTCCTAATTAATATGGAGATAATTCCATGGGAATTGCGTGAGCAAGGTAGGCTAAAGTAAGAATGAGAATTGGCTAAGTATTAGACCAATTTTGCCTAGATCAGCAAGAGACAATTGGCAGAGTGTTGGAGAATCTCAAGAGAGATTAAACATTGTATTGTTCCATGATTCCTTGACTTAATACACAATAGAGATAGAGGGGTTTTGAGCAGTTGCTTTCCCCAGATACATCTTTTGCTGTGCAATTGATAATTTATTTCTCTTACTTATATGTGATTGTGTGATCGTGTTTGTAGAAAAAATTCAATATCTTGTTTTAGTACATTACAAGATCAGATTGAATCCCGTTGGTTAGATTTTATACATGAAATAGAAGAGAGGATTGATACGATCTTGTATTGCGGTGGTTATAAAGATAAACATAAATGGAGGAGGGCTTGCACTGTAATTTAGAGCCAAAACAAAAGTAGATGCATGCGTAATATTGACTGAGCTAACCCTAGTTTGAGGGTTGACATTGAGATCTAAAGTTCATGTCAAGATTCAGTCAAAGAAATGCCCAAAATATATGGATCCATGTGAGCTAAGTTGAGTCTTTTATGGAGGAAAGAGTTGTGGTTTTTTCTATGGGTGGATAGGGTTTTTTCTACAACAATTAGAAGTACATAAGTATAGTGCCCTAGTTACCTAGCATTTTTAGTTCATAAGGTATGCCCTTAAGACTGTGAAAAAATTGCGTAGAAGAAGAGCAGTTGTGACCCTTAAAGCGAGGCTTATTTCTAAAATATAGACCATAGATCTGGAAGATGGCTTGCAGATTCAGTATGTGTGGAGATAGCAGATCCAAAGGAGGTTGGAACCTGAGCAAAAGATTGAGCATGCAGAAGAAATGTGCCATGTGAAGAATGGATTGACATGTTGAGGAGTTGATTTGGTGGACTATCCATGGATTTTTAGACATATATCTTAATAAACCTATAAAAAATTAGTCAATGGACTATTAGAGGTTGATTTGTGACCCTAGTTCAGTCATCTACAGATTGTTAGAAGGATGATAAGAGGAGCAGTTCAGATTTATTCATAGATTGGACAACAAAGATCAAATTGTCGATACACAAGAACAATGATTTTGAGAGGACTCAAACCATTTTTATGTGGAAGATTTGAAGAGCCCTAGATGAAGAAAATATTGTGAGCCCTAGATCAGTAAAAATAATTGACTATGGTTGGGCAGATTGATGCTAGTCCAAGTATAGTTGGAGGGTTGTTAGGTGACTTTCAAAGAAGAACCCTAACTCTTGTACTTGTGAAGGACAACAAGATTGGTAGAAGGGCAGGTGTATAGGGCCTAAGGATGTGCATAATTTGAAGGACTAAAGTAGCATTCAAGTGGGCCAACCAACTAGCCCTATTTCACTATATTGTAGAGGATCAATTCAGTGAGAAGAAGGGCAACCTCCATAGCCCTAGACTTCTCATCTTGGAGCCGTAGTATGGAAAAAGTGCCCATACCAAAGAGTTGTTCACAAATGGAGTTGTGAAAAACTTGTTACCACTCAAACTAGTAGTGGACATAAAAGGGGTTCCTAAGAGGGAAACAACTAGGACAAGGGAAACAGTGGAGGCTTAGCCCATTGTCACCATAACTAAGGCTCCTTGCTCTTCACGAAATTTAACCAATGGGAGGAGTCCTGGTAGTTTAGGAAGTCACTCATATATTATAGGTCAATGAATAGGTGGGAAGTGACCCTAGAATCCCTTTCCCTAAGATAGAATATAGAGTGGGACATGCTTGCCTTTTAAGCAAGGGACTTGATCTTCTAGGGAGAGAGGAGGGGGATTGAAGGGTTGATGGAGAAGAATAAAGCTTATAAAGGAAGTTAACAATCCCTAAAATCCTTTGGGAACTTGGATTCCCAAATGGTCCTTGATGAAAGGCCTTTGACACCAAATGGGACCACATGGGGCCAAGCGGATCCAACCTAGGTTCGGGGATGGAATTTAGCAACCAATGATGTTCCTATCTTGGAAAATGTGAGGGGAAAGGATTAGGAAATATTTTTTACTTTGATGGGTTAAATTGATCCTACTAGGCTCTAGCCTTGGGAACACCTATGCAAAACTTGATCCTAGAGCTAGGGCTTGAGGTATTTGAAGATTCCATCGTCGAAATTGGCCCAAATTATGAGGAGAGTGAAGGCACCCACCAATGTCGTTTCCTCTAGGAGATCAAAGTTTTCCTCTGGCTATATTCTTGGGAAATTGATGCCCTAGGTGACCTAATGGTGCTAGACCTAGGGAAAAATGGAAAATTGTGAAAAAGAGGGGGGGGGAATCATCACCCTTTTTTAGGTACTAGCGAATAATTCACTTAGGGATATGGAGTCAGGGGTGATAATGAACAATAATTCAGTTTCTTGATCATGGAGGCCCAGAAAGTCAACTTCGTCCAATGTTAGAGGAAAACGAAAAGTGACCTTGAAGCATTTATACTTCATACAAGTGGTGCAAGTTTATTGAGATAAAATTATCTCTAAGATATTTCATTCATCCAACAATGGCCCATACATTAAATAAGATAAATAGACACATAATTCCACATTTCCATCATGCAACAATTAACCCTAGTTATAGTGAAATTCAATAGTATGCAACAACAACAAGAATAGCATTAAATTCTCACTCACAATGTTAGAGAGTATATCCAACTAGCTTCACATTTTCAAAAGCAAATCTCCAAGATAAAAATAGCCCAAATCCATACATCAAAATGCATCCATCATCCAAAATAGTCCTCTAAGGAAAAATGTGAAGTTCTCTAAAGATAGAAAGATCCCAAATCAAGTGATGATGCAAATGAATCCAACTAACTCCTATTTATACATTGATTAGGAGTTGGTCGAATTAGCTTATGGGCCTACATTAGCCCCTAAACATAAAATATTATGCAAGTAACCCTAAATTTTGGTGACAATCCCACCAAACTATCTCATACATGGAATAATAAGCCTCATAAGAGGTCAATTGATGTCTTAGGGCCTTCTAAGAGGCATACTGGGGTCCATGAGTGCCATAATGATGCATGGGACCCATCAAAAGTGTTGGACAAGGGGGTGGCCCCTTGTTCTCCAAACATTAAACTTGTGGTGCTCTCATTAAACTTGTGGACTGAAAGGGTTGTGTGTGGCCACCATCAACAAGTAGGTCAAGTGTTGTCTTGTTCATGATAGATTTGTTGTCAAAGGATTAACACCAATCCCTAGTTTTATTCCTTGTGTCAGTGTGATTGTAAAGGGTCACGATCCATGGTACAAGAGCTCTAGCCTGTTGTATTGTAGTTTGTAATATAATGAAGAAGGGTTTGCACACTAACACTCCCTTACATGCCCTGGCACTCTAGCTTACCTTGGAATTTCCTAACATGTAACCTTACTACTCCCTCCTTATCACACCTGAAACTCACTGACACTCCCTATAAGACACTCTTATTCATTCATTACCAGGCATTTTGAACTAGTTCTCCCTTATTTTTCCATGGCACTCCCTAGCATGCATTGACACACCCTAGCATTTGGCACATCCTAGCATGTCGCAATGGCACTCTAACATTCCTTGGCACTAACTTGCGTACCTTTAAACTCCCTCCTTAGCACACCTAGAACTTGTTGATACTCCCTGTCACACACTCTTATTCATTCATTTCCATGCATTTGACACTAGTGCTCCCTTGTTTTTCCTTGGCACTCCCAAACACTCCGCCCTAGCATGCATTGGCACACCATTTCCCTGGCCTCTAGCATGCCTTAACACTGCCTAGCATGCCTTGACATCACTCCCTCCTTAGCACACCTGAAACTCACTGACACTTCCTGTCACAAACTCTTATTCATTCATTTTTAAATATAGTTTTATCTATTCTGTTATGATGAACTGTCTAGTGGAATATCATGATAGTTTACGAATCACCCCAACATATATCCTTTATGCAAGTCATATGATGATATTTCTTCGCACTTATTTATCTCTAGTTGTCCCAACACAGTGCAGGTCATCACCACCACCCTTGCAAAATTGAACATGATAGGCTCGTGGTCCTATCTAAGCTTGGAAGAAAAATTCAAAACTTAGTTACACAACATGATGGAAGATTATTATTATTAAGGTTTCCCATGCTTTCTAATCAATAATATCTAGTGAGATTGGAACAAAAACACATTATTTTCACGATAAATATCCATGATAGTTTACGAATTACCTCAGCATATATCCTTTATGCAAGTCATATGATGATATTTCTTCACACTTATTTATATCTTGTCCCGACACAGTGCAGGTCATCACCACCACCCTTGCAAAATTGAACATGATAGGCCTGTGGTCCTATCTAAGCTTGGAAGAAAATTTCAAAACTTAGTTAGGCAACATCATGGAAGATTATTAAAAGGGTTTCCCATGCATTCTAATCAACAATATCTGGTGGGATTGGAATAACAACATATTTGTTCACAAGAAATATCCATGATAGTTTATGAGTCACCCCAACATCTATCCTTTATGCAAGTCATATCATGATATTTCTTCACACTTATTTATCTCTTGTCCCAACACAATGCAGGTCATCACCACCACCCTTGCAAAATTGAACATGATAGGGTCATGGTCCTATCTAAGCTTGGAAGAAAATTTCAAAACTTAGTTACACAACATCATGGAAGATTATTAAAAAGGTTTCCCATGCATTTTAATAAACAATATCTAGTGGGATTGGAACAACAACACATTTTGTTCACGAAAAATATCCATGATAGTTTACGAATCAACCCAACATCTATCCTTTAGGCAAGTCATTTGATGATATTTCTTCACACTTATTTATCTCCTCTCCCAACACAGTGCAGGTCATGATCACCACCACCCTTGCAAAATTGAACCTGATAGGCTCGTGGTCCTATCTAAAACTTGGAAGAAAATTTCAAAACTTAGTTACTCAATATCATGGAAGATTATTATAAAGGTTTCCCATGCATTCTAATCAGCAATGTCTAGTGGGATTGGAACAACAACACATTTTGTTCACGAGAAATTCTAACAAAGATCACAATTGAATTGATAAAAAATAGTGTTTAGAAGACAAGATTCATCCTAAACCACAAAAATAATGGATTCTGTTAATTTCTCCACTCCCTCTTGGATGCCCTTGTGACTTCTTTGATGGTGTTGCACAAGTTATCCCACCTAGCTGAAAAGTGGGTGTGGTATTCTTCCTCTCCCAGTCTTATAGCGAGAAAGTAAGGTATACCCAAAGTTAAGGCTCCAACAACTGAGTTGATTCCATTGCTCTTTATACACTTCTGAAAATTACATCCATCAAAAGAGTCAAATCCCGATAGATCATGGGGGATTAAAAAATCATGATTAATTGGGTCAATAATTCATGATAGAAAACATCTACCTACATCCCATCCTATAGGATATCATAGATCCCCCCAACTATTTGGACTAGCTATCTTTCACACACGTTCTCCAGGAGATAAACACCACAACACACAAGCTTTCAAAAGAATCTCTCAAACTTCCCATCGATACATT